>QLTV01003983.1:876106-914747 GCA_003457575.1 Thermophis baileyi | reverse complement strand
TGGGAACCCCCCCCCTTCAGAAGTTGTGAATGCTCCAACACTGGAAGTTTTTAAGAAGATGTTGGATAACCATTTGCCTGAAGTGGTGTAGGGTTTCCTGCCTAAGCTGTCAGCGTTCCAATAAACATTCCCAATGAAAGAAAACTCGGAGGCTAGAAGTTCCTCAAAGTTCCAATTTATTAGAGATGTCATGTTGGGGAAACCCGAATCTGGAAGCTTCCAGGATTTCCCCACCCAGTTGAAAGTTCACAACCCTGCCCCACACCCACAAGCTCATCACAAGGTCCAATCAAATCTTCACGCTCAACTGGATACTGTCTCCATGCAGGTGCAGACACTCTTGTCCTTGAGTAAAGAATTTTGTTATGACTTAGTTTCTCAAAGTCCCAATTTATTAGAGATGTCATGTGGGCACATGTTGGGGAAACCCGAATCTGGAAGCTTCCAGGATTTCCCCACCCAGTTGAAAGTTCACAACCCTGCCCCACACCCACAAGCTCATCACAAGGTCCAATCAAATCTTCACGCTCAACTGGATACTGTCTCCATGCAGGTGCAGACACTCTTGTCCTTGAGTAAAGAATTTTGTTATGACTTAGTTTCTACCGCTCCAACAAAAAAAAGGGGGTTGGACTAGAAGACCTCCAAGGTCCCTTCCAACTCTGTTATTTCTAATTTCTAATCTGGAGTTACTGCCAACCTTTGATCCTGAAGACTTGAGGCTTCGCAACAGGCAGCAACTCAATGGAAGCATTTTTTTTCTTCTGACCACTGGCCCAAGGAGAGAAAAATGGAGATTCCACCTCAGCTGCTAAAAGTCCTCAAGGTCTCAAAGGAAAGGAGGCCCCTCTGATGCTGGTTATCAGTTCACTTGAGTTCAGCCGGATCCAGGTCTCTGCAACCCAGATTCACAGTTCTGGTCTATTTATACCCCTCTCTCTGGTGGAAGAAAGGACCCCCTTGAACCACAAAAGTGTTTATGACATGAATTATAATGGGAAGGGTCAGAGCGAAATAGCCAAGACTAACCCAAGGGAGCGTTTGCACCTGGAACGTTGCCTCTCTTTCCCCCTGAAGTTAAAGTTCCGCCCTTTAACAATGGGATTGTAACTATGTGCTCAACCAGCAAGTGTGCCCCAGTGCCAAGCCCGTGGTTGGTCCAGACGTTTGAAGACAGGAAGAGGGATTGGAGCTGAGTCTTCTGAAGGGCTGCAGAGCCCAAAGAGATGGAAATCCTGCCTCTGGGGTGGTCGCAGCCAGAGACAGCTGGCCCGTGGAGTCAGGGCTAGGCAAGTCAGCCTCCCCACACCCGGCTGGTGGTGAGCCAGCCTGGCTGCCTAGAGTGGGGCAGCCCCTTCTTGCCTTCCTTAAGTCGGCAGCAATTGCAGCCAGGTGGGCTTTCCAGGAGGGAAAATGGGTGCAATAGATCATCGGAACATCACAGATGCCCCACGTCAGGGGTGGGTTCTGAAAATTTCCACTACCACTTTGTGGGCGTGGCTTAGGGTTACGCACGCGTGCGCTCCACTGGTGCAATTCTGTGTCCGCGCATGCTCAGTCACTATAATCTGCCCAAAACACAGCTGAGGAGCTGATCAGCTGTGCTTCGGGCGAAGAATAAAGGACAGCATTAACCTGGGGGCAGGTGGGAGGGCCCTTCCAAAGCAGCAGCAGAGCACAAACAGCCCAAAACGTAAAAAAGCCGCCAAAAATTCAGGGGGGGAAATGGTGGCGCCCACGGACCGGCACCGACCAAGGCTGGTCCACAACACCATCATGACGTCACCAGCGCCTTGCTACCAGTTCGGGCGACCCAGTACGAACCGGGAGGAACCCACCCCTGCACCACGTGTCTGAGAGGCATCCGTCCTCCTGGTTGGCACCGCTTTGAGATTTTATCCGTGGATGGAACTTGGTGCTTCTCCCTTCACTTCTCATTACCAGGAGTTGAGCCGGATTCTGACGGCTGTCGTGCCTGAGAGGTTAGCAAAGGAGAGAGGTTGACAGCTATGCTAATACTCCACTCTTTAGGAGGTGAGGATGACATGGAAGGTCCTGCTTCAAGAGGCAGGCCGGGTGTTGGAGTAATTTAATGAAGTGTTACATGGATCCTGACCTTTGTAAAGAGTGGGGGGGGGCAGCTGTGGGGGGAGGAGACTGTTCTGGTAGTTAACCTTGACATCTGAATGGTGCTGCAAGCCTGGCCCAGCAGCCCCAGGCATCCCAGGTTTATTTTATTTTATTTATTTATTTATTTGTCAAACATGTACAAGATAGCAGGTATAGGTATAATCATAAACATAATCAAAGTGAATACAGATAGATGAAGACAATAGGACAGTAGGACAGGGACGGTAGGCACGCTGGTGCGCTTATGCACGCCCCTTACAGACCTCTTAGGAATGGGGTGAGGTCGACAGTAGACAGTCTAAGGTTAAAGTTTTTTGGGTTTGGGGAAGAAACCACAGAGTCAGGTAGTGAATTCCAGGCATTGATCACTCTGTTGCTGAAGTCATATTTTCTGCAGTCGAGTTTGGAGCGGTTTACATTAAGTTTGTATCTATTGTGTGCTCGTGTATTGTTGTGGTTGAAGCTGAAGTAGTCATTGACAGGTAGGACATTGTGGCAGATAATTTTATGAACTACATTTAGATCGGTTCTAAGGCGACGTAGTTCTAAGTTGTCTAAGCCCAAAATTTCAAGTCTTGTGGAATAAGGTATTCTGTTGTGTGTGTTCAGGTGACACTGGATCCTTTGCATGGCGAAAAAACACACCTGATGCTGAGCTGAATGTTATAACTCTCCTTGTCGGATGGACGGAGGAGCCGCTGCCCATAAAGGGGGCAAGATGGAAAAAATGTGTGAAAGCACAACCAAGATGCGATGTGAGGTCAGCCACCAGCCCCCTTCAGGTCAAGGCGACTTATATAGAACCGATTTATGCATCAAGAGGAAGATTTCCAAAAGATAAGAGAAGCCAGTTTTGGGAGCCCTTGTCCTGAAAACTCCTAAGGCATGCTTCTGATGCAGAAATTGCTGATAAAAACTAATTTGGTTTTAGCTACGCATTCAGTTCTAGTCCGTATTAAAATTCAGTATGACAAAACTTGTTTTCCTACCCGATGAAATCAAAATATGTACTGGCCTCTTCAAGATGCTTGGAGGAGGAGGAAGAAAAGGCGGAAATGTAACATAAAATCAAGGGAATGAGATATCCAACTGACACACAAAAACACATGCACCAATAATTCACCACAAAAGCCAAGGTTCCCCATGGCAGGAATGCACAATTCTTTCTCCTTGTTTTCGATAAGAGGCCTGAACCGTTCCTGCATGCTGCAGAAGGGAGGAAGCCCCATCGGGCTGCTCTTCTCCGGTGGAGTTCATCCCTCCTGCTCTCAGCTGGGAAGGGCCGGTCCGCGGGCCGCTCTGTCGAAGCCGGTCTTGAAAGCTTCTGGGACAGGCAAAGGACCCACCTGGGCATCCCCTCTCAAGAAACAAAGAGACGCAATGCTTTGTGTTGAGCAGAGATGGCAAGATCAATGCCACCCTGCTCTGCCAATTATTTTAAGACCCACCGAGAACATGGAAAGGGTCTGGAGCAGGTTTGGGCTACCGTGCTAGTTTTTAAGCTCTAAAATTAAATAGCTGACAGCATCTTTCTTTGAGCAATTCAGTGCCAGCCGCAAATTTGTCACCTTGAAGGGCTTTATAGAGAAAGAACAAAAAAGGGAGCTATTTCCTCCCTTGTGTCTTCTTGTGTGCCGAGCTGGCTATTGAAGAGCCAAAGAGCTCAGCATTCCCATTCACCTGGTGTGCATCTTCCTTCCTATTTCATGTATTATTATCTTACAAAGTACTCAGAAGTGTTGCCAGCTGGTGAAGCAGGCAGATAAATAAGCTGAGCTCCTGACTTGACATGGTTCTGTTTTTGTCATTTAACATCGTCAAAAACTGCTGGTCTCAACTTTGTGGAGCTGGAGAACGCTTCCCATAGACCACGTTTCTTGTCCTCAACTGGCCATGTTCTTCAATTTAAAGAGGTTATTTTTTTATGTCAGAAAAGCTGGCACCTCTAAAGCATTTGTTGTTCATCCATCATTGCTGATGAAGACCTCAACACCCTGAGTCACGTTGGAACTAAATGTGATGTGTCCAAAGATGGCTGGTCAGGCCAATTCGGGGCAAGGAAAGCCCTGGCACATCTTGGGCAAAATGTGGAGACTTGCACAGCTCATGTTTATCTTGTGCTTCTGCAGGGCACCTTGCTTGGTAGGCTTAACAGCTCTTATGGGTGAAGCCAAGCCTTACAGAGTGATTTTTGCGCCAGTGTCTCCCCAGTGGTCGTGTCTCTGTCAAGAGACTTCAGGGAGGTTTTAATGAGTCTCGGAAGCATTTCCTCTGCCCTCCATGAAAGCAGTTTCCAGCAGTTTCCCCAAAAGAAGTTGTTTGGGTCTGTCCCAGTAATGGGTTTCACTTGCTTTTGCTACCAGTTCGGAGATGCGTGCACGGCGCTTCTGCATGCGCAGATCATCCGTGATGACGTCCGGGCAGGTGGGCAGAGCCTCCCGCTGCCACCGCTACCGGTTCGCCTGAACCAGGGCAAACTGGTAGCAACCCACCACTGGTCTGTCCTATGGATGATGGGGCCTGCCCAGCAGGCTGTGCTCTCATCATCCCTGAGTGGGCGGATGGCAGACTTGTTCTAGAGAGAAGCTGGTACTTTATCTAGCCATCGGACGCCTAATATTCTGCGAAGACAATTCATGTGGAAATGCTTCAGCTGCCTTGTGTGCCACGTTTCACAGGCACAGAGAAGGGCCATGAGCCCCAGAGACCTTCAATTCTGCTGCTGCACTAATTCCTCGATGTTCCTTCCCACACAGGGAAGGGCAGTCTATCGAAAGCCGAACTTGCACCTGACTTCCGTATCGATGGTCACTGCTTGGGAGACGGTGTTGCTAAAGCAACTGGACAAGTCCACTGCCTGTATTTCTGCTTTTCGGTAGTGATTTTGGGCCCTGTGTACGATGCATGATGCATGAGGAGCAGGCTGATGCATGAAAAAAAGTTTTTAAAAGTTTTTTAAAAGTAAAAAGTAAAGCATTTAGAACATTTTAAAATCCCAACTGATGAGCCCATGAATCTGCATTCATTGACGCCAAGATCCGGGTGTCAAGCTGCATTCTTTCTCCCTCGCTTTCTCCAAATAAAAAGACAAAAGGGAGAGAGAATTGCATATTTTTAAACTCATTTAAAAGTCGAAAGAACCCAAACTGTCAATTCCCTAAGTAATTTATTAGCATCTGCTCACACTTCCCCAGTGTGTTGTGCTAATGCCAGAGTTAGACAGTACATGCAATTCTTCAAGCATGTACCAGTTTAATAGAAAATAAAGTGGTGGTTGATTTGGTTCATTGTTATTTACTACATAAAAATCAGACTCTGCACAGGCATTGCAATAAATGTGTTGTGGCAGCCTCCAGTGATCTATCTTGGAAGGGAGCCTCCCATTCCTAGAAGCCCGGAGAATCTGCTCCAGCATCCGCTGCTCTCACTGTGGTGGCCTTTTGTGGGGGACAGGGAGCCATTGCTGAGGGGCCAGACTGTCCGGTTCTCAACACCCCATTTGTATGAGCAAAAGGCACACACAGATTTGCTTAAAAATCAGGGGTTCCCATCACCCGCGCATGAAGCAAAACATGCCCCTTTCCAGAAATGGTCCCAGAGAAAGCAACCATCATCGCTGCTGTTTAAGGTACCCAAGAACAGGAAATGCTCTCCCTGCTCACTAACATGCAGGGAACAATCTCTCATGAAGTTGGCAACAAAGGAAAAAGGGTGTCCTATTAAAAGGAAGAGAAAAACAGACTGGTTTTTATTAATGAATCCAAGAAAAGAGCAGCTTCCGAATTCGAAGCAGTTGTACTGTTGAGAGAGCTTTGCAGCTGGCTACTGACCATCCAGATCAAAGCAGTTTTCAACCTCTTCAGTTCTCACGGAAGAAAAGCTTCTGTGAGAATCAGGGGCTCCCTGGTGAGAAAGAAGGATCTGAATCTGGACCCAGAAAGAGATCTTGATCTGTTTCGATGCCCAGTGTGGTTAGCTTCATCAGAAGTCCACCCACGCTGACCTTGGAAGGTCAGCTGGTCCACGGGACAGCCACAGCGGGACCTTCCCGAATCCACCTGAACGGCTTCGCCACGTGGTGGCTGATGGGTGGCCCTGCCCTCTCCTGTCAGGAGAAACAAAGAGGCCCAAGTCACCACCAGCCCTGATTGTTCTTCCATCTTGCCTAATAGCATTTTTGACAGCTCGGTGAAAGAGCGACATTATTATTTTTCCCCTTAATCGTAATAAAAAGGGGGGGGTTGCAAGGGCCTTCCTTTTATGTTCAGTGCTTTTTAATTAGGCTTCTATAAAACAGTTCTAAGTGTGACTCATGCAGCCATTGCACTCCGGATAGCTAACCCTTTAGACTTACACTCTGAGTAGGAAATGATTGTCTTCCCTATTCCCTCCCGCCTTCTTCTTCTTCTTTTTAAATATATATATATATATATTTTCTACCGGACAAGAATTGCAGCGTGAGAGATAAATCAAAGCCAGCAAGTGTTTTTCTCCGAGCAAGAAAACTGGCTGAGGGTCCATGGAGTCGGATCCCAGTTTTAATGCAAATCAAGGTGGCTTCCTTGAGGATCTATCCGGGGAATCTCGGCCTCTGCAAACAAACACTGATAGAACCAAGTTGAAGCTCACATCCCCAAAGAACACCTGCGCTGCGGGTCAGCTTTTACCGTTCTCAGATATTTCTCTAAGTGGCTTTCAGCTGGAAAAGATATTTTAACATGAAAAGGCAAAGCTCAGAGAGAGATCTTTAGGCAGGCAACATATGGATGCTTTAGCTACCAACGGGCTGATTTGACGGACAGCGTACAGGAGAGAAATTTGATAAATCAAAGAAACGTTAAAGGAAATCAAGATTTCAAATTAATGTGGGAATAGGAAGAGTGAAGACTTGTAAAACGCAGGATGGGAATCAATGGACTGACTTGCATCCTTCTCCAGCCGTCTTCCCAGTTCGAAGCCTGCCGGGGCTGACCTGCAACACAGAACACAAGTCCTTTAATCCTGTGTCTTCTGCTGATGCCGTTGCTCTTGGCTTTGGCCTATAAGTGCAGGTAGATCAGCCCGTAGCGCGATTGGGTGTTTTCTGTTGGTTTGAGTTGGCACAATTAGAACTTTCCCAAGTACGGATTTGAACGCCCCTGAAAGTGGTTGCCTTGAGGCACCCCAGTGGAAGCTCCTTCTACTTCAGATCTGGAAAAGGGCTGTGATTTTGCAAGATATCCCTTGCTAAAGGGGAAAAAAACTGCTCCCACTGGAGCATCAGGCATACAGTCATTTATTTTACTTTAGGTTTTTCTTATCTTGCTTTTCCACATCTCTCAAACCAATTTACATAACTGCACAAAATGTCAAACATCCTGATAAAGGTTGACCTGCAGCTGAGACTATCTGGGGTGCCAAGCCCTGTTGTTGACTACCAAACAATCCTAGGAATTCTTTGCGCATCCTGGGTGTGCCGGGTGGGTCTGCAGAAGATTGGAGGGGGTCTTTCATTTCATCAAGCTGCCCTCCCCCCCCCCTCCGAGTGGCTGTGCCTGCAGTCCACGCGGGGGGGGCAGCATCTCCCGTGTCCACTTCAGCAGCTTGTAGCAGCCAAGGCAAAAGCTGCAGAGGACCCCTTTGGACGGAGGAGGGTCTGACGGGGGCACAACCAGCTGGGAAGGGGGAAAGGCATCTCTGCAAATGGCGGGGACTGGCAGAGGCAGCCCCTCGCCCAGCAGAAGTGCACGGAAGTGTCTCACTATCTGTAGTTGTCATCCTTCACTCTGACTAGCACTTAGGAGAGCGCGACCCCTTTCAGCGGCTCTGTGCAGGCAATCAGCCCCACACATCGGTCACCGCTGTTTGCTTGCCGTTTCTCCAGGTTATTACAGGGATGTGTTTGAAGAAGAGGATTATATAATAGAGAAATGGCAGAAAAGGTGGGACGTGGCTGTCGGGGCTGCCCAGGGAGGGGCTGAGAGCACAATCCCCATGCAGAAATCCAGCCTTACGATGAGATCCCCACCAGGCTGAGAGGAAGGATGGAACAGTGCCCATATGGGGAAGGGCACCCATGCACATGGGTCTTGTTTCCAAAGCACATGGGGAGGTGAGTGCACAGAATGCCTTAGAAGAGACATACCTGTCAGAGCCACTTTGGCCCCTGCTGCTCCCGTGGCCCTCCTGGGCTCCAGGATGCAGCTGGAAAGCCAGCATTGGTGATGGATGGACCAAGAGTTACCAAACTTAGTTAGGAAGTTCGCTTGGAGTCTTCCATCCCATCTCCTTCCCAGCCACAGAGGGAACCTGGCCCTTCCACAAACTCTCCAGGGAAAGGCCCTCAGTGCTAGCAGATTCTGGAAGGGTTCATGCTGGACAAGGGTTCAAGGCCTTGGTCTCACCACTTTCTGGAGGACCAAAGCTGAACAAAGAGAAGCAGCAGCAGGAGCAAGGAGAGAGAGGTCTGCTGGGCTCCTTCGTGCTTCTGATCTCAATGCTACTCTAACCCTGCAGAGAACTTCTCTGCTTCTGCCTACCTGAGGCCTCATTCTTGCTGGCAACCCTTTCCCGGCAAACAGAAGCATGTTCCCATGTCAGAAGTGGTTGCGTTAAGTCTCTGGCTTCCAGAGCAGTGGGGCCAGCCAGGCAGCCAGCCATTTATGGGATCAAGGATCAAGAATTGCATCTGAAATTGGTGGAAGAGCTGCCAATTTCTTTAAAAGGGTCATCTTGGAGAGTTGGTGCTCTTCGAAGAAGCCATGTGGGAGCTTCCCAGCACTGTCTCCAGGTTTGAAGAAGGGCCAATTCCATTCAGAATCAGCATGACAAAAAACACATCACCTTATCTATGTTTTTCTCTTTCAGTTGTGACACATGTGTGTTTTTCACCATGACAGATGATCATCCAGAGAAGAGTGTGCCGGGATGAATGCGCTTGTCATGGCACGGGATCGTTAACATTCAGGCAGCACATCACACCAATTGTGCGCGGTGATTCTGAGCCCACAAATGACACTCACTCATTCCGTGGGGCTGTTTGCTTATGGTAAACAAGCCATACACAGCCTAAAATATTACGCGGGCATAATAAGCGCTAACCAGCCTCTTCGCCCCTCAAAACTACAATTTTGCAGTGGGCTCCAGCATTCCCATGCTAGGTTGGTCACAGCAAATTGCATAGCATGTCAATTAAAAAGAAGGCTCTGTCTGTTTAAACCCCACATGTAAAGAGCTGGATACCATTATTATTATTATTATTATTATTATTATTATTGACAGAGGGAAATGGTTAAAATATTAGTACATGCCTCCCGTCTTAAGGCCGTTTGGACAGGAGACTTTCTCAACAGCCTCACTTAGCCTGTTCTGAGGGCTGTTTTCTTTCATTTTGAACACCTGACCTTCACCTCCTTATTAAAGTAAGTTCAGAAGAAATATCTGGGTATTCCTACTTAATTAAGCAGCTTCTTGTGCTTCCTTTTTTCAAGTGAATGAAAGTGTTCCTTAAAAGCTGAGTTCTAATGCAGAACCAGCAGGTGTATTTGGGAGAATTCCTTCCTCCCCAGCCCCGCCCCCACTCCATTTCAGAAGAGGGACCCATCCCCAAGGGGCCTTGGGAGACATGGGGGTGAACCTAAACAGGGGTACCTTCTTCTGACAAAGGGGGTCCAGGTGGGTGTTTGTGCTCGCTTCCTTCGTCCAGGGGGATTGTTTCCATCTCTATCCTTTCCAAACTTCAGGGATTCCTGAGTTCCAGACCTACATGGGGATGAAGCAGCTGGTCAGCTGTGAAGGGAAGGAAGGTGTTGGACTGAAGGGAGGGTGCTTTGCCCTCTCCTTTGACTTTTCCCGTTTCCTGGACAAAGAAAACATCAGGACAGAAACTTCAAGAGCACAAAATTAAGGAGGAGGAAATAAAAGAACAAAAACCAAGCACCTAGCTGCCCGCTACATCTGGACTCCCCATAGCAGCCAGCAGAAGACTGGAGAGAAGGTCTTGCTTCTTTCTCAGCTGGTTTCTGGATGTTCAGACAAGGCTGCCGGGGGGGGGGGTGTCATTTGCTGCCACAAACATTCCAGCCTCCCAGGGCTGCCCAGGTCCACCCTGAGCAAATTCTCTCTTCTGTTGGGATAATTCTCTTTGTGACTCTGCAAATTAGCCATCCTCTCCATCTAATGCCTGGGCCAGTCCTGTCTGAAGATGACAGAGAGTACATTTTTCTTTCAGGAGTCACCGTTGGCAAGCAAAATGGTTTCATTGCTCATAATGCCCCCCAACTCTGAAGCAATAGAAGCCCACCACCCCTTTCCTCCCCTTGGCTGAAAGGCTATGTTCTCTGTTTCTTAAAGGAAGGTGCAGGCCAGCTGCTGCTTCAAATACCTCCTCTTTTTTCCTGAACAGTCATTAAGTGCCGCTTCTTTATTGCATCTTGTAACAAGATTAACGATGTAGTTAAAATCCAGGCAGGCCTTGAACACCCAGAAGAGCACCCCCCCCCCCAAGGGGCTGCATTACCCTGCTTAGCCATTCAGATCTCCCGAGGCCTTCACCTTCCTTGCCACAGCTCAGAGACACAAGGTCTTCCTCCATTTCTCCCTCCCAAGTTGGCTTCCACCTGCTCTCTGAAGAGAGCAAAGTCAAGGACCAGAAACATGATCCTGGGACCCGGTCAGGCTTGCTGGGGCTGCAGATGGAGCAGCCTCATCCATCCCAGGGATGAGGAGGGTCCCAATCACAGCACCCCAAAGGTCTCCATCCTGAATTGCTTTATATAAGTTGGGAATGTCCGTCAAAGGCATCTCTGACTGCTTCTGGCAGTTCTTGCCCAGGGTGTGACCTTCTGCTCCTACCATTCCTCTTCCAAAAATGGCCTACTCCATTGGTTGCTTGATGGATTACCAAGTGCAGAGTGTGTATTTATTTTCCCCTGAATCCATCTGAGAGACACTGAAAAGGGATCTGTCCCGGGTTCCTTATCTGCTTGGCACTATCAGCCGAAGAATCTTATTGCTGTAATTACCATGTCCAAAGTTGGACTAATTGCCTTTCTGGAGCCATCTTGCCTCATGTCTGCCTGTCTGTTGTAGAGGCACAGCAAGGAGGAAGCAGGCTAGAATGTGCCTTGCACAGGCTGCTCCCCCAGAGGAGCAAATAGGAGCAGACAGCTGTGGCACTTACACCCCTGGCAACAATCATCCCCCTCCTCCCAAAAGCTGGGAATCCTGGTAGCTGAGTGAAAGCCCCCAACCATCGATTTGGAGAAGAGCAGTTTCCTCCAGCCTCCGCTGGGGATTTGGAGAGGCAAAAGAGCCACCATGGCAGTATGAAGGAAAAAACGTCTACTATTCTCATGAGGAATTGCTTACACCAGATGCCAGTCTCTGCCATCTCTGGAAATCTCTCTGGGTCACAGTCCTTGTTTTCTTCCCATCAAAACATCAGGACGTTATTAGGACTCCCTTGGTTTGATTTTGTTAATTGGTTTGGTCGATGGAATTTATTTTTACATACATTGTATACTTCGACAGCTACTTCAAACCTTGGAAGGGGAGGAAAAAATGCCATTATTAAGCTCCAAGACAAACAACTCAAACCTGAACATCTGTGGCTTGTCCAGTCAACTCAAACATTTCCCCCTTGAATGGCCATGGAGTGCCATGACATCACAGCAACTCAGCCAATGGCTGGGAACTGTCACAGGAAGCAGAAAAGAGAGGCATAACACCATCATGTGGACGGACTCTGCACTACTCCTCGCACACAGCTGATGAACATCAACAGTTGTACAGAAAATAGAAATGGGATGCCCTGTTCAGATGATCTGATGGCTGCATTCCTTGAGCCCCCTCTAGTTAGGACAAGCTTTCGTGGCTGCCATGATAAACTCAAGGCCACAACCACAGAAGGGAAGGCCAGGAACTGATTTTAGAAAGAGATCCACCAGCCTGAGAGAAGCCAGCAAATGGGATGGAGATGTCCACCCTCTGACATTCGTGCAGAAAGGGTGTGGTTGGGCAGCTACGGAGCTCTTCTGATGAAGCCCAGAGACACCTTTACCTGGCCTTATTTCTCTCATCCATGATGGACCACAACGTTGTTCCTATCTGAGAAGTGAGCTTTCAAAATAAGAGGGCAGCAAATCTCCTTTGGATCCACAGCAATTAGTGCCTATTTGTCTCTGTGATTCCAGATGATGTTTAGTGCTTGAAAAGGAGGGGGGAGAGTGGCCCCTGAAAAAAAATGATAAAAAGGAAAGAGAGATGTAATTGAACTGCTCTTGGGCTCCTGTGGGACGTGGGTAGATGCTTCACTTTGCAGCGTGATAAAGAGACGTCGCCTTGATCAGAGGCAGATAAGCAGACAAGCTGATTAGGTAGTGTCCCAGAGGCAAGGCCTAATTTTAGAGTCTGTTTGTTAACCAGCAGCCTTTTTTCCGATATTTGGTTTGCATACTGTGCCATAATATCAAGCAGCAGGCTTTTAAGGGGGAAACAAGCCCAGCTTTGGGCAGGCAGGAAGGAGCAGGTAACCCCCCCCCTGCAGGAGCTGGGGTGACACTCGTGCCCCATGTGCAAGCAGCCCACCTGACGTAGCCAGAGATTTGGGTCCCTCGGGTTCCCCTGGCTTGCCCAGATGTGGACGTGGGCCCGAAGGCCTGCAGCAGCAGCAGCAACAGCAGATGCCAGTAGGACACGGAGCAGGGTGGTGAGCAGAGGCTGTTTGCGTGGAGATGACCTTCCCTGAAGGCAGAACAGCAGACCTTGGTCCCTGTTCTCTGGTGGGAAGAGCTTCTGCGGGTTTGAATTCATTTCATCCGTTGACCAGCCTGGACGATGGTTTCTCCTTGCCCTGCAAGGGACCTCCCAGCTGTTGCTTCTGGTAAGCCTGGATGATTCTTCCTGCAGGTGCCAGACGGGGAGAGAAATATACGAAAGTTGTCTCTTCAACCACACCGCACACCCCACCTCCTTTTGAGGAAGCCATAGATATTTCAGTTGCCCAGTTGATCTCGTTTGACTCTGGGCCTCTCCGCCTCTCTTTCCAGCCTCACCCTGTTCATTCTCGTGGTCTCCTATATATAAGAGAAGAGAAGAGAAGAGAAGAGAAGAGAAGAGAAGAGAAGAGAAGAGAAGAGAGTTCTGGAAGCCATTATTTCCGTTTGCTTCAACTGCCACATATTTTGGCCTGGGAAATTGGGAGGGTTTTTTTTGTTGGAGCGGTAGAAACTAAGTCATAACAAAATTCTTTACTCAAGGACAAGAGTGCCTGCACCTGCATGGAGATAGTATCCAGTTGAGCGTGAAGATTTGATTGGACCTTGTGATGAGCTTGTGGGTGTGGGGCAGGGTTGTGAACTTTCAACTGGGTGGGGAAATCCTGGAAGCTTCCAGATTCGGGTTTCCCCAACATGACATCTCTAATAAATTGGAACTTTGAGGAACTTCTAGCCTCCGAGTTTTCTTTCATTGGGAATGTTTATTGGAACGCTGACAGCTTAGGCAGGAAACCCTACACCACTTCAGGCAAATGGTTATCCAACATCTTCTTAAAAACTTCCAGTGTTGGAGCATTCACAACTTCTGAAGGGATGAGGTTCACAGGAGAAGGATGAAACCAAGAGATTGTGCCTGCTTGAATGAGAAATTCATTACACTATTTCTCACCTGAAAGCAGTTCTTCTTATCTGACTTGATGTGTGTGTGTAGAATACAAAACTGGGTCAGGTGCAGTTCTGAGCCAGAGAAATCCTTTGATGTGTAATGAGAGGGGAAGGAAGGGGGTGTGGCTGGAGTAAGGCAGGTCCCCTGGTTGGCGTTTTCTGGATCTTCATGAATTGGCCAGGGTGAGAGGGGCACCTCCCTCTCCTCAGCCAGCCTACTGCGAAATCCTCCTGGGGTCCCCCTGGGTGCAGCAGAAGAATCAGCCCAAGGGGAGATGCTTTGCCCGAGGGCCTTTCAGCCAGGCACGCCAGTGGGCAACTTCCTCTTCCAGGAGAAACAGATCCTGCCCCCCCCCTGTAAATGGGGAGGAAGGATTATGGACCTTCCCTGTTCAATTCTAGACGTATTCATTCTAGCCTGGGGGTGTAGTGCCAATTGGCTAAACTGTCAGGGTTTCATCCCAAGGGAGGGACCTGGCATAGAAGCCTGCTTCTTCCTCGGTGCCCATTCCCAGGAGGGGTCCTGGCTGGTGGGGGCCGAGATTGCCATGGTGGAAGGTCTGCTCTCAGCTGAATCCTTCAGCTACAAAGACTTTGGTGGAGGCAAAGGCCAAAGGAGCGGAGAATTTAACTGGGTGGGAAGGAGGAAAGTTAAGTTACAATATTCTTACTAGAGCAAAAAGTATTTTAAAACAAAAAATGAGCTGTCAGCATAGAGCAGAGTGCCAGGTGATTTCCTGGTTCCAGCTCATAACATTCACTTATAGCTTCATTGGCCTTAAAGGCCCAACATTTTGGTAGGACCTCCTCACCTTACCCCTCCTACCCCAGGTTTATTCGTAGATATCGGTTGCTGCAATCAATAAAAGTCATCTCTTCAGTCTTAAGAAAAGAACCCAGTGATTGTTTGGCCATCTGCAGTGAATCCTAGCCAGAAGCATTTTGTTTCTAATGTGTCACAGATGGACACAATCTGGTCTTCAGATTCACTTATTCTAACCAATTTCATGCTAGACATAATTTATATGTTCCCGTAACTAGTTTTGCAACAACAACAACAACAGTGTGTATGTGGTATGTATGATGGTTTATGAAATGGCCTTGTACACCACGAATGTCCTGTTCCCCTTCTTAGTGCGTTATATCCAGACTTTGCTAAAATTCCCAACCCTAGATTCTAAGTCCAGGTATCTCACATCCAAACCCAGCCAGATGCCAACAGACAGGTCCATGCAAAGCAAAGTTAAATACCAACCTTGCAGGCTGAATCCATGACCATTCCTTCACTGTCCTTTAAGATTGTTTGTGAAGAAATAGCAGTCAGGTGGTGTAATTTCAGCTCAGTGCAACCCACACAGACCCTCCACAATGGCTTTCAAGGCTTTCACACAGAGACCAGCCTTTCCCTTACATTGAAAAGGGGCAGGGAACCTGGTCCTTCTGCACATCAGGTAGGTGCTTGCCTGGTAAGCCTTGGGTAGCCTTGGCTTGCTTCCTGGAGATACCTCTGCACAGTTTCCAAAGCTAAGAACTGGAGGGTCAGTCAACTAGAATGGTCCAGAATTGGGTCTCTCCACAATGAGTTAAAACTAGTCTAAGGTGGAGTGGGTGGGGAAATGTCCAGCTGGACCTTGGGACTTCATAAACATCAGGACTTGGCATCTACTTAAAATCACAGCAACAAGGAGACAATTGACCAACTTGGTCCCTCAAGAATGTGGAAGTAGAACTTCTCAATATGTAGCCACTGAGGTTGTGCTCCAACACACCTGCACAGGCTTTCTTAGTAGGAAGTGGCTTTCTTTTCTCAGTTCCCCCCCCCCCCCCCTCCTTCCCCGCCCCTGTCTCCCTCCCCCTCACCCCCACGCCAACACCGTTTCTTAGTAGGAAGTGGCTTTCTTTTCTCAGTTCCCCCCCCCCCCAGTTCTTCCCAGCACCATTCCCACCCCTCCTACTCTCAAGATTAACTTCAAAATGCATAAAGGTTCCGGAAGTCCGGTTCTTGCCTTCCCCAAACTCTCCTTCCATGTCCCAAATGAACTTCCAGGAATTGTTCTTCTCTTTATTCCTACACAAACACTGATATTTCATAGGGCTCCCTAGTGAGTGGGCTTTGTAATGCATGCAAACAACTTTCATGTCGTTAAGTGTTTTTAATACACGGGAGTCTTTCCAGTTCAAGGACAGCATATTTTTCAAGTAGGTGGGGCAGTCAGAGAAGAATTGGGGTGTGTGTGTGTGTCTGTGCGCATCAGAAATATATTTTTGATCTCCAAAAGAGCTGGATTCATCAGGCAGCCTGATTGATAAAACATCATTCCTCTGCCAATTAAAGTGAGAGAGTCAGAGGTTTGCAGGAAGAAAGAAGGCATTGATTTTGATGTGGGGTTTCCATTACTTTGGTGAAATAAGGCTGTGCTCTGGCTTTAAATATTTATGACTTCAGGGAAGGGGGGCCGAGACCAGTGTGGGGGAGCCAGATGAGCGGAAGCTGCCAGAAAATGCACACGTGTGTGTTTTGCTCTGAGGATGACGGGGTCCCCATGAAAATGTGAAATTAGACTTCCAACCTCACAAACTCAACTCCTTTCTCATCTTGGTTGAGTTCCTCCCCGTCTTCCATGCTCAGCTCATGTCTTATCTTAACCTTAGCCAGAGACTAAGCTATAAAGCATATTCCAAAATGGCAGCATAATATCTTTTTCTAAAATCGTCCCCTTCCGCTCTGAGGCCCAGATGAAAATAGGAGCATAATCGCCAGCAAACATCAAAACAAAACAAACCCAAAGCCCATCCCCAAAGCCTAATCCAAAAAGCTTCCAGAACTCTCCGTCCTTTCATCTAGGATCCTGCCATTTAGTTATTCCGGGACATGGAGACCATCACTGGGCGATTCGAGAAAGGAGGAAAGATTCAATTAATGAGCACCTCGGTGGGTTTATTAGCATTTCTTCTGCTCCGCCCCTCCTCTCTGCTATTTTTTCCTCCCCAGAGTTAATCTGAAAGACAGAGTCCACAACATTAGCTGGTTGACACACCCGGAGCATCCGTTTTCCTTCCTAAATCAACCCTCTTTCTTTCCAGGAAGGTGCTGAGCTCCATGCACGAATATATTTCGCAATGGTGCAGGATGCTCCACCGGGTAGTAAAAGTGCTCAGCAAGGTGCAAATACTCATGAGAAAGTAGTTCCTTCATTTTAGGTCCTCCTTGCTCAATGGAGGTGGCTTCACCGTTATCCAGGAGGAACATTTAATTCCCTCAACCCCTCAGTCCACCTGCGCATGTGGAGAACCGAAGCCATGACATAAAGAGGGGCCCCCGGACTGCATCGAGCCTCACAACCCGTGTCAAGAAATGCAATTCTTGGAACACCTTGGCCAATCTAGCAAGAAGGACTTGCTTTCCTTAAAGGCTAACACATTTATTAACGTATTCAGTGGGCATGGGGAAAAATGCACTTCCTCCTCTGGACTGACTGGAGAAGGGTCTCCAGGACAGGAGGCCCTTGGAAGAAGTCCCAAGGTTGCTTAGGTGGTTGTTCAGCCACACTGAGAGAGAGAGGAGGAGGAGAGGAGAGCCTCTGCTGCACATGCAATTTTCTCACCTTTGCTTCTCTGAACCTGGCTGTCTGTTTCTGTTAGCGGAGGAGAGCAAACTGTGATTTTTTTGTGTGTCACCCTCCCTCCCTCCCCTTTACTCTCCACTCATGACTTTATAAGGCAGCGCAGGGTTTTCTCAAGGACTGCCCAGCTATTCAATTTAACTCAGTACAACTCCCTTGAGATGGGATAATTCAGAATTTACCTCTTTGAGGTTTCTCTTTTTTCTTCAAAAGGTGAGCTAGCCTCTTCTGAGCATTTCCACGGCTCTTTTTAAAGACATGATCACATCCTGAGCTTCCTTTTCCCTTCTGCTTTTACACAGAGGGGGCAGTCAAGGCTGGGGCCTTTCTTCTGAGAGTATGGTGGAAGTAGAGAAGGCTGCTGAGGTCATGGGGCTTCCAAAGGCACGGTGGTCTTCCTACCTGGACTGCCTAAAAAAGCCCCAAAGAATCCAAATTGGAAGACCATCTGGATGTTCATGGGAGCTCCAAGTCTGCTCATACCCTTGGTTTTCTCCTACCCTTGCTGGTGTCATCCTTTTCCAAGCCCTTATTAAAAGTTCACCTGCTCAAACATATTTTGAAGAACCATGCTTGGACCCCAATTGTAGGTAAGTAAGGAAATAAGCATGGTCAATGGAGTTTTGAAGCAATGGGATGATTCCCAAGACCATTGGAAGTGCACATGGATCCATCCAAGATGGACCACCTAAATTTATCCTCCACTTTCTCTGCCATTAAACACTTCAAAGGGAGATCTATCTGCTGTTTTAATTGTTTTAATAGGTTGTTTACCATATGCCACTCAGAGTCACATTTATAAGATGGACAGCTATATACTGTAAATCTGATACATAAATAAATGTCTGCCACAACAGAATTGTGAATGGTTCTTCTGTGCTCGAGCAATTGTCATCCTGCCCAATGCAGAAAGCCGATCGGTTGTCCAAGGCCAACCATAACAATACAGTTTTTCTCTGCTTTTGGCTCCGCATGCTATGTGAAACCAGCCATTATGATTTGTAAATAAGAATATGCTAATCATCATCATTAATGTATTACCCTAAGCCTGGTTCCATAAACCTGAATTAAGCAAACTATAGTCAAGTATGATGTGCAACTTTGGTCAACGAGAGATGCAAGGCCAGAGTGGTCAATGACGCAGAGGGGACAGCAGGCAGCCTCCACCCTTGGCGGGGGTCCCCCCATTGCTCTGTTGCCCCCAGGGGAGGGCAAGGGAGGCTGCAATCTGCCCAGGCCCAGGGCAGAAGCCCCTCTCCCTTGAGCAGCTCTTCTTTGGCATCCTTCTGCACAGGGCCTGCTGGCCCTTTCACCAGGGGGGAGCCGGAGCCTCCGATCAATGAAGCGTCAGATGAAGAGGGAGCTGAGCTGAGCTGAGCTCCACGTGTGATTTATGATTTCACAGGCCGGCTGAAGTGCTGTGATCGAGTTTCTTATTGTAATGGTCTCTTGCTGAGCAGTATCCAATTAGATGACCCCCCAGGTCTTTCCTATCGATTTCATTCAGGGTGGGGAGATTTGGCCCATTGTTTTCTCATTACTCTTTTGATGAGAGGGGGCACCAGGCTACCTTCACTGGGATGAAAGGCACTGAATGAAGAAGAAGCCGGTGGCCCAAAGGGCTGGAGGGCATGACCTCAAAGCCCAGAATGGGATGTCTGGCAGAGGTAGGGCAACCAGGGGATCTGGGCAGACCAACGATGCCTCCAATGCCATCTCCTGGAAGTTTTGAAGCAAGTGCTAGATAGCGAAGAGGGGGAAGGAAAACTGGTAGCTGAAGACATGGAGAAAGATCCCACCCAAAGAGATTCGCAAAGACACTGGAGAAGTTATTGCTTGAATCAATTATAGGACTGTCCCTTTGCAAGGACGGTGGTCTCAGAAGGTGCAGGGGGAAAGATTGAGTAGCACCCTAACCCTTAGAAAGTCAGATGCTGTCTTGGTGGTGCAGAAGGCCTAAACATCTGCAGATCTTTGGGCACCTAATTTGCGCTTCCCAGTCAATCAGTACCTGACAGTCAAAGGGGTCCTGCATCGTGCCCCCTTCTGGCTAATGCTGCTCAAATAAGGGTCCCTTCCCTCCCACTCGACCAGATACACCGCAGCTACCAAAGAGGGAGAATCTTCTGGGACCAAGCATGAAAAGGATGCTCTCTGGGTTGGCACCTTGCACTAAGCTCTGGGCTTTAAAAGTGCTTTTCTTTGCTTGCTTGTCATTTTTAACACAACAGAATAGGCTGGAGTCCCATTACGAGCTAAGCCAAAAGAACCACATGATTCACAAACCGTAAGGGCCGGGCTCACACAAGTGAAACGAGAACCAAACAAGCCACAAGATGGTTTAGAGGAGTATGTGAACCTCGTCAATCAACTGAAAGAAGAAAAGAATCAGAAGCTGCTTCTCTCCTTGGGGGGGACGGTTGGGTTGGGGGGGGCTGAGATAGCTTTGGCAGGAAAATAATGTCAGGGCCGTGTTCAAGGCCTTTGTGGTCCCCTGCCAGGGATTTGCCAACCCAGGCCCTGGCAACCAGGCCCTTCCTCTTCCCACAAACTTTGCTAGTTGCCATCCTAGCCCCTCTGCAGGGCCGGAGAGGCGATCCTCACTTCCTAAGGAGCCCCCGTCTTGATTCTGGACTATCCAGGTGCACTTTCTGTCCTTCCCAACATGTGAGGGGGTTGGGGGACAGGAATATTAAGGGGGTCTTCTAAAGGCATCATAGGTTGATTAAATAGCCATCAGTACCCACTGCTGTTCATTACAGAAACAACCTCAGGTTATTACAGGAAAGCTTTTCTATCAGGCTCATCTCAGAAAAACAGCAACAAAAATGGTTTCCCAGGGAGGAGAATTAGAAAGGAGGAGCTGAGAAGCATTTCCCTCTTTGGAGAACAAGAGCCTCCAGCCAGGCTGGCATGGCTGCCTCTTTGTGTGGGAGAGAGGGGGAAGCAAGTGCCAATCAACGCTGATCGAGCCTCCTCGGCCAATTTGGATCAAAGCGGTCACTTTTCAGAAGTTTGTTGGGATGCATTTCCTCCCCCTGAAGTGGAGTGGCTCTGAAATGAAGGGGGCTGGGAAGGGGTCCTGACAGGCTGCGGTGCACTGGCCAAGTCTCCTCCCGCTCTAGAGGAGGCCCAGCCATCAGTCACCTTCTGCCCCACATCAAAGTCCAGGCACAGGGAAGCGGCTCCCCTCAGTCGCCCAGAATCAGGGCAGCGTTTGGCAGCAGTGCAAGGCAAGTGGGGGCTGGGCGGCTGCAAAAGGGCTTCCTGAGTATCCTCAGGATTCCTTCGCTTCCTCTCCTCTTCCCACAGTCCCAGCTGATCCATTTTGATCCACAGTCCCAGCTGATCCACAGTCCCAGCTGATCCATTCTGCTGCCCTTTAGCTCCTCAGAGGAGGAGGGGGTTTTCAGGACAGGGGGTTTTGCATCCCCCCCCCCATTCCTAACATTCCAAAATGGGGCTGCTCCCCCCCACCCCCCCCCCCCAGCTCATTGCTTGGAGACAGAATTCCAGCTGGCAAAAAGGGGAAGCCCCTGAATCCTGCCCTCCGGTGGTCACTCTCCATAGCCTCCCTCTTCTCAAAGATTTATTCTCTGCCTAATTACAGCCAATTAACACTTAACCCCAAATAAGCCTGCATCTATCCTTGTTGTTCAATAGAGTCATCACCAAGTAGTTTGAGCAGATGCTAATTGAAAATCATCAGGCAAAAAATTCCTTCAGCCGCTCAGAAATTCCTGCAAAAAAGCTCCTGGACAGAAGTGGTGTCAGGGCTGAGAGGAACTGCCAGCTGGCAAGGGAGGGAGGGGCAGGCTCTGCCTCAGCCCCCTCGGTCCTCCTCTCTTGCAGGCAGATTGAGCCCAAACGTCCTTCATAGCTGCCTCTTCCGGGAGGGCAGGGGCAGACAAAAGCCACCCATCGAGAGGTCACGTTGGAAGGGGATTCAGCCTGGTGCTCAATTCCTTGCAGAGCCCCTCAAGCCAGCAAAGCACCTGGTGAGCCACCCTGGCTTTGAGAAGAGGCAAGCTTTATCTGACAGTGAGGGAGGCAGACTATTCCTTGCTTCTCCCGCTGGGAAATTTAAGCTCCCCTCTTTTCCAGAAAGGCCGAGGAGCCAAGCAGCCAAATACTCAAAGCCACTCTTTATGTTGAGATCAGATCAGGCTCTTCTTGTTCCTGCCCACCCAAGACTCGTAACTTTGCTCAAGGAGAACAGACGCCACCTGCAACAGGAGCTTGGGGGGGGCTCGTTTTGCAGTTGAACACAAGCCTTGAACGAAGGTCTCATCCTGCATCTCCCTCGCTATGGAGAAAAAAACTCTCCTAACCAGCAGATAGAAGGATTCCAGCAATTGCTTTATTTGTTTATTTTATTTTTCTAATGAGCAGGTTAGGGGGAGTTATGGGCTTCTTGTTCCCAAGCAAGTCAGACACAAGAGCTCCACAAACCTTACACAGAATATTGATCAAAGGGAAACATCTACTAGCCGAGGCCCCCAAATAGGGAGAAGGGTTGCTTGAGAATTGATAGGGATGCCTGATCACCAGAAGGGAGACACGGCTGTCATTCAAAGGGTGAATGAGCTACAGACACATGTACATTTTTTAAATGTAACATAGCAGCTTTGATATATGAGAGGAGCCAAGCCTCTAATTGTTATTCTAACAAGCTAAGTCTGTATTTTACTGCAGAAAGAGGAAAGAAACACCACATATCCCTGAATCTGCTGCTTTGCTAAAGGCATAAATTCTACAAACATTTTAATCACTGACGGCATATTGGCACAACTAGTAGAGTTCTGCACTTAAATGAGCATCGACAGAAAAACATAATATGAATAAAAGTATGTAGAAAGGAAGGCATGAGCAAATCTTGCTAAATTCTTATTTCAGTTCTCCCAGCTGTCCCACGAGACAACTTCCCTGAGATGGGCCTGCTAACTCTCCTGACCCTTTCCTTGCTGCCCTCCGCACTCTTTCCTTGAGATGTGTCGAACACAGATGGACGGGCAAGCCAACATCATCCCAGGCTTCCATTTTGTCAGAGAGAGGCCCCGTGCTGGCTTCCACTTGTTCAAGGAACATCTGTCTTGCAGCTGACAGAGATGCTAAAGTTTGTCCACAGCTGGTTCCGGCAAACAGCTGGTTCCTGCAACTCCTAGCCATCCATCACACCTTCCATCCATTGTTTGGAGAGAATAGAGTTTCATGCCACTTGGAGCTGATAGTGGCCATTTTGTAAGGGCAGGAAGCGAATGATAGATGTAGCCAGCAAGGGATGCCAGGGGCCACACACAATGCCATGATTAACTAACATTAACTAACAAGCCCCTAAACCCTACACCTTTCTTCATGCTCTTTATTAACTGTTTGGCTGCTTGATTTTTTCCCCCCTGATGTGGGCATAACATGAGCTGCCCTCCCAAGGAGGATCCTGGC
This sequence comes from Thermophis baileyi, assembly GCA_003457575.1. NCBI lineage: Eukaryota > Metazoa > Chordata > Lepidosauria > Squamata > Dipsadidae > Thermophis > Thermophis baileyi. Next base: position 891,910 of record QLTV01003983.1, on the reverse strand, counting down.
TAAGACAGCCGAGGGTACATCAAAGGGTGTAGAAGGATCACACAGGGCTGAATTGTGAAAGGGCAGCCCCAACTTTTCCCCCTGAATATTGGCTTTGAGGCCATTCCTCCTGCCATGTAGCTGAGCCAGAAGGGTTTCCTCCTTTGGGGAGGGGGGAAAGAGACCACCAACCCAGTGGCGTCAGGAGGTATCTGCCTCAAGGAAACCAAGCTGGCGGCAGAGTCTGTTGGGGTCATCCCTTGGAAGTTGTTCTTCCATACAGCAGCAGTTCCACCCACTCCTGTTTTGGTGTGCAATAACTTAATTACGGCAATAGGTTAATTGCTTCACTTTCTCCTGCTGGCAGTGAGAGACAACGGCTGGGTGGGAGGCTGAGAAGCAGGCTGATCCAATTTATTATTTATTTTTAACCATTCTCAAGAAAAAAAAATTCTGCAGCAGATCTTGATTGCGTGCATTCGTGTGTAGGAGAAGGGAAAGGGAAGAGAAAGCGTTTGCACACATCCTGGCAGACTTATTTATCTTTTTATCAGCAAATAGTATTCTGAATAAATATGACAGTGACAGAGGAAAAGGAAAGACCGTAGAGACAGATGTTTCATGGTGACCACCGCTGCAGCTTTGCTGGAGGGAAACGAAAGGTTGACCAGCAGCCCAAAGGGTCCCATCGGAAGCCTTCATCGGATGCAGTCAACGAACACAACTTCCTTAGGTGGAGGCCTTATTTCTAATGCCAGCTCCAAAATTAATTGGCTGAACACTATCAAATGTAAGACACCAGAGGTGATTGAGTCAGTGGAATAAAATAAATCTCTAAGGTGCCAAATTCACACGTGCAAATCATCTATTGTGCCTGTGATGTTAGTGAATTTGAAGCTAATGTCAGTGGTGACACACAGAGAAGGAGACCTGTTGCTCAGATGTTTGGTAGAGAAATCCATCTCCAAACATGACCCTTACATGGAGGGAGGGGGCTGGCACTGGTCCAGAGCAAAAGCTTTCTCCCCCTTCTCTAAAAGGTAGGGGTGCCACATTATATCAGAAGCTGAGGTTTATGTGAAGAGGAGGAGGCGCATCCACTCAGGAACTTGGCCTGTTGAACTCCAAGCTGCTTTGCAGAGCTCTGTCAGAGGCTGGTGAGCTAACAACATCTTTAAGCACACCGAGGAGAGTGACAGGAACAAAGGGAATTGCAGGTGTTTCCAAAGGTGATATGGGCACTTCAGAAACCTCTTCCCACTTCTCTCAGTTCAGTGGTATCCTTGCAGTTTTGTCCCAATTGTCCAGGTGGAGGTCACTCTGCAGCGACCTGGCATCTGACAAGAGTCTCCCCTGCCCCCAGATGGGAGCTAAATGAATGAAATGGAAGCATGACGGGCAGAGGAAGCTGCATTCTGAGGAACAGCACAGACACCTCACCTCCAGCTTGTCTTTCTGCAGAACTCCCTGTCTCCTTCCACAAAAGGCACTTGTGGAACCAAAGGTGGGTTCCTGCACCCCCCCCCAACTTGGCAGCAGCTGCCAGAAAAAAATAGGGATGGGGATTTAAGAGCTGCACCTGCAGCACATCCAGCAAATCAGAAGGGGAAAGTTAGACCACCGCAGTCCTTTCTTGATTTCCTCATTTCTACACTGAGGACTGCAACTCAGCAGTAATCCAGGCTCCCACGTTCAGTCCCATGGATAATGACTTTTTATGGAAGAGCCACTGTTTCAACATCAAGCCCTGACCGAGGATGGTGGGAAGCTGGGCGAGCTTTTCCCCACGCACCATATGGCTGTCCAAGCTCCAACCCACCTGCTCCGATCACTGACTTGCTAAATAAGAAGCAAGGGGAGGTGTTCTTCAGGAGGACTTCCAAGGGCACATCCAGAAGTGGGTCTCAGGTTCCCTTTTCTTTGCAGGTGCTCTCACTTTGTTCCAGGATTGGATTCAAGGCTGCCTTTGAACAAAAGGGGGGGGGGTGAGTGTCTTTGTTGCTTTGTATGACTCTCGTGTGCAGCAAAGTCTCAGTGGGAGGCTGAAAATGGCTTTATCACCACCGTTCCTCAGAATTGGACAGCTCCTTGGAACTCAGATAACGTGGAATGAAGCAGTGTGCAGGAGACTTCAGTCAAGTGGAATTTGCATGGTGAAGCTCTCTTCTATCTCACTGCACTAACTTTTGCATAACCTTTATCTCTCTCTCTCTCTCTCTCTGTGTGTGTGTGTGTGTTTCTTGAGCTTCTACAGCCTTTCTCCCAGCCTTTCTCTACTGAGCAACTGCTGGCAACAGCAAAGGGCTGAGGGCCCCACCACCCCTCTAGGCTGAGCTACCCAAGAAACCCGCAAGGGTGAATGAGTTCTGCATGCTTGGATTCAAGGAGAAGAGACTCGACAGCCTGCTCTCAACAAGGAGAGATGAAAGGACAGCTGCAGAGTTGCCTTTTCTCTGGATTTCTTCTGAAGTGAGGAAATGTTATTACCAGTGAAGGATGAATATAATTTAATGTCATCTTTTGAGTCATCAGAGGCAGAAGGATGCAGGAAAAGATGGAGGACAGGCAGCAAAGGGGTGAGGGAAAAGGAGGGATGGGAAAACAGGGATGGGGGGTGAGATCAGGAGGAGAGACAGGCCTGGAAAAGCTACTGGAGAAATGTTTTCCCTAAACTCTTACTGCCCAACTCATCTTCTCCATCAATCAAGCAACTTAGTTGTACACAGCACTAAAGATGCACTGATGATGTTACCTAACTTGATAACAAAATGTCTGAAGGGAAAACCGCCAACGCATTCTGGTCAGAGATGTTCCTTGAGGATGGGCTCCAGCATGAGTCCAAAAGCTCAGAAGACTAAACCTCTGGTCCCAGTGACCGACCCAGTTTGCATCCCGAAAACAACCAAGTTCAGAGAACAACAAGAACCCAGCTGTTACTGTTGTGTAGCCATGACCACTACACTTCAAAGAGAATACTGTACACTTGGAAAAGCTGCAAGAGAGCCAAGCAAAAATAATTCAGAGGCTAGAGCAGTTTTCCAGCATTCCTTGGGATGTTTCAATTTAGGGTACAAAAAGAGGAGGGGAGACATGGAAGAGCTACATAAGACCTTGCTGCCATCCAGGAAAATGAGACCCTGGGCCAGGCACAAGGAGTTGTGAGGTTACAATTCACTGCCAATACATATGCTGTGTGTGTCTTATTGGACTCCTCTATTTGTACCTTCATGTGGAATCAATTCCCACATGTCGTGAAATTAAAATTCAGAAAGCACCTCCTCTTTTGCAATAGCCAGTTGGGTTGAACTGTTGTGCTTACTGGTGTCACCTGGCTTTTATTTCCTTGAGTTCATATGGAATGTTCTACTTCCTTGATTCAGGACCAAGGAGAGCTCCTGGAAAATCGGAGAGCCAGCAGAAAGCCCTGCCTTTAATCTCCACAGGAAGAGCTGGGAGGTGTCTCTGCCATTCCCAACACCATCCTTCTTACTGCTGTCCACAGAACTGGGCATCGGTCCAATCAGTTTCAGCTCTGATCACTGGTATTTTGCATAAAGCCGGGCAGGGATTTTCAGGTGGGGAAAAAACCAGGTTTTTCAGTCCACCTGTTACCTCAGGGTGAAGCATACCAGAAAGTTGTTTCTCCATCAGCCCAGCCTTTCTGTTGTTGGAGGCTGATTTGTGGAAAACTGAACGCCAATCCAGGCTGATGGGAGAGCACCATGTTCCAAAGTCAGTGGGGACCACGAGGCCAACCAGCAGGTCCCTGTGAAGATAGGAGAGAGGATATCCCAGCTCAAAGTGCTGCCCCATTTTCTCCAGCACCACAGGTTTCTCAGAGCAAATGGCCTTTGCCAGGGATTCCTGGGCAACTGGCTGGGCTGACTTTCTCTGTTCCAGGTCCTCTTGCCTCTGAGGCCCAGTCCTAAGGTTGCGTATGTTGACAGATGCAACGAGGCAGCTGTTAAGTGGCAACTTGGTTGTGTTGCCATGATTTGTCTATTTTCATTAATGCAAATATTCTCAAGGCCATCCATGTCTTGAGTAAATCCATCCTTCCCCTTGTCAGGGGGCCGAGGGGCATCCAGAGCCCCTCAATTTAACACATTGTCTCCATCTGAGTCCAGAAAGAGCTTGGTGGGACCAACAGGGAAGCCCCCAGCCCCAGTCCTCACCTGCAGCTCACAGGTTGCACAGAGAGCGGTTTGTTTGCGAGATAACCATCATTCTCTCTGCCTTTCTCCATAGTAGGTTCATTGATTTAAATTAGGCCTCGATTCTTGCTTAAATTATAGTTTACTGTTCTGCACCCTGCTCAGAAGCGAATTACCTTAAGCAGCAGTATTAATAACACGGTTATAATTAAGCTTCATTACTGTAGGCAGTTTGCTGAAACAAATTGCTTCTTCATTATTATTATGGCACCTTTGGTAAAAAGACGATTTCCCCAGAATGCGACCCTGATGCTTTATATAGTAAAGCCGGGCTCAGACAGAGACACGTGGCTGAATTAGCCTCTTTGCCTCTTCTATCGAAGCTCATTAGAAGGAAGGAGACTCAAGTCACAAGCGGGAGTCCCGGCAGAAATTTGAATCTGGGTGAAATGGGTAAGTAATAGATTTGAACTTTCCCTGACATTTTTATACTGAGGCTTTATTTATATTATATGTATAATAAAAATAGAAATATTTGTTCTTAAAGAGCAAAAGTGGGGGAGGAGGGAAGAGGCCAGAAAGATAGGGGAACGTTCATAAAATCAGAAATAGTTTATTTAATTCTTGCTTCCCTCATTCACACATGGGCGGTTTGTGTGTGTGTGTGTGCGTTAAAAAAAAATTAAGACCACAATTCTAAGTTCATTTCTTTGGATGTAATTGAAGCAATGCTCTTTACTTTTGATTGGATGCACATAGAATTATGCTTTAATCGCTGAGTCCCACTAAAGTAGTGAACCTCATCATTTCGGAATGAACTAAACATCCAGAGGTTTGTGCTACACAATGCCTTTCCGTAGGCCTCCTGTCTGTGCCCTGGCACTGACTTCCAGCTGTGGAGGAAAACCAACAGCTGAAGATGGAAGCTCCTGGAGGGTCCTCTCCGCCAGCCCAGCAGCTTCGTGGCTTCTCCTCTCCCTGGGGAAAGGGGCTTCTCGGCCACAGAGACCCAGTTGGAACCCCAGGCGTGATCTCAGCCTCAACCTGCAAGACACACAGCTCTAAGCCCAGAGCCTCGGTGTTTCCTTCCACCCGTCATCGTAAGGGCAGTGCCTGCTCTCCGGGTTTGCAAATGTGAATTTGACAGGGAACGCAGCATCCTGAGCAAGTGAGCACCAAAGGAGGGAAGCCAGAGTCAGTCGAGGCATTGCCATTGGAGCTTTGACCTGCCTTCAAAGACTCCTGAAGCTCTTCCCCGACCAAGACAGATTGTGCTGGACCAAGCCCCACAGAAGTCTGCTTTATTTTAAAAAAAAATGCCATTACTTTTCAATGAATCAATGGGATCAGGGAGGAGCAGGACACCAGACTACAGCTGACATTTGTTTATTTACCGTTGCCATAATCATAGCCACAATTGCACTTTGCCTGCCTGTAAAAAGCAGCCATAGAAATTGTCTTCAGGAAATCTGTGCACATGAGAAAGGATTTTAATTCTGGGGGGGAGGAGGAGGAGGAGGAGGAGGAGGAGGAGGAGGAGGAGGAGGAGGAGGAGACTGTCCAGAGTACCATAATCCCCCTTGCATTATTAATAGGGAATTGGCAATTACAGTGTGTAAAAACTGTTTGTCTGCCTAAAGCACACTTAATTACCCAACCCGCTGTTATAAATCCAGGTGGAGCCAGTCAGGGGCTGTGCCCATAAATTAGCTCAGGGCTACAGGTGCAGGGCTGGGGATGACACGGGTCAGCTAAATAGGAAGCAAAGGAGAAGGAGGCTTGCTCTGGCATTCTGGGGACTGACAAAATCACTGCCATGTGCCGGGAGGGGGCTTCTGAGAACCATTCTTTGCCTTCCACAGGTCGTCCGTCCCCCCCCCCAGCCCCTGCAGCCTGCCCTTTCACCAGCACCAAGCTCCATGAGACACTCCCCCCCCACTCCAGCTGGGCAGAAGAAACTCACCTGTGCGCCTCCAACCGCAGCTCTCTCCAGCCTCCCGGCTGAACCAGGCAGCCGAGCCTGACTCTCCCCCTCGGCTTTGCCTCCCTCGCAGAGGAATACCCGGCTCTGAAGCTGAGCAATCTTGGGGAGATCCGAGGAGGAAAAGAAAGGATGAAAGAAATATATTCAGTAGCAAAAGGAGTCTTGTGGAGAAGCGCTTCCCCTTCTTCCTGAGGGACTCTTCCAAAGCCCCCCCCCCCCGGCAGAGCCCCAAAGAGGCCTGGTTCTCCCCAGGCGCAGCTCCCTGCCTGGCATCCGAAGCTCCCACCCTCTCTGGCGCCGGGGGGGGGGGCGTTGGGCTGAAGTTATGCTGGCAAACTCCAGGGAAGGAGGCAGCAGGCCAGGCCTTGATTGGCTGACCCGCCCGGCTGCGTCTTCCACGCCAGGCCCCAATTGGGCTGCTCCTGAATCTTTAATAGGAGAAAAACGAGCGTGGCATTTTTCCTTTAAAGATTTACCATGTATAAATGTATGAGAATATTAAAGGCAACAATTAAGTTTATTGGAAACCTTATATTCTCCAGCCTCATTAGAACTGTCAGCAAGATCTATTGTTAGTGTTACTATGCAGATAATGTAATAAAAGGGGTATTTAAAGTGGATGGTTTTGTGTGGAAATAAAATAAGTTCTTCCGTTCTGCCTTTTTTAAAGTTGCAGTGCACGGGAGACCCAGAGTGAATCTATGAACTCTCCTGCAGCCAGGGAGGAAAGGAAGCGACAACAGCAGCTGACCCCCCCCCCCTCCCCACAGCTTCATCCGCCGAGCCCCAGGACTTGTGTCCAGCAGGGGGGAAAAGTTGCCGACTTTCTCTAGCCTCAAGAGTTGTGCCCTGATTCATGGCCCATCTGGCAACCAGGGGAGGGAGGAGCCCTTGCCTAGATGGTGCTTTTCACAGGCCTGGGAGGAGCTCAGAACCTGGCAGGATGTAGTCCAAATGCTGGGCTGAGCTTAGAGATTAGAATGGCCCAGAAAGTCCCTCAGCACCAGAAAGCAGCCCCGATCTTCAGAAAAGCCACAGGGGGCTTTTGCGGAGGGGAGAGAAAGAGGAAGCTGAGAGGCCCCCTCCCTCATTCCTGGAAGAAATGTTCAGACAAACGCCCGGCCCCTTCCCCTTCTAAACACTCCCCTCCAGAAATGCTCAGCCTCATTTGGTGGATGTCTTGTGGGGGACCTTGTCATGGCCTCTGCTCTGTCACAAGACCCATCGGGGATCCTGGCTGCTGAAAGTCCCTGAAGACAATACTAGGAGAACTGGACCACAGGTGCTCCAAAGAAGATCCTCCTGTTCTCCAGGCAGCAGAGCAGCCCCAGACTGCCTGCCCAGGAGCCTTTATGAGTCACTTACGAAAATGGCATTTATTCTATATCCCTTATGGCCACCACAGCCCACAATGACTTTAAGTCATATAAGAGGGCTCCTTAAGAAAAAGAGCTCCTTTCTGTCCAGAGCCCACAGGAGCCACGGCCATGAACGAGGCAGGACAACAAAGGGGAGTGTGTGAGAACCACTTGGAGACAGCAAGGAGGGCCTTCTGAACTTCAGAGGACTCAAGCAAGTGGGATGAGACATTACCTTCTAAAGATGAAGACCAAACAAAGACGGATCCATGGCATGGCTTATGAACAAGTGGGCTTGGTGGGTGCAGTCAGTCAGTCAGTCAACCAGTCCATCTGGGGCCACCGTGGGCATCCAGTCCAACCCCTTGCTCAGTGCTAGAGCAGAGATTAAAACATCCATGACTATCCAGCCTTTATTTGGAGGTCGGTCTACTGCTCCATTATCTCTACAAACCGGCCTGTGGAGCATTTCCGAGCTCATTGTCTGTGCCAATCAGATCTGGCTGCCCTGCCTGGGCATTGGGGTCACCTTGTGTCTTGAAGGCTGTGTGGGCTTGTCTAGATGTGTGAGCATGTGCCGACATAGAGACACAGAAGCACCAGCACTATATTATCATCCCTAAGTGGGGAACCAATTTGCATAACTTAATTAAAATTTTACAGTAATCTTCAACTCGAGTCAAACAAACAAACAAAACACCCTCCTCTTCCTTAAACCTCAAGGTTAATTAGCTCCTCTTAGGTGTCTGGCACCTTGAGGGAAGCTGAACACAGAAGAGAGTCATCTGGGGCGATCTGGCTTGCCAGGAGGGCGGATGTGGGCAGCTGTGAATCCCGGGTGGGTCATGCATGGTGCTCCTTCTCTCGCTTGAGACCAGGGGAGCCTCTTCACCTCTCCTCAGAAAACAAACACCTATCACAACCTTCCAATTAACTTCCAGAGTTAGTGTAGAAGCTCCTGTGCTTCTTCCGGCAAATTGACGCCATGTTCATGCCGAGTGCATCCAGTTCTGTCTTTGTGGTCCCAGATCTGATTTCCTGAATCCATCAAATAGATATCGTTGTGGCAAGAAAGACAGAGATAGGAACCTTCAGCTCAATGCTGCTCTTCAGGTGGTTCTCCTTCTTCCCCTGGTCATCTTTTTCAGGTATGGATACAGCATCCTGAAAGCTCCAAGCATCTTGGGAAGGACTCAACAAGCCTCGTTCAGCCTGTCCAACGGATTTGGGAAGACCTCTGTTCTTGGTGGAGTCACTGGACGCTGCCATCAACATTGCCCAAAGAAGCTTCAATGTCTTCCCAATCCTGCCTTCTCCTTCTTCTAGATCTGCTTAGATGACCACTTCGGCATTTGGGAGCCCCTCCCCCTTTTATTCTCATGCACCGGCTGCTCAACAATGCTTCCCCCGCATTCCACCGTAAGGCACCCTCAAAATGCCTTTGAAGGAAGTGGAAAGGCACAGAATCCCTGCTGATTACATGGACCCAACAAAGCCACATGAGAAATAATGCAGCACAAAGGCAGGCAGGCATGGGGGACGCTCTCTGAGCACGAATGATGAGATGACTCAGCCCCATTCGTTCTGGTAGGCTACTAAAGCACAGATATCTATTGTGGAATTTGGCATTATTTGATATGGAATCTTAGAGGATCTCTTAAGTACCCAATTAGCATGTAAGAGCCCCGTCTGGTGGAGAGTGTTTGCTTGTGTATGTTTTAAGTATTTACTCTTCCTTTCTAATTAGAGCTTCATAAAAAAATAAATAAGGCAAAGTATCTTGTCTTTGGGCCATCTGGATTTAAAGATTAAAACACATGTTTTCTGCCTGGAAGGGGAGTAGATTCAATTGGTCTCTAGACAGAGCAAGGTGTGAATGTGCAGATATGCAGCACAGGAAGTTGTGAGCTTGCATGTGTGTGTGTGTGTGCGCTCGTGCGTGTGTGTGTGCATGCGTGTGTGCGTGCGTGTGTGTGTGTGTTGAGCTGGCAATGCAGGAGCACCTTCAGCTTCCTGGGAACTGATGAAGAAGAAGGTCCTCTCCCAACTGATCCTACGGCAGCTCCTCAACCGGATGCAAAAGCTTTACGGGGTGTCCCGTTCCATCTGAGACGCTTCTACAAGAAAGGAGGGTTGAAGCCAAGACAGAAGGCACCCCTCTCTTTCCTTCTCAGGCCAAGGGTAGCCCTAATTCCATGTTTCTGCAAGTCTTTATCATCTGCAAGTCATCATCACCAGACACCGTATGCATACTTGCATATATTTGGTGTTTTGAAGAAACCTGGACTATCTCAGGTTTCCTTTTTAAAAAATTACAATGCTTAACAATTATTTGCCTCATCTCAGAAGAGTCTTTGCATTTGGGGTCTCTGGAACCATCTCGGTCAGTTGCATAGATGCTTCTGGGTGTATCTCTGGTGGCCTCTCCCTGGGCACCTGCACCAGGTGTCCCTTCCTGTCTCCCCTTCCGGGGCAGCTGAGGCAGGGACCGCTTTCCTTTGGGGTGGCTGTTCTGAGTGTCTTTCTCTGAGGAAGCTTCAGAAGAGCCACCCAGCTCCGCTAATGACACGTCCTCAACCCTCCTATTGCACAGTTGCTCCCTGAGCCAAGAAAAGTGCCCGTCCCCAGGAGGAAGGGGGAGCCAGCCCCCAACAGGCTGAGTGGGGCCCTTCAATTTCCATTTGGTCGTTTTGAAGACTGCAGGCCAAGCCTTCCCCTAACTGGGCTAGGCTGCTCCCTGGGGGTGTCTCAGCTGCTCCTGTAAATGCCAAAATCAGGCAAAAGGTGGGGGGGAAGAGGGGAGGGGGAATGCAAAGAGGCTGTTGCAGAAGTTATGCAACAGCAGAGGCCACAAGAGGTCAGTCACTGGAGCCTCAGGAGGTCCCACTGAATTCCAGCAGGAGGCCAGAAATGACTATTGGTTAGAATCACACACACATACACACTCACACTCCCACCCAAGATTCCGTCTGCAGGACAAAGGGAGGGGCTGCCCTCTGCCCAGGCTACCCAAGATCTCTTTTTGCCCTCTTCCTGGGGCCCTGGAAACAAGGGCAGTGCCAGGGGTGCCTGCTCTGACTTCGCAAGGGCCAGCTCTCCCCCCCACACACACCAGCCAGAGCGCTTAGATCATAAGGGTCATTGGGAGGGGCTCTGCTGTGGCCCAAGGGAACATCTGGCAGGGCAGGAAGACAATGCTGTCCCAGCCTCTGAGCTGGTGGATTTCCCTAAAAGGCTCTTTGGCTCCTTTTAGCTGCTGCTTTAATGACTTTGCGTTTTGTTGCCCCCCACAAGGATCTTGAGGAGGATTTGCATCATCACCCTCCTCACCCTCCTCATCCTCCCCCTCATCCCCCCACCAGACTGCCCTGCCAGCCCTTCCATGTCCCCCTAAGCAGAGAGGGGCTCATGATCTCTGGCTCAAGAGAAGCCCCCTCCCCAGCAGCCAAGGCCTCCAATTTCTGAGAAACTCCGGGAAGCCTCCCTTCTGCGGCTCCTCTTTGAGTCTGCCCCAGTCTGGAGTTGCACGTCTGAATACCAAGCATGTTAATAGGTTAAAGTAAATCTAAAGTTACATTTGAAAGCCAAAAAGATGAAAGGAGATCACAGGCCAAAGATCAAACAATCTAGAACCACTTCTAAGCTTTTTACTGCTGGAGATTATTAGCATTTGAAAGTGAAGAGCATTAGATGGGGGGGCGGAGGGGGGAAGAGAGAGAATGAAGTTGGGAGGAATTTCAGCGGTGGAGATAAAACGGAAATCAAACGGAGCCAGGAAAGGTGGCTGGCAAAATGGATGGCAGCCGCGATTCCGAAAGGCGTTGCGGGACGGGGCTTATTTTTAGAAATCAAAGAAATGTTTTAGCTGATTGGATTGGAAATAAAGTAAACGCAGCAAACGGTTCAAGGAGGTCCAGGACTTTCGCTGGCTCTTTCGTCCCTTGCCCTGAAGGTCCAAAGGCGAGGAGGAGGAGGAGGAAGAGGGGGAGCAGGAGGGGGAGCAGGAGCAGGAGGAGGAGGAGGAGGGCGACGGAACCTGCTCGGGGGCCCAGCTGACGGCGAGAGCAGCCAGGCGGGGCGGCCCATCCAGCCGCGGGAGCTGCAGCCGCGGCCCCCCAGCCCAGGCCGACCCCCGGAGCGCCCGAATCGGGAAAGAGGCAAAGCCGACTCGTGTTCGGCGGACCTTCAGGCTCACGAAGGCCGCCGCTCCCCGCCACCGCCGCCCCCTGGGAGGAAAGCCGGGCAGGCGGCTGGGAGCTCTCCAGGGTGCTGGAGCCCCGGCCTGACTCGGGAAGGGAGGGGAGGGGCGGGGCGGATGAAACCCCTCCGGCAAGCCTACTCGGGGAAAGGCAAAGGGGGGACCCCCCCCCAGTAGTGGGATTCAAAACATTTTACTACGGGTTCTGTGGGCGTGGCTTGGTGGGCGTGGCGTGGCTTGGTGGGCGTGGCAGGGGAAGGATGCTGTAATATCTCCATTCTCTCCCCACTCCAGGGGAAGGTACTGCAAAATCCCCATTTCCTCCTGATCAGCTGGGACTCGGGAGGCAGAGAATAGACGGGGGCGGGGCCAGTCAGAGGTGGTATTTACCGGTTCTCCAAACTACTCAAAATTTCCGCTACCGGTTCTCCAGAACTGGTCAGAACCTGCTGAATCCCACTTCTGGAGGAGGAAAAAAAACCAACATTTTTAAGGGGAACTTTATGCCCAGAGCAGCTTCCACCAAGGGAGAACTCTTGGATGGATTTTCAGAGAGGACCTGACAGGATTTCCCGGTGGGCTCCCACCCCAACCCCCCCCCCCAAATTATTTATTGCGAAGCGCTGTCAACCGGCTGAGTTACAAAACAGGAAATGCTCAATTGTGTGGGTTTTTTTTTAAGTGATTCTGCCAGTTGGTTGCTTACAACTGTAGAGGGTGGTTATAATCCCTTGAAGTTATTTGATTTCTATTGTTTTCTTTGTCAGGCCGACCCAGATATTTTTATCATGTTGGCTCTTCTATCTGTAATTATAGCACATGAGTTCTTACAACATGATGTTTTTGATCTGTTATTCTATTATTTCCCTTTTAAATAATGATATGATACTTGGATAATTACTTTGATAAGCATCTGATCGATACTAAAAACAAATAATCTGCTATTTTAATTTAATCTACACTTCTTTCAATCACTCAGTGAATGGTGAAAAGGTATTTGTGTGTGGGTCTGTGTGAGCACATGTGCGCACGTAATAAATCCACTCAAGTATGACAGTGATTCACAAAGGTGATTCATTCTTATTGAATTTCTTTTTTTAAAAAACCGCCGATCATTTAGTTCAAAGAGTTTGGGATTAATTTCCCGATACCTCTAGGCTCGGTCAAAAGGAAATTGAGATTTGGGTTGCTTTTCAACAGGTTTCGATGTTTGTGTCCATCCAGCCCATCTGTAGACAGTGAATTAGCCAGCATGTTACTCCCTGGATTTATACACTGCTTAGCCATAGTTTGCTGACTGAAAGCACCACAATACTCACCAGATACCAAGCCATAATGGGGCTGCTGTGATTGGCTTAGTGTGTTGTTTGTGCTACGGCAAGTGATTTTGAGAGGCTGCATGGAGCCACAGCAAGTGGGAAGAAGCTGCCATTGGGTGGTCAAGGATATCAAGACACACACACCCCATGCTCTGAGTCTGGAATTGTGGGCACCTGGGGAGAAGGGGGACCAAGGATGACACCTGGACAACAGCATCATTCCACAAATGAAACAGAGGTGTGATGGTCGTCGTTTGTGTGAGTCGCTTTACTCTGAGCCCTGGTCTTTGTGTGGCCCTGAAGCTAACTGGCACCTTTGTGCAATGAACCCAGTTTTCCTGACACAGAACCTGCCCCATAGCCAAGCTTAGCCCTCCCTGGCTGAGTGGGTTGCCAAGGGGCCCCTGTGCCCTTCCTCACCCTCCCACCTTACTTGTCTTGGCAAAGCCTGGCAAATCTCCAGTCCTTGAGGCCTTGACCAGAAAAGCACAGGGTTCCTCTGCACGGTGTTCCTGCATGCCAAGCCCTCTTCCCCCCCTCTGCCACAGAATGATTGATTGATTGATTCAATTTCTATCCCGCCTTTATTATGTTTACAAATAACTCAAGGTGGCACTTATCCAGCACACCTTCCTCCGTCTATTTTCCCAACAACAACAACTTTGTGAGGTGGGTTGAGCTGAGAGAGAGGGACTGGCCCAAAGTCACCCAGCTGGTTTTCATGCCTAAGGTGGGACTAGAACTCACAGTCTCCTGGTTTCTAGCCTGGGGCCTGCAGACCAGAATGACTGCCCACCCAGTCCACACCCAGTCAAGGAACCTGTCTGGACTGCAAGCCTGAGACCTGGGCTGCCCGCTCATTCCTTCTCTGCAGCAGAAGAACCCATAAGGCACAGCCAGCTTCCTCTCAGCATTTAACCTTCTCCTGCTCATGGAGGACAGTTTGTGGCTCTTCTGGGATGCCCCTCCCTCCTCCATCTAGTGGTGCCACCCCTTCTGAGCCCAGCCCACCTCATACCACCTGATGGGCAGACAAGGCCAACTCCCCCTGCCCATGCATTTTGTTGCACCAGGTGCCCCAAGGCAGCCCCTCTGACTGCCCTCCTGGGAAAGGAGGGAGCCCCTGGCTCAGAGGTGGGTTTCAGCAGATTCTGACCAGTTCTGGAGAACTGGTAGCGGAAATTTTGAGTAGTTCGGAGAACCGGTAGCAGAAATTTTGACTAGTTCGGAGAACTGGTAGCAGAAATTTTGACTAGTTCGGAGAATTGGTAAATACCACCTCTGACTGGCCCCATCCCCATCTATTATCTGCCTCCCGAGTCCCAGCTGATCAGGAGGAAATGGGGATTTTGCTGTAACCTTCCCCTGGAGTGGGGTGGGAATGGAGATTTTACAGTATCCTTCCCCTCCCACGCCCACCAAGCCATGCCCACAGAACCGGTAGTAAAAAAATTTGAATCCCACCACTGCACCTGGCTCCTTGTTCCTAAGGAAAAGAGACCCCCTGCCTTGCCACACCAACCACTCCCTGGTTCTCAGCTTTCCTGCAAGGGAGAGTGGATCCCCTGCACATGTACCAGGAGGGGATCTTAGAAGGCATCGATGGCTCTCCCTGCCCAGGCCCAGCAAACTGCTGGCAACCAGCACCGCCCCTCAGGTGAGGTTTGCCCCAGAGAGGCCAAGAACATGACAAGCTGCCCTCTCCAAATTGCTGCTCTTAGTAGAAGACATGAGAAGCGAGGAGAGGTGAGGGTTGGGGAATGCTTGTCAGGGGGGCTGGGAAAGCCTGAACTGCCTGTGTTTGCTCAGCCATGTGGAAGGCAGCTGGAGCTGCTGGGGATGGAGAGAGAGAGAGAGAGATAGAGAGAGAGAGAGAGAGATAGAGAGAGAGAGAGAGAGATAGAGAGAGAGAGAGAGAGAGAGAGNCGGGGGGGGCTGATGGAGAGGGAGAGAGAGAGAGAGAGAGAGAGAGAGATGTTGCTTGGGGAAGGAGATGAGGCTCCAAAAGCACTCATGGATGGTGCCTCCACATCTGCAACCTTCAGCTCAAGAAAAGCCTCCGGTGCCCTCTTTGGGATAAAGGTGATTTCTGGGGGCATAGAACAAGAGAAGGGAAAACGCCCCCCACGCAATATCTGGGGCTGAACGGGTAGCTGAATGGGTAACCCTAACCCTAACCCTAACCCAAACAAGCTCCAGCCTCAACCGTCCTCCTTGGGAGCAACCCTCACAGCTCCCTCAGCATCTCTGAAGGTCCAGCGACTGATTTTGAGTCAGAGGGTCTTTGGGGGTCTGTGAAAGGGATCTCAGGAGGGCCCTGAGAAGTGACTGTCAGCTCCAGGATGGCCCAGAGAAAAGGCTCCCCAAAGCCAAGACCGCTGGCCCATCCAGAAGACAAGGGGGAGGGGCTCCTCTCCTTTCTGTAGTTTCCAGCCTCAAGTCCCGTGCAAGCGAAGGAAGGAGGGAGGGTGTGCAGAAAGCAACAAACCCTGACTATTATATGCAGCCATTGTCGTAAAAAACATTGAAGTTGATGGTTCCCAGAGGGACTTGCTAACGTATTGATTTACTCCAGTGTAGCCCCCCACAGGCTCTGAATGTGGCTCCCACTCAGCTGCCTATAAAATCAATCCCAGCTTTTCAGCACTGTTGACAGGGCCATCTAATATTAATCCACTCACCTTGTCAGTCAACCCTGCTTACAAAGGCTCTAATGATCTTTACACTGTATGAAGCCAGGCAGCACTCTGAGGGGTGGGGGGATATTCCTAATAATGCCTGCTGCATGAAAGAGAGAAGGAACGGGAGGGAG
>QLTV01003983.1:864399-875960 GCA_003457575.1 Thermophis baileyi | reverse complement strand
GGGAGGGAGGGAGGGAGGGAGGGAGGGAGGGAGGAAGGAAGGAAGGAAGGAAGGAAGGAAGGAAGGAAGGAAGGAAGGAAGGAAGGAAGGAAGGAAGGAAGGAAGGAAGGAAGGAAGGAAGGAAGGGTTCAGCAGCCCTGCAGCACAACAGAATCCTTGAAATGAAACCATCAGGGAGACCCTGGGCACACAGCAGCCACTTCCCGTGCGTTATTGAGTCATCACACAAAAGGGCAAGGCTATTAGCAGCACACAAAGGGCCTTGTTTGCCACTGGGCCAAGAGCCCGCAAATTCCAGGCCAAGATGCAACCGATGCCAGCCAACAGGGTTGCCACAAATCTTTGAAGCACAGCTGAGGTCCAAGCGCTGGGCAAAACGGTGAGAAACATCATTATGGAGCCTCGGCAGGCCCCAAGAGTTATGGAGAGAGGGCCATGGCGAAGCAGCAGAGCGGCTGATCGGAGACAGAATGTCTGAAAAAGACATGCCAAGAACGTAAGAACATTGCTGATGGGTTCAGTTCTCACAATGGTTTCCTGCCCACTCAGGCACATGCGCATTTATTCCCTGTAAAATACCTTCAGGGCCCTTGCTTTGCAACACTGCCTGCAGGCTACTTGGGTAGCGCGCAGAGCCAAGAAAGACAGTGAAATCAATACTTCTGCATCTCTGATCAGGAGGAAGTCGCGGATTTATTCATTTTGCCTCGTGCGATGCGAGAAGCTTCTAAGCCCCATTTTCTTTGCCATCTTCGTTCTGGCAGACACACACACACACACACACACACACACCACGATTACTTGTGTGCTCAGGCATCCTGTGATTTAAATCTGGTAGGGGTGGTCCTCTTGCCCTTGCAAGTCGGCTATATGTTGTGCCTCAGCCCCCAACCCCCTTTCTCACAGAGAGCCACTTTTCGTGGACTCCTGGAAGACCATTGATGTTCGTTGTTGATGTTGAGGATGCCCGGTTGCCGTGAGCAACTGCCTCAATTGGATGGGATGTTCATCTCTGGCGCTGCGATGCTTGTCTTGGGGGTGACCTGCGATTGTTTAAAATGCTCCAACTTCATGCTTGATGTTTGCTCAGCTCAACTGAATGTATTTGTCTAAAAAAGCCGAACTGAGCAAACAGCGCCAGCCGAGACGCCTCCCAGCCTCGGGCTGAACAGATTGACTCGCAGGTAGGCTGCATGGAGCCTCCTGGGGATGTGACGGCTCTACAGCCGGAGAGAAGCTGTGGGCCATGGCAGCCCCTTCTGCATTTTGTTTATTAAAACTACTCAGTTATGAAATCATAAACTGCCCAGCAGAGCAATTCAGAAAAGATTAAACAACCCACCCAAAAACTACAATAAGGGCAGGAGAAAAGGCTGGAGAGCCACAACTGAGCTCTGGCGATTCCACAGAATCTCTCGGCACCTCCTGGAGTGGGTTCCTCGCTGCCTTTGCCTTCACGCCTCCCCTGGACACCGCTCTGCTTCTTTCCCTTCTCCCAGAGGAGAGCCTGGTGTCCCCTTATGTGTGGCCCTCCGGCCTCTGCAGAGGAAGGGGTGAATGAGAGCTGGCTTGGGGTGGTGTACTGATTGAAGCACTGGATTAGAAACTAGGTGACTGTGAGTTCTAGTCTTGCTTTAGGCACAAACTCAGCTGAGTAACTTTCAGCCAGTTATTTCCTCTCAGCAGAGGGGGGAGGGGGAGGAGGAGGAGGAGGAGGAGGAGGAGGAGGAGGAAGAGGAAGAGGAAGAGGAAGAGGAAGAGGAAGAGGAAGAGGAAGAGGAAGAGGCAGGTAGGGCAAATTCTGTCTGTGAAAGCAGCAGGGATATGTCCAGGCAGCCAGGAGTCAAGACTAAGTCTCCCCCAAAAGGAGTTAATTGGTATGTGAAACGCATCAGCTGCCCCTGTGGCTGCTGCTGTTGCAACCAAAAGGCACGTTCTCCCCCCCCCCATCACACACACACAATTCTGTGAGGCTCCGACTTTCCCTTTTTTAAACCTCCTGCTGCAAACCAAGATTTGCTGCAGGGGCCTCTCCCGCCCTGCTGACTCAGCAGCTGCACTTGCTGGATGCACTGGAGGCCGAGGGAGGGAAGGGGAGCTCTGGGGTACCACAGACCTTTCTGTCAGGGTATGTAGATTTAATAGCTGTAAGCTGATGAGAGGTTGTAAGCGGAGGCAACCGGAAGCTGATGCAATGGGAATGAGGCAGCAGGGTTACTGCCACTTTAAGAAGCTGGGTAAGAAGCTGCCTATATAAGGGAAGCCATTAGAGGGCAGTGTCCCTTCTCCTCATATTCTCTCTCGTCGTGTATTCTCATTGCTCTTCTCCGTGTATCAGTAGCTGTATGATAAGGTATTTAACCACGTATAAGTTTGTATATATTTAGCTGTATATAAACCACTATTAATTAACTAAGGCTCTGTGTGCTGTGTTTTTGTTCCTGGGTTTATCTCATAATACTAATCACGCTGCCTAAACTCTGACAGGTTAGGGTTGTGAGAAGGCCAGAGTGGTTAGTGAATTGTGAGTCTAGAGAGAAAAGAATCCCAGTGTGAGCTTGCACTAGAGTAAGTGATTTAAATCATGGTTAGCAGGCAGCATGGCCTCCGTCGGTGTAATGGGAGGAGGCTTCCTGGTGTCTCGGCTGAATGAGAAAAAATATGCCTCCTGGAATGTGAAGATGGAGATGTACCTGCAGAGGGAAGAGTTGTGGACAATTGTTTCTGATCCACCAGCAGTCCTGGATGATGAGGATCAGAGGAAAAATGAAAAGGCATTAGCCAGCATAATCCTTGCCTTGGAAGATAGTCAGCTAATACACGTGAGGGGTCTCCAGTCTGCGAAAGAGTGCTGGGAGGCGTTGCGCAGCGTGTATGTGAGAGAGACTGCCGGCAGTAAGGTGTTGCTGACTAGAAGGCTGTATAAGCACAGCTGAAGTCGGGAGAGTGTGTGTCCACACATTTGCAGAACATGAGATGGACATTCCTCGAGTTGGAAGAAAGGGGAATGAAATATACGGAGGCACACAAGGTGTATGTTGTGCTTAGTTCCTTGGATAGTTTATGGGACATTCTTGTGAACAGTCTTGAGTCCATGCAAGAACAGGACTTAACGATGGCGTACTTGACTGGCCGGTTGTTGGAGGAGGAGCAGAAAAGGCTGGAGAGGAGACCAGGAAAGGGAGGAGGGAGCATTCAGCACAAACCATCATCTGCAACAGTTCAGGATGACGGCAGAGCAGCCGAAAGAGTTAACTTTGTGAAGAGATGCTACACGTGTGGGTCTACTAAGCATCTCCAGAGACGCTGCCCTGAGAGGAGAAACTTGAGGATCGGTTCTCCAGTGTCATTTTCCCTGGCAGCAATGGCATCTGCAAACACCAGGAACACTTGGTTGTTGGACAGTGGGGCGAGCCAGCATATCGCTAATAATCCACAAGCATTTTCAGGTTTAAGACCAGCTAAGCAAACATGTGTTAGTTTGGCTAATGGTCAAAGAGCTGCTGTAAAAGGGGAAGGTAATGTTTATGTACCAGAAATAGATGACACATTGTACAATGTTTTATATGTACCTGCATTAGAGAATAATCTGTTGAGTATATCAATGTTAGATAGGCAGGGTTATGAATTCCTATTTGCAGGAGGAGAGGTATCCAGCCAAGAGATGGTAAACAGGCTGTAATGGAGATTAATGAGACAGAGTGTACAGAGTCAGTAGATAATGACCGTAGGAGGTCCCAGCAGCTATAGAAGTAATGGTACTAATAGCGTGTGTAGCAATGAGAGTAGGAACCGAAGCAGGAGGCAAGGACATAATAGAAATAGAAAGCCAAAATGTATCCTGTATCTGTAGAAAAATATAAGAACTATGTGAAAGATTTTGGATTATCAGCTGTACACCTTTAAATGGGAGGAGTGTCAAAGTATGTAGATTTAATAGCTGTAAGCTGATGAGAGGTTGTAAGCGGAGGCAACCAGAAGCTGATGCACTGGGAATGAGGCAGCAGGGTTACTGCCACTTTAAGAAGCTGGGTAAGAAGCTGCCTATATAAGGGAAGCCATTAGAGGGCAGTGTCCCTTCTCCTCATATTCTCTCTCGTCATGTATTCTCATTGCTCTTCTCCATGTATCAGTAGCTGTATGATAAGGTATTTAACCATATATAAGTTTATATATATTTATCTGTATATACAGTAAACCACTATTAATTATCTAAAGGCTCTGTGTGCTGTGTGCTGTGTTTTTGCGCCTGGGTTTATCTCATAATACTAGTCATGCTGCAAAACTCTGACACTTTCCATCCACCTCCTGGCAGGGAGAGCTTGGGAAATGCAGAGCTGCACCACAATAACCCCGGTCCAAGCAAGAATGCATGTGCCCAGAGTGTGTTGTCGTGATCCCGGAAGTTAGGTCTGGCGAATTGGAGTGGGGAGAGGGGGCTGAACTGTTGAAGTGCTAGGAAGGCATCAAATCCTCCAAATTCTGAGCTGGCCACAGCTCTGAAAAATCCCTGGCTACCACATCTGGACCTCCCCCAGCAGGAAGGGGATGACTGGGTGGGCGACCCCTCCTCAGAATTCATCCTTGGCTACTTTGCTCCTGTGGTTCAAGCAAGAGTTACAGGCATCAGCAGGAGGCTTCTGGAAGGGACCCCCCACCCCCACCACTGCTGTGGCAATCCAGGGTCAGGTCAGGTCAGGAAAAGCCTTATTCACAAACACACACACCCCCCCTCTGTTGTGGACTGGATGCCCACCTGGAGACGGGTGATCTCCCTTTGGAATCCACAATCACCAAGACGGGTCAGGGGAGAAACAACGGGAAGAAGAGATCCCAGGTCAGGATCCCAGAATCCTCCCTGCCATCCTGGGGGATTTTCCTCCTGAATGTTGTCTCTGTGCCAGGCCGAACCTTTGCCCGGCCCCGCTCCAAATTCTTTATTTGATGAGCTGCTTTTCTACGCCCAACTTACAGTGCCTGACGGGGCCTTATCCTGATTTATTCTGCATCTCACTTATTTATGCCGCTTACTTTCCGCTCGGTCCCAGCAGACTCTTGAAAAGACCTATTGGAGGGAGGTGGACTAATCCATCACACATACAAATTGCATTTGGAAAGCCCCCCTCAAGCTGAGTCTGACCCATTGTGCCTTAACTATATGCAATTTGTGCTCCACCAGGCCCAGAGATATATGGTCCCAGGGAAGCCGTGCCTCTGAACTGTGATTGCATGAATAAGCCCAAAGGGAATGCAGCCCCATGAAGATTAGTGTGAAGAACACACACAAACGCATACACACACATACACACCTGCAGGTGATCCTTCCCTGGCCTGCTTCCGTTCGGCTGGTCAGAGGAAGATCTTGGCTGTGTAACTTCAAGCATGGAGCCCGCTTGCCCCTGCTCTTCTTCCTTCCTTCGTGCCTTCCAGAGGGCAAGTGAAAAGACAACATTGTGTTCTTGGTGACCAAAAATAGCCATCGCAATCTCTCCTGACTAACGTAGCTATCTGGGTGAGGAAGGGGCACCAAAGAAGTGCCTTTGTTTTGCCGTAACAATGAAACAGCTTAAATGTCTTTTGGTCCAATAGGGCTTGTGCAAAATCAGTGTTGATTCGTTCCTAAATTAAATGTGACCCCCCCCTCCGGTGAGGTGGGGTCCAAAAGTGAAAATGCAGGAAAGGTCAAATCTGCTCTGTCAGTATTTCTGCTCATTTGGCCAAACTGAAATGGCAAACTTCATTGGCATGCAAATGGGCCTAATTGATAACAACTCCCTCTCTGGGTGACTCGCAAAGGGAAAAGGAGGACACGCAAAATGTTTCTGATTGTGACAATTCTCCAAAGGCCTTTCCTCTTTGCTCAGCAAAGAAAGGCCATCTTGACAAATTAGAGAGAGTGGAGCAAAATCAGATTAATTAATGCCAAAACCAATTTCTGTATGCAAAGAAAATGACAGAGGAAAGCGAGATGTATCGGGAGAGAAGTTCATCGGCCTGAATGTCTCTATCAGCTGCAAAGACCTGCAGGGTGCAGCTGGCTTTCCCCCCAAACCAGCAGAAGAGCCTCAGGGGAGCCAGGAAGGAGCCGCAGCGCTTCGGCCTCCTGGCTTCTAAGGCACAGCAGGGCTCCCTTCCTCTCCCCGTCCGCCTTTGCAACGCTCCCCCCTTCTCCATTGGGGTGGAAAGCAGAACTGCACCCCAGGGCTGGATCCGGCCCTTGTGCCTCCCAGCCAGCATTTTTGCCTCCCAGCAGCAGCTCTAAGAGGGATGCCCCAGGCACCACAGTCTGGCGTAGCCTGAACCGAAGGGAAGAAGGCCTCAGCCGTTTAGTAAAGTCAACTCATGGCCCAAAGATCAGCTTGTTAAAACAGGATGTATTCTAACATAAAAGCAAATGTGGATGTTAAAGGCCAAATAAAACAGTCTGGGAGACCATCAACTTAACCTAAGGTAAGGGAGGCTGAGGTGGTCTGTAGTGTGGCCTCCCCTCCCCTCCCCAGTCCGGTCTCAACCCCCTGCCCAGAGCAGGGCAAGAGCTCTTCAGCCAGCAGGGCAGCCCCCAGACTCAATTGCCAGGGAGGGTGGAAGGCCAGCCGTTGGGCTGGGAGAGCAGCAGCCGCTCCTTAAGGAAGAGCCACCATGGAGCCAGTGCTGAGCAACTGAGCAACTGCCCTCCAAGTACCTTGACCTTTGCCTGGATTATTCCATTCACTCTCCCCCACAGGAGGGAAAGAATTCCTGCTGGGGGGGGACACTTTTCAACTTTTTATCAGAAAGAAGGAAAGGAAAAGAAGAGCCTAGGGGAGAGCTGGCTGGACAAAGGGTGTTTCAGAGAGACTCCCATCCAGTAGCCATACAAGACCAGCCCCCCTCCCCGTCACTTATGGGGTAATCCGGACAAGGGGGGCGGACTCTGGGAAAGGAGGCTTGTGAGGGAGCCAAGGTCCCAAAAGAGCTCACTGCCAGCCTGCTTCTTGGGGTCCCGTTGTGAGGCCTCCCTCTGGGTGGGCCCCTTTGGAGTGACTTTTCCGAATGGCCTCATGAAGCCCCCCAGGACACGAGACCCCCGAGGCGTCACTCAGGCCTGGGAATAGCTGCAAAGTCCACTTGTTGGAATAATTGTGTCTCTTTAGAGAGCCGGCAAGTAGGTCAGCCGGGCGTGATGAAGTGCACTTAAGAGACAGGGATTTTTCGGAGGGCATTATCTGAGCTGTTAAGATATTTGAACGATTGAATAACCGTTATTCTCGGCATTATGCTGCCATTCTGCTAAAGTTCACCTCTCTGATGCATTACCTCCCCCTCCCCCGTTCACCAGGGGAGGGGATGAAGGACGTTTCAAAAGGCAGAGAGCGCATAATGCGCGGAGGGCCGGCATGACAAAAGGCGGCCGGGGTGCCCGCTGCTAAGCTGTGGAAAAGGGAAAAGGTTATTTCTGCAGAGCTGAGAGGAATGACCTTCAATCAGAGGGCCAACCGGTCAGCCAGCATCTTGCAGCAACTATCCAGAATTGCCCCAAGGGCGGCTCTTGGAGATAACTAAGCAGGGGGGGGGAATGGTGTCAGAGGGTTATGGAGCTACATGCCTGAGCAGAGGCTGGGGGAGGAGGAGGGTCTCCACAAACCAGACCCACGGCAGGAACATCCATGGGGCAGCTGGCCACTGGGAGGAAGAGGATGCAGTGCTCAGCCACTCTCAGCCTTTGAATGACCGAAGGTGCTGAATGAACAAGGGTGCGTTGCTTAAAGGAAGCACATGCACAGAAGGCATAAACAGAGGGAGAAGGGGAAATGCTTGCAAAGCCTGTCCCCTTGCATTAAGGATGCACTCAAAACCACATTTGGGGAATCGCACCAGAAAAGGGATGCATTTTTTGTGTGTGTGCAAACTAAACATTGAAAGAAGGACGTGACTTGACACAGAAATGGGCAAGATAGACACACACAAGAAATAATACTGGGGGGGGGGGTGAATTTAAACAGAATTGAGAATTTGACTCAAGTTTCTTTTTTTTCTTCTTTTTTTTTTGGCAACAGGCAGTTCCAGCAATTACCAAACATATCTTGGGAATTCTTTCAAAAGAGTCAAAACATGCCCTAAAAACACTTTCCAGCCACTCCGTGTTTTGGCCTGGGGGGGGAAGATGCGTTTTGAAGGGTTTGCTGCTTTGGCATCAATTTCTTTCTCCTTCCTTAACCTTTGAACCGGTCAGTTAAGGGGTTTGGAGCAGCCTCAGGATAATAAATTTAAGCATCATCGTCATCACTGGGTGCCATACCCAAAAAATCTTGGATGGTACTTAGAAAATCTGGCCATTGACAACATTTCCGTTGGTCAACTGTAAAAACCGCACCGCTTGGATCCACATGCTGAATATACTGTATGACACCAATACATTGCAACTTCCCAGGTTCTTGGGAAGAACTCAATGCAAATGAAGGCCAACACAAGCTAACAGACAGCTGTGACTTCACATTGTTGTGTATATAATTATCATCATCATCATAATAGTACCCTACACTTTTTTCCTTTGTTTTTTATTTTTGGTTTTGGGTTGTTGTTTTTTTAGTACAAATGGCCCCAAAGCCTTTTGGGGAGTGAGTGGGAGGGTTCTTCTGAATGAGAGAACAATATAACTTGTAAGCCAGCCAGTCTCACTCTATTAAACTTTCAAACAGACAAATATTAGCATCAGATTCAGGACCCTGAATCTGCAACGGAGAGCCAGAGGGCCAAAAGACAGGAGCCCTTCTGGAGAAGGAAATCTCAGTCCTTGGAAGGCGGCTCTGATCCTGCTCTGCCTCTTGCCTGGCAGCTGCCTCTTTGTCCCCTTCTTCGTCTCCGTCCCTTTTCCTCTCCACTTGATGACACTATTTGTGAAACATGAAGGAAGCCAAGAAGGTCTCCCCCCCCCCAGCCCTGCCAGTTTTGCCCTTCTGATGCCTTCCCTAATTGAACTCATCAGCTAAAATTATTGGGGGAAGGGGGCAAAAGGGAGAGGAAGCATCATCTGCAGAGAGAACGGAGATGGGGAAATGCTTCACTCTCTGAAATTGCCATATTTATTCACACAAGTGTCCTGCTGTGCTTCAAAAACCCAGTTGATTTTAATGAGCTGCCAAAAAGGTGTTTGTATTATGGAATGCCTGCTCTCTTTTGTTCCCCTCTTCCCACCCCTCCTCTGCCATCAGGTCTGGAGTGCCTTGGCCACAGAGGGCTTAGGGAAGTGCATGAGGAGTGGTCCTTCCTCCCCTCTGCCCTGGAACAGGAACACTGCGGGCCATGGAACTCTTGGTAAAGAAAAAAGGCAGAAGGAGACTGGGGAGGGTCTCCCTGGTGCCCCCCCCTCCACCAGGAGCTGAACCCAGAATGCAGATAGGCCAGTTGCTCTGGCCAGGATCTCCCCATCTAGGCTCCCCCTTTGCAGATAGAGAACGTTTCCCCCCCACACACACAATGCTCCTGCCAGCCCGTCTTGGGGAGCTGCCTCTCCATTCGGGGGCTGCTGTTCATCTGAGGCTAAGGGCCCTAAGAGGGCAAAGCGTTCCAAGTCTCATTTCGTCTGTAATGGAAAATAAAAAGAGAGATTTCAGGCACTGAACACCTCTATGAAAAAAAGAAAGAAGGGCAAAAAACCAACAATATCTTTATTGGTGCTAGACAGGCTGTCAATCAGGCTGGGAAATTGCCAGTTTCTCTCCCCCCTGGCCCAAGAATGCCTCTGCATACCAAACAACTCAGAATCCTTTCCGGCTGGCTGGATAGGAGGGCCCTTTTTCCTCCAGCGAGCGTGGGGGGATTTGCAATGCATTGCTTCCGAGTAATTGCCCCCCTCTGTGGCTCACCAAGGACGTTCCTTCGCTATCGGAGGGCTGATTAGATCCTCCGTCCAGCAACGGGCATTCATCATGCATCTTCCAAGCTTCCTTGCAAGCCGTCCAGCCGAGTGAGCGCCTGGCTGTGACTCTGCCTGAGACCTGCCTGTTAGTGCGGGCAGATGAGAAAGGGAGGCAGGCTGGCAGAGGGTCTCCCCAACAGAAAGGAAGGGGGCTCGGCCTTGGAAAATGAAGGAGTAGCACTCGGTTCTTCTCTCCGTGGGCAGCCAACTCTCTCCTGTAACTTGTCCAGCAATAAAATAGGCCGGCAAGTCTCGGGAATGCTTCTCCAGGACTCCTTGGGTGGAAGAGCCCTGGCAGTGCCATGCTCACCTCTTCTGCACCCAAGAAGGGCACCTGGAGCCCCCCCGCGACTGGAGTGGCTTATCTGCTGCCGTGGGGTAACAATGAGAAGACCCGGTGAGAAGACCCAATGGAACAGAGAGGTCAGCTGGGGATGGTGGGTGTCATTCCTGCCCTGAGCCTCCTGACCTTCAGCCTTGCCATCTGGGGTGCACAGACCAATAAAGAGAGCGGAGGAAGGGCTGTTGTGCACCTGTGAGTCCAGCCTGGCCCCC
This sequence comes from Thermophis baileyi, assembly GCA_003457575.1. Lineage (NCBI taxonomy): Eukaryota > Metazoa > Chordata > Lepidosauria > Squamata > Dipsadidae > Thermophis > Thermophis baileyi. The sequence continues at coordinate 865,507 of QLTV01003983.1, read as the reverse complement.
TAAGCCAAGCTAACCTCAGTCGCAGGGAGGAGAAGTCCCATGAGGCACATCCTGAGTAACATTTTCATGGAAGAATCATTTGACCTGAGAATAAAAACATGTTGCATCGTTTTGCAGTCCAGTTATCCGACATGAATTGTATTTCAGACGGAAGAAGCAGCAGCCTCTGGTGGGGTAAGCAGGTCTGGTAGTGGAACCCTACAGGCTTCCAATAGCATTCCCATAGAATTGTGGGTCCTCCAGCCAAGGCCTTCCTGTTAAAGTTGAAACTCCGTTTTGGAGGCCCAGTTCAGGTACTCCAGATTAAGCATTTTGGCCACAACATGGACTAATTGTGTGTTCTTGCAAAGAGTGCTGCTTTTTCCACAGATCGTGGAATAGCCTCCGAACCGGCCAGCAGAGCAGCCGTCTTTAGGGGGCGAGACCATTCATTCAGAGAGGCCTGGAGAACTAGCAGGTTTTGGGTGACCAGAGGAAATCTGGCTTGTTTTTGATCTACACTGTGCTTTTTGGCTGAAGCAAAGATGTTGCACAGATCTGAGTTTCTCTCACACATTTAATATATGAACCTGCAATTTCAAAGAATGCAGTTACCATTTTGATTTTTATTTATTTTATTTTATTTATTTTATTTTGTCAAGTACGTATTTGATAATATACATAACATTATTTGAATACATAAGATGGGTACAAATAAAAGGGAACATTTGGACAGGGACGGTAGGCACGCTGGTGCGCTTATGCACACCTCTTACTGACCTCTTAGGAATGGGGTGAGGTCAACAATAGACAGTCTAAGGGTAAAGTTTTGGGGATTTGGTTATGAATCCACAGAGCCAGGTAGTGAGTTCCAGGCATTAACCACTCTGTTGCTGAAGTCGTATTTTCTGCAATCGAGTTTGGAGCGGTTTACTTTGAGTTTGTATCTGTTGTGTGCTCGTGTATTGTTGTGGTTGAAGCTGAAGTAGTCATTGACAGATAGGACGTTGTAGCAGATAATTTTATGAACTATGCTTAGGTCATGCCGAAGGCGACATAGTTCTAAGTTTTCTAAGCCCAGAATTTCAAGTCTGGTGGCATAAGGTATTCTGTTGCGAGCAGAGGATTG
>QLTV01003983.1:838719-852977 GCA_003457575.1 Thermophis baileyi | reverse complement strand
CTCAGGTGATGAAGCACCCACAATTCCAGGAGACAAGCTGATCCATTGGTTAATTGTTCTCACTGTAAGGAAATTCCTCCTTAGTTCTAGGTTGCTCCTCTCCTTGATTAGTTTCCCTCCATTGCTTCTTGTCTTGCCTTCAGATGCATTGGAGAATAAGTTGACCCCCCTCCTCTCTGTGGCAGCCCCTCAAATATTGGAAGACTGTATCATGTCACCCCTAGTCCTTNCTCAGGTGATGAAGCACCCACAATTCCAGGAGACAAGCTGATCCATTGATTAATTGTTCTCACTGTAAGGAAATTCCTCCTTAGTTCTAGGTTGCTCCTCTCCTTGATTAGTTTCCCTCCATTGCTTCTTGTCTTGCCTTCAGATGCATTGGAGAATAAGTTGACCCCCCTCCTCTCTGTGGCAGCCCCTCAAATATTGGAAGACTGTATCATGTCACCCCTAGTCCTTCTTTTCACTAGACTAGCCATGCCCAGTTCCTGCAACCATTCTTCATATGTTTTAGTCTCCAGTTCCCAGTTCCCTAATCATCTTGGTTGCTCTTCTCTGCACTCTTTCCAGAATCTCAACATGGTTTTTTTATATAGTGGTGGCCAAAGCTGGGTGCAGTATTCCAAGTGTGATCTTAGTGAGGTGGAGATGAGGAGAGGCTCTTTCAACAAGCCGTCCACTTCTGATGCTCCTGAATTTGGCAACGAAGAGGAGCTGATTGGTCTTCATAGATGCCCTCTGCCCTTTCTTTCTCCAGTCCAGCTCCATAAATTCCCATTTAAGCTCCAAGGTTTATTTTCCATTTGATTATTCTGGACAGTTCCTCACTTTATCAGACTCGATAAGTCACGTGCAATTTGTAAATTAGATTAAGGAAGGTAGCAACACTCTGGAAACCAAGAGAAGCTATGACTGGTTCCAAGTGGCTGGACAGCCATGGGGGTCCTTGAGCTCCTGGCTGAGCAACGGCCACTGAGAGGCTGTTCTCAGGATGTCACAACTGAGCACTTCCTTTCTACACTTTTCACCCCTGCAGGGCCACCCTTCCAGTAGCTTTTCAGACTTTCAGTTGCCATTTTCCCATCAGCGTAAGCAGACAAGACATCTCTGACTTCCAGATTATTCCAAAATTTAGGGTTAAATAACTCAGGTTCATCATGGGAAGGTCCCAAACTTAGACCACCCTCCAAAAGGACCCCACATGAAGACCAAAACGCAGGGCCCATTTGCTCCTGAGCCCAGAGGAGGCAACATTATTTACAGGTGATTCTTTACGTTCTGGGCAACTGAAGGCAGGAGCTGTTCAGCGGGTCATTGAAAGGGGCCATTTTGGCCATGGATTTCAGTCCTTTCATCAATGCAAGAATCCAGATAAAGCATCTGTGACAGGAGCCTGTCAAGTTTCCACCTGAGCACGTTCAGTAAGGGAAAGCTAAAGCATAACTGAAAGCAATTGAAAAATAAAAATAAAAAGTAATAAATCCTAGTCACGGTTTTAAATCACCCTGGCGTTCTCTAGTCATGGTGGGATGGCTACATCCAAGAATTTCAAATCTCTATGGACAATGATTGGCTGGGAACTCCAAACACCGGATTCCCAACACCTTCAGAGGTCACCCGGCAGGAGAAGACCGGTGCTGATGATGGTGGCCAAAGTTTAGGGCTAATATAATCTCTCCTCAGCTATCTAAACGTGAGAGCGACTGGCTGCATTTTGTAAGGTAGGAAAGGAAAATAGCCCTGTATTCCCTTTTCTTCCTTTCGCTAGTACCACCAACGTGGTAGACGTGTGTTCAGGATCTGACAGGAGGCAGACAGTTTTCCGATTTTTCTCTTATTTTATTTAGAAACAAAGACAGAAATATGCACTTTGGATATCAGCCAAGCTTTATCAGAGTAGACAAGTCGTTTCAGTCTTCCCCAGCTTCAATCTTGCTTCTTGTTTGCTCTCTCTTGTGGGTTTTTCCCATTTCCTGATGATATCCAGCACAGTCTGAAATAAAACTGCCAAAGGAATCTCTCTCTCTCTCTCTCTCTCTCTCTCTCTCTCTCTCTCTCTCTCTCTCTCTCTCTCTCTCTCTCTCTCTCTCTCTCTCTGTGTGTGTGTGTGTGTGTGTGTGTGTGTTTATTCTTAAAACATTCAAAGGACGCAAATATGAACACAGAATTATATACACCTGCTGGAGAAGCATTCCAAATATCTGTGGCCCTCAGTCCCTAACTCCTAGTTCTACCCCTTTTTTTACTGAGCTCATTTTTGGCAGGCAAGCCTTTGAATTTTTTCCCTTTTTCTCTTCCCTCCCCTTCCACCCTAGCCAACCCTTAGGGTCATCTGGCCCTCTTCCTCCTCTGTTTGTCTTCAGACACTTCGGTTCATTTTCTTCCAGGCTCAGCCAACATCCCTGAAGTCCTCGTGAGTCTCAGCTGCTGATCAGTTTTAGCTTTTGCAGCCAACTGTGCTCTGGATGGAAACCAACATGCCACAGTCCATTGTCCACAGCAATTACAGCTGTCTGGTGCTTTTCAGCTCTGGGGACACCTGGGTTGCCAAGCTAGCTCCTCCACAGATCAACCTTTTCTCTCCAGGATCTCTTCTTGATCTGGGAAGTTTGGAGACTTTGCCTCTTGATGCTTCCATTATTCCTCCTAAGAGAAGCAAAAGGATCTTCCATTCCTAGGAGAGCAGAGCTCAAAGTTAGCAAAGAGAGTTTGCTCGCCTACTCTCTCGCCTTACAATCCCCCTGGGTTAACTCAGGTCTGTGGATGTGTGTCTAGTCACCCCCAAAACGTGGCTGGCTGCTGGCTTGTCGCAAGCGCAGTGCACATATGCCACTTCGATGGCAATGCACCAAACTGCAGGCACGGCAAACTCCTCTGAGTTTCGTGTGTTAAGCGAAGGGCTGGCTAAGCCAGGCTTCAATTTCAGATTTAATGGGTGTCACATCATTCAAACCCCATGATTTAAAGAATCACGCATGTCAGGGTCTCTTTGGAAAAACAAGAAGGAAAGAAGCAAGAAGGAAGGAAAGTACAGACACAATAAACATCATGGCTTTTAAAGACTTTTTTTAAAAAAAAAAACCTCTTTGTGGAGATTTTAATACTTTGCATGATGACAAGCAATCTTTATTGTTACACACACACACACACACACACACACACACACACACACACACACACACACACAGAGCGGGTTCTGAGAACAGAGACAGAGCCTCCAGCAAAGCAATCAGATGCAATTTGGGAACAATGCCTCTGGAAATTATCAAAGATTTCAGCCACAATTTTTCCCATTAAATGAAGATGGGATGCCAAGATGAAAGGGCAGAGAGGGGAAGGGGAGGGGGGCCTGCCCAGATCCATGCTGAGCAACCTGAAAGAGGTTGCTCAAAATCCAGGAAATGGGGAGGCCCATCGCTGCTGAAAGAGGCAGAGGTAAACCTTGCATTTGAAGGAGATCCTGGGTAGAGCTTCTGGGTGAAACGTGATCCAGATGGGAAGGGGAGACACAGCAAAAATGATGAGGACTCAAGCTGAAGGAATAACATTCTGGAAACGAAGAAAGCTTGAAATGCTCTGTTGTTGTGATTGTTGGCAAAATGCGAAGTCTGTTGCTTGAAGGCCATCCTGACTCTGGTGATTGAACATGAACGCTTTGTGCCTGGCTTCCCTAGGCTGACTGCTGAGCACAAAGACACCTGCGTGGACCCCTCTCCATTCAAGGGCAGCAATGCCGAGGGCAAATCCTTTCTAGCAGGAGAGCATTGGCTGGCAAGTATCAACTGGCTTGGAACCTTGGATGGGTGCAAGCTGACTGACAAGCTGAAAAGAGAAGGGGAGATCTAGAGAAAATGGAAGCCAGCTCCGAGGAGGAAGAGAGAACGTTAGCTTGAATCCACAGGGAGGGCAGCCGAGAAAAGTTCAAGCTGAGGACAAGAGGAGGCTGGAATGAGGAATGCAAAATATAATAAGAGTCTGGGGGACTCGGGGGAGGGCGCTTATGTCCAATAACAGAGGTCTGCTCTGTGGGGAAGTGGGGAAGTGGAAGTGGGGAGCAAGAGAAGATAAACCTGCTTGGCCCCATGTGTGTGTCCGTCTTCTCTCAGAAGACCCTTCCTGTTGCAAGTGAAGAAGGAATGGAACTTGGAAATGGCAAAGTGAGAGCAAGACCCAACTTCCTTCCTTGCAATTTTAGAGAAATTCAAGATTCAGTGCCAGACCAATTGCATTGCAAGCTGTTAAAGAAGCCGGTAGAAGTGATTCTGGGGCTTCTCACTGGAGAACTGGAGAGGAACTGGAAAATGGGAGAAGTGCAAGCACAGCCTCCCTATCTGAAAGCAGCAAGAAGGAGGGACGGGGAATCTGCAGAGCGTCAAACTTAATATTTATGCCGGTCAGGGTCGAACAAGGATGTTAAGCATCTTGTCTGCAAGGCATTTAAAAATGTATAGATGACAAGGAGCCAGCATGGGTCTGTCAGAAACGAGAGATCTCAGACTCATCTTGTTTGCAGCGCGTACCTTGAACTCAATGTTCCTTGAGAATTGTTAGGATGTCTTGTAGATGAGGTAGATTATATAGGCTGGATGGCACTGAAATCTTGTCATTTTGCGACTGGTTGGGGGGCCACACCCAACGCATGCACAGGAAAGGCTCTACATCACCTCGGAGGAAATCCTGACCGGGCGCAGACCTGCCACTCCGGGCTGCCCTTTCAGGAAGCGCTCCTGCTGGACAGCTCCACGTTGCCTGGGGCGCCTTCGGAGAGATCGGTCAAGAGACGCCGCAGCCGCCCTCGCAGCCCACTTGCTCGCCCGCCCGGACAGTTGCCTGTTGCGCCCAAAGGTTTGTAAGTGCAAAGCCCCTCCTGGGGAGTCCTGAGCTTCCCAATATGTAACATTTGGGGATTTTTTTTCCATGGATTGGGATCATCTCCCAATGGGCAGTAACTGAGGAAACTGAGGAAGGCCAGACAAGGAACAATGGATGGAAACTGATCAAGGAGAGAGTCAACCTGGAAATAAGGAGAAATTTTCTGACAGAGCAATCAACCGATGGAACAGAAGTTGCCTTCAGAAGTTGTGGGAGTTTCATCAATGGAAGCTTTCAAGAAGAGATTGGACTGCCATCTGCCAGAAATGGTGTAGGGTCTCCTGCTTGGGCAGGGGGTTGGACTAGATGACCTACAAGGTCCCTTCCAACTCTGTTATTCTGTTAAACGCCACTGAGAATGAGAAGCTGGGAGTTCTGGAGCTGAGCTCTCTGAGCGCTGTTTGGGGAAAAGGCAGGATTCGGATTTTTGAAAGTGGCTTGCCATTACCTGCTTCCGGGGGCTGAGAAAGAATGACTGGCCCAAGGTCACCTGGTTGCCTCACGCCTATGGCAGCGTTAGAACTCACCGTCTCCTGGTTTTTAGCCTGGTGCTTTAACCACTATGCCACACTGGCTCTCAGCCTGGGCTTAGGATCTGAAATTTCAGCTCCAGAACTCCAGAGTCCTTAGTTTGAATCCTGCTCTGAACCAGATGATGCAAAGCGAGGTCTGTCCATCTCTCTCACACACACACACTCACACACACACTCACACACACACTCACACACACACTCACACACACACTCACATCACTGTTTACCAGTTCCAGGATCTCATTATAAAATTAGCTGCTGGGCTCTGAGCTGAAAGGGGGAGAAATTATTTTTATAATTAATTTAATTATTATTGCACCACCACTGGGGGGGGAGAAATTATTTTTATAATTAATTTAATTATTATTGCACCACCACTGTTTTGTGCTGCTTAAATGAATGTCTTGCCCCACTGCCCCTCCCCGCCCTGCCTGCTCATCTTCCCCAGGATGCCTCCTCAATTCATTTCCAGTTGGGTGCAAAACAAAACAGCAAGGAAATCATATCGGTGCTGACTAATTAAAGTTCCAATTGTTGTCATCCATTAGGCGGTACATATTTTAATTATCCTGTGAGTTTGTGTCTTCTCCATGCTACCAGTCTCTCTCAAAACAGAAGGTGCTGGATGAAATTAGCCCCTTCTCGAATAAGCGTTTTGGAGTTACCATGGCAACTGCGAGAGGTGGGTTTGAGGTGTTCCTGCCCTCACCTCGTCTCGCGGTGAAGTTTGCAAGGCTCAGGATCTGCACAAACATCCTCCCAGCAAGCCCACATCCCAGCCCCACAGCCGGACCCTGCGGCCAATGATTTTCCACACCCCTGCCCCAAATATGTGCCTCGCCCTTCTTGCCTCGTTCTTCCTGATGGGCAGGGGAGGCAGAAGAGAAAAGCGAATATGCCCAAAGACCAGGCAGGGCTCTTGGGCTCGTTTTCTTTGGCTCATGGAGGTCTCACCTGCCCGTCGCAGCTTTCCTTCCCCAGGAAACCTGCTGCTTCCTGCAGCAACATTGTCCTGATCCTTTTGGGGGATAGAGGAGGCCTGGAGGCCAGGCCTTCCCAGGGGCTCCCTGCAAGCTGGGTTTGCATCTCCTGTGCTCCACTTTATTCGGAACAGATCGCAGCCACCACTGACTCCCAGCTTCCCCAGCCCGGAGCCCTTGCTGGGGAAGGAATGTCAAGGAGAAAAGAAAAGCTAAAGTTTAAGGTCCACCCGCCCATTTCATGGCTTCAACAATGAGTGAGATGAAATAGCTCCAAACCCAGGCTGGGCCTGGGGGGTCCAAGGTCTCCCTTGCAAGGGTTCGGTGGGCCACTGCTCCACTTTGCACCCGGGCTCTAGCCGGCCTACTTGTGAGTCAGGTGAAAAGGAGCACCTCGCTTGTGGCTTGCCTAGGTTAGCCCCATGGCCAGCAGGAGTGAGGGGACAGTGGCCACTGTGAGCTGACCACAAAGAACTGGCCAAGCAGAGGAGGGAGGGGGGACTCACCAATGCTGCATACAAAGAAGAAAACATTGGCCCATTTGAAGAATGGGGACGGGGACATTATTATCCTACTTCAGCACCAGCTCAGCAACTGAGATGTTCGGGGGGGGGGGGGGGGGGGGGGGGGGGGGGGGCGTGAGCAGGAGGCCCTTCCCAGTTATATGTTTCTGGATTGTGTGGGTAGGGGGAGAGTGGGAGGAAAGGGGAGAGCAAGAGAGGCTGACCAGGCAGAGCTTCGATGCTCCGTTAACTAATCCTGAGCACTCAAGTAATTTGTTCTGGTTAAACTGGTGGCATCAGATCTCTCAGTAACATCAGGAAACAAATTAAAGACTGGCCCAGGGGTGGGTTCCTCCCGGTTCGGACCGGTTCTCCCAAACCGGTAGCAGCCCTCTGGTGATGTCACGATGATGTCACCGAACCGGATCGGTCGGTGCCGGTCCGTGGGGGCCGCCATCTTCTTTTTATTTATTTTTTCATTTTTTTAAATTTTTTTAAATTTTTTTTATTTATTTTTATTTATTTTTTTTAAAAAAATTTCCTTCTGAGCATGCGCAGAAGCCGACTTCCAGCACTGTGCATGCGGTTGCCATCTTTTTTTTGGCTTTGGGTTTTTTTCGGATTTTTTGTTACTGCACACGCACATGTGCGCGCGTGAAGCGTACGCACACCCATGAGGCGTGCCCACGCGGCGCAGGAGGGAGCGAACCGGCAGCGAGGTAAGTTGGAACCCACCCCTGGACTGGACTGGCCAGAGATACTGTGATCCCTATGATTGCTGCCTTGCTGTGAAAAAGGACTTGGGTTTTTCTTTCACCTTATGCAAACAGGAAATTAGGAATTAAGAAGGGGAAGATCCACACCGTCCTCCCTTCTGTGGGGATCTGGAGAGCCAGGGAGGAGAGGGAGGAGGGAGGGAGGAGGGCGACACTTAGGGATAAGCATCTACAGAATAAAATCCGGGCTAAATGGAATCCTGTTTCCAGCTCAGCCCCTGGCAGCTTCCTAAGGGATGTGCTGAGACCTGGACCCAGCGTTGACTTCCCTGCTCTTCATAGGCAAAGGAGACACAGGAGCCGCACAAGGGATCAAGCTGACAACTACAGTTTAGAATTGAAATCTCCTCTAGCAGCACATGGAATGTTCATCTCTGCAGCTTCCAATGAGATTATTTTGCCAGTAAAAATGAATTTGCCATTTATTGTCCCAGTGAAGTGGGGGGAAGATTGGCGGTCTGTTATCCAAACTCTGAAAGAGAATTTAGCACCTCTTTAAACATTTAAACTCTGAGTCCCTGGGGGTTACTTCGATTTCAGGGAGAAATGGGCAGCATGGCCCGGGTCTGGACTGCAGCTACTGAAGAGTGCGTATTTGGGGGCGTTTGTTGTGTTAATGGCAACGTTGCAGACTCCTCTGGCCCCCACTTTTCATCTCGTTCTTCCAGATTAGCATACCTTGTCATACAAAAGCAAACATTTGGTAACTGTTGTTGGTCTGCACACTTTCATGGGTCCCAGTTTGGGAGAACCGATCAAGCTTGGATTGTTTGTCTTGCAGCTCCACACAAAGGAAGCATTTTGATCAACGGTTTTCACCGTTTTCTCCGTTCTGGCAACTGAATTTATAATCTCCCCCATCCCGTCCTCGGTGGATTCCTGAAAGAGGTTTTGCAACACACCCTCCCACCCACCGATATGAAAACCAGCGAATTTCAATCAAATTTCTGAAAAGCAGCAAACAGTTGCTACTCCCTCGTGTCCCTCTTTGCCTGCTTCAGTCCAGAGTTGGTGGAGTTTATTTACCACATCTAAGACTGATTTCCTTCCTTTCAGCGGCTTTGAAGATAATTGAAGGTGCCTGCATTGTCTGCCTGTGCATGTTGCCATTAAAAAAAGCAGTGCTGGGATCGATGTCTCTTCGTTAACGCTGCTCCCCTCTCGGCGTCAAAGGCTGTATAACAGAGGGCGGGAACGACGGGATCAGCAAATTGTTGCAGGCTGACTGTTTGGTTAATCGTGCGCCCGTCCCTTTGATAACGCTCGTCAGGTGGAATGGTGGAGGCCAAATTAAATATTTAATAGGAAATTTTGCAAAACTGGCATTTCCCCCTCCTCCCGCCCAATAAATAAGTAAGGCAAGAGAAAGGGAAGCAAAACTGCCTCTCCCCAGCAGAGCGGCCTCTCGGCTGCCAAGGACCCAGCTGCTGACCCGGGGGAGGGCACACTGAACCCCCCTTCTCCCTGAAGGAGGGGTCACGGGGGGCAAAGACAGCTCATGGCCATTGTGCTCATGCCAGGTTAGGAGCAAGAAGGCCTAATCCCCCCGCATGCCTTGCTTGGCCCAGCACCTGCCAGCTTTGTTGACCAGGAGAGTTGCATGACACCCGCTCCATCTCAAAAGCTCCTCAGATGGGTCACTGGGCCAGTCAAGAGGGGTGTGGGGGACCAGCCCTTTCTTCCCATTTGGCCCTGCCTGAACTGGAAGGGGGAGATGCCACCCAGAGCCCCAGGCCTCTTGCCCAGTGGCAGCCAAAAGACCGAGGGCCATGGGAGCCGACTGGGCAAAAGAGGGTCCCATCACCATGGCCTCAGGTGGGGGCACAGAAACCTTCAGAATGGAGCTGCCCCAAGAGCAGAGTGCCCATCTCAAAATGAGTGGGAGGGCAACCTGGTAATTCCAGTAAGCGGCCCTGCTTGAAGCTGCGATGGGACTGCTAGGTTGGGCATTGAATGCAGAGGTGGTCTACTTTTCGGCCTTCACCTCCTGCAGTCCCCATCCCATCAGATGTGGTATCACCAGCAGACTGGGCCATCTCCTGCAACCTGAATCAGGAGACCGCCTTGGGTAGGAGGGTGAGGGAGGCTTCTGTTGGAGGGTTACCGGACTCCGGCTCTGGCACAACAAGACACGGGCACCTCAATTGCTTTCACCCAGGGCAGGCTGCATATTCATCTGCCTCCCCTGGCCTTTCTTTGTCCAGGGATTGAGCTCTGCCCCATGCAACTTCACCTTCTCATCACTTCCATAAACATTTTTGGAAAAGCACTTAAAACTGGTCGTTTCACTCAAGCAGGGCTGGGTTGTAATGGTTGGTCCTGGTCCTTTTACAAGAAAGTTCCCTCTTTAAGGAAGCTGCCAGCTGGAAGGGGGTCTTTCCCCCTCCATCCCCTTTCCTGAATCTGCACTGGAAGCTCTTGGAAACTTCAGACTGCAAATCTGTCACAAGTGAGATTGAGTCGCTCACTGTTGGCCAAGCCCTACCTCTTTAGAATAAAGAACAAAGACAATTTTAAGTGTTTTGTGAACATTAATAATATAGAATAAGATGAGTTAAAATTCAACTTGTAACATTTGATGTTGCAAGCCAATGCTTGAGCATGTGCAGAGTACCTGGAGGTTTGGAGAACATGCAACTGAATGCCAGGCAGAAAGCGAGAGCATCTGTCCATGCTTTTGCTGGTTGTCCTCTTGTCTTCTCTGCAATTCCTTTCACTCGTCTTTGGTGTGCTTGCCTTCATTCTCTGACACACATGTTCACTGCTGAAACATTAATGACTCTTCTGAGTTTCTTTGGCACCAGTGACTTTAATTGCATAATTTTTTTAAAAGTATTGAATTTGTCTCTGATTCTTTGGGGCTTTTAGGAATATAATTAGCCTTCACACCACTTTTGTACTTGCTGAGTCCTTTAATCTAGGCATACAAGGACAACCGTGTACCTGTCAGGACCAGCTACGTATCCATCTGGAAGAAGTTGGGTCAGGAACCACTGAAATTAAATTTTCAGGCATCCAAAGGAGCTCCCTTGCATAACTTAAGTCCAGAACAGCCCGCTCTGCTTCCCTCCGCCTTCCTCCTTAAAGTCGCCCATTCCCATTGCAGGGTCTTCTCCCCAGGAGAACCAGCTACGCCTGTCAGAATGAAAGGTCACAGGAGTGTGATGAATTGCCAGACAACCCAATCCGCTCCTCTCACAGCCAGAGCTTTTCAGGAGACTTTTAACCAGTGCTAAAATTTTGTGTGGCACTTTGAAGACTGACCAATTTATTGCCCTGGAAGCTTTGACAGAGCAGGACATATTTCAACAGGAGCATCTCTTGAGGCAAGTCCCACCAAAGGACTCCTTGGGTTGATAAAGACATCACAGGATCCTTTGTTGTTTTAAGCAAAGCTCCAGCTAAATCCCAGCGGGGGAATCCTGAAGGAAGTCTTAGAGAGAAGCAGTCCGAGAGCTTCCACACCGGGGGGGGGGAGAGGGGAAGAGTTGGGTTGACCGAGAAGGGGCTCATTGGCTTGACACCTTAGGAGCCTTATCAGAAGACTAATGCTTCAGCACTCCTAGCTGCCCTGGAGAAGTTGAGTCTTCTCTGAGTATCAGAAGCCGTAGGAATCGCACCACCACAATCTTATTTTCTGCTGCCCCTGCAGGCCACATTCAAGCAGGCTGATGCTTCCGGTGTTGCTCTTCACCTGGGCTCCTGCATTTGCTTATAGTATTTGAAAAGGCTGCTTCTGTTGGAGCCTCTTTGGACTCCGCTGTTATTTCGGCTGGCGGTGAATAAACATTGCAGAGAAAGGTAGGCAACCATTTCTCCAAACTCTCCCATTCAAGCCTATCCTTTTCTTGGGTGCATGTTAGCTCCTGCATCTGAGTGCCTGGCCTGCACCTCATAGAGCCAGGCTCGGCTCAGAGCGCAGAACGCTGCCTCCATTCCGGTTGACTTTAGTCAAACCCGACGGATTGGAATTTATCTGCCAAGATGACTCCTGGGGAAGAGCGCTCATCTCTGCTATTTATAAACCAAAGACGGGTATGTAAATACATTCCCATTCAATATTTATGAAGCCCTGGCTTGGGCCTGTTGTAAGATGTGACGGGACGTGTTGGAAGATCAATGACGCTCCAATGCAGAAGAGAGAGACCGCATCGTTTTTGCCGGATCTCTTGGAAGGATCCTGGAATGAACCGAGCCTCCTCTTGCCAGCAGCTCTGCCTTCCTGACAGCAGCCCTTGGCTTCAGAGCTTTCCCCCACAGAATGGTGCTCCTTCCCCTGTTTCTACTCCTGGGCGACCTCCCCTTCAGGTGATGGTGGTTGAGGACGTAATGGACATACATTACCTGTCCCACTGGAATGATTTCCACCCTTTCCTGGAGCAAAGTGGAAATAAAGCAGACCTGTAAGAGAAGAAGGAGGGTTATCGGGACCCCACCCCACCCCCATTGTGTCTGAGTGCTTGCTTCCCATGTGGGATGCCCCACCAATTCTTGGGGTCTCCATTCAAAAGTCTGAATGGCAGGTGATGGGGAAATCCTTGGGGAAATCATTGCTGCCGGTCAAGACAGACAAAATAAAGCAACAAGAAATAACTTGGGCTACGTCCATGCACTGTGGGATTCTTTTATGCTTGGATGGATCCTGTATGTTCCATGGGTGGAAAGCCAGGGCAGTTCATACCCATCCAGCACGGTCCCATGCATTTATTTAAAGTCCAGCTGAGATCTTCCTAAGCTCAGGCAGTGTGGCCAAAGCAGGGAGCTGGCCAAGCCGGGTGATTGCTCTGATTCTCTGGAATCAGGCTGGGAGCTCACTGTAGCTCTCCCCATTTCCCCCTCCTGCATTCAGGCCAGGGACCCTTGATGATATCTCTCCAGGGTCTTCTCTTCCCCTGAGATGGCTGCAGAGGAGAAAACAAGAGCAACTCAGAAGAAATTACTTGCCAGGGAGGTTTTGCCAGGCGATGCAGGACATGGGGGAAGCCCCCATTTCTGTAAAGCCCCTTCATTTTAAGGTTCCCAGAAATAAACCTCCCTCCATTTCAAGCTACCTCAAACAAGACTATCAGTGGTGCTTCTCCCACCCGCTGTTCTGCTGTGCTAAAAAAACAAGATTGATTGTAAGTTTATGTTGCAAATGTACATCATTATTTCAGCACATTAATGCAGTGCCTTTTGGTGCAAATTGATGTTGTTTTTATGATGTTGTTTTGGGACCTGAATAATTGAATTGATTCTTAATTTCAAAGACCCCGTAGGAAATGCAGGACACAATTTCTATGGATCTGTAAGCATTTCTGCAGAGGCACCCTTGCACAAAGCCATAGGCCCGGATCCCACTTCCAGAGAGCGATGGGATCTGAAAAGGGAGGACAGCTGCGTGGTTAACCCAGAAGTGCCCGAGCTGACCCCAAAGGCAAGTCATAGCTCAATGTGCCACAAGGTCCAGGGAAGCCAACCAGTGGGGGGTCCCTCCTGCTTTTGCTACCAGCAATCAATCTCCAGCAGCCCCTCCCAGGAACCTAAAGCCTTCTTAGAGTTAGTATAACTCCTGGTTTTCCTCCCATCTCCACCTGAATCGATTGGGCTTCTTAAGTGGCCATGCTAAGCCTTCTAAGCCAGCAGCCATCACTACAAAAGCAGCTTATTTGCTCAAAGCCCCACCTGGGTGCCTAAAACTATCACAAAGGTGGGTGGGTGGAGTGGGTGGCAGGAGGTGCTTTTTTGCATGATCCAATATGGGAGAAGGCAAAGCCACCGGAAGATTCAGAAGGTCAAGAACAAGAGCCCAGATTCAGATGGGACCCTCTTCTCAGATGCAACAATGGGAATGTTGATGGGAGAGCATTAAATTTATTCCACATATTAGAAAAATTAGTACAAAATATTTATCCTTGGTATATTGGTTCAGTTTCTATTGCTAAAATGGACAATTTATTTTCTAAAAGTTACTGGAAATGTAATGCTCAACAATTTTGGAAAACGATTTGTATTAGAATGAAATAAATTTTAAAAGTTGAATTCCCAATTCAACCTGCAATATTTTTGTTACATTATTATTAAAACATAAATTCCCAAGTATGCTAAAGTAGTTTTGTATATGCTAACTCCAACAGGATATTACAATCTTCTTCCTGGGAAATGCTGCTTGATTCCTTCCATGGGAGGGTGACCCACGTTGTGGGAGGGAGGATGCGTCAAGGGCTGGAATAGCTTCCAATCTTAAAAGTAAACTTGAAGTAGGATGCACCTCTAATTGGAAATCATCCTTGAACCCTCGTCCAAAATCTGGGTTTTTCTACATATAGAGTCCATTGTTGTTGTTGTTGTTGTTGTTGTTGTTGTTGTTGTTGTTAGTCGGGAAGTCATGTCCGACCCATCGCGACCCCATGGACAACATTCCTCCAGTCCTTCCTGTCCTCTACCATCCCCTAGAGCAGTGGTTCTCAACCTGTGGGTCGCGACCCCTTTGGGGGTCGAATGACCATTTCACAGGGGTCGCCGCGTGTGTTAGCCCGCCATCTTGGTGCCACCATCACTGGCAGGGGTGAAGTGCTCCCGGTTCGGCGGTGCCGGCGGGTCGCCAGACAGCGG
>QLTV01003983.1:826065-836818 GCA_003457575.1 Thermophis baileyi | reverse complement strand
CCCCCCCCCCCCCCCCCCCAAGATCAGCCCAAGGACTGCCTTTGGCCTTCCAAGTCCCAAGCAGCCCGGCCCCCAGCCCTCCTTCCCCGCTATGTTCCTACCAGCTGTTTCAGGAGGAATCACTAATATTTTTAGCGCTCCTGGAATAGGTGAATATGATCCTTTTAACATTTTAGGGTTTTTTTCTGTGCATATTAATTGCATACAATTTCATTGATTTCTTCAGTGTTAGAAGCTTTCTGAAGTTAATGACTGTACCTGTTCTTTATTTTGCCTGCTGCTTTGTTTTACACAGTAGTCTAGAGTTCATTTTTTTAGAGTTTTTTTTCACAGCCCTATCGCAACTTGTTCTGGAAAAAGATAATATGTAATAAACTGCACTGATGTCATCTATCAAATATTGTCGGATCCTAACTGCTGTTTCTTGTTCAGAGTCCCGTGCCATAAAATACTAAACGCTATTGCATGCAACGCCATAGGGAGCAGCCATGCATTTCAGCCGCTCTGTCACATTTTTCATTTCTATAGGAAGCCGAACGGGGCAACGAATGCCAACGGTGGCCTGCACAAGGATTTCAAGGCCATCTGGAGAATTTTTATCATGACAATTTGTAGAGGAGAATTGGAAGAGGCTGATTTATACCCACTTCTGCTGATCCTCTTCCAGAAAGCATCCAAGCTGGAGGGCACTGATTACAGCCAAGGGTGGAGTTGGGTGTCCTTTTGCTCTCTTTGTGCTGCCTCCCAGCTACACAACCATGCAGCCTCCCAAATACACTGGATGTGAAAAATTAGTTCCCACTCGGCCTTACCACAGGTTTCCTCCCTGGGGGGTGGACTCCTCATCAGGACTTGCTCTGCCTCTGCTTCTCTAAAGGACAACAGACATTGAGCCAAAGACCCCAGCCCTCCCCCCATCACAATCGCTTTCTTAGCCCACTTAAATCATTCTAATTATTTCAGAAACACCCCATTAACTTCCCCAATGGAACCAGCAGAGGGGAAGATCCTGGGCTCTGCAGCACCTCCTGCCCTTGGCACCATCTGAAGGGATCATCCCACGCAGGGCTGAGGCAGGTGGGGAGCCAGGCGGGGCTCCGGGCCAAGGTTAGGCACTCCGATTTCATTACAAAGGCCTTGATTGCTCCAGACTGATTTAGCAAAGGTCTGCTTGTTGCAGGGAATGCCGAAAGACACAGAGAATCAAAGTCATGGAGAAAATAAAGAGAAATAGAAATGCCACAAGGGAGTTGTGAAGATCACCTGGCCATCTGGTGGAGTGGAGTGTCATACGCTCAGGCCCCCTGGCCCAGGGGAGCTCTGCCAGGCATGTAAAATTGTGATGATGATGATGATGATGATGATGATGATGATGATGATGATGATGATGATGATGATTAACAAGATGCCTGTCATCATGATTGGTGGGCTGTGTTTGGATCGAGGCATCTCTGGGGATCTCGCACAGTTCTGAGCTTTGGAAGCAGAGGTGGCAGCCATGCCATTTGTCAAGAAACACAGAAGGAGGAAGGAGAGAAGGGCATTTTGCCCCCAAAGATATTATTACACACACACACACACACACACACACACACACACACACACACACAGAGGTCTCCCTTTCCCACTTCATAGGACTGCTTGACAGCTACTTTCTCCTTGGTAGAGTTTCCATCTGAGGACCCCCTTGAGACCCTGGCCATTCATTCTCAGGTCAGCAAACCCTTTCACAAGCCCTGGGTTGACCGTCCAGCCTGCCAAAAGTTGTGTTCTGTGTTTAATTAAGGACATTGATGTTTCTTTCTCCTCGTCTTCTGGGCTCAACTATATTTATCAGGACTTCAGGACTGCCAAGGCAGAAATAACAGCACCCTGGCAAGAAAGTCCAGCAACCTGAGAGGAGGCCTTTGACCTCTCCACTGTGCCAAGGTTAGCTAAGAAAAACAAGCCTCCCATTCTTGAAACAGACGGCATGTCCCCCATGTACCAATCAAAGCCTGCTTCTTCTGAAGAACTGGGGATCATCACATCCAGAATTATGCACAGCCACTGGAATCCATTACCTCGGTTGTGGTCTCTTTCAAAACGGCTGAAGGCATCTCACAAGCAAAGCAGCAGTCGAATCCCTGCCAGTGCTTGGCTGAAACACAGAGTTGGAAGGGATCTTGGAGGTCTTCTAGTCCAACCCCCCCACTCAAGCAGGAAACCCCATACCATTTCAGACAAGTGGTTGTCCAATCTCTTCTTGAAAACCTCCAGGAGTCTCTGAAGATGACATCTTCTGGATCCAGATTTCTCTCTCCCAGCTAGGACAGCTTTCCACAATCTTAGATTCTGCCCCTTCCTCCTTCTGACGCTTCGCTTATTTCTTCTGAAACTGACACTGCAGATGAAACCTGTTCTACCAAGTAGGCCCTTTTCAAACCCATCATTTATAATTAAACTTATTAAGAAAATAAGTTCAGTTGTTAGATAATGCTTTGCTTTTCTTCCATCAGAAATTGGAGAAAAATAAAGTTCTAGAAAAATCTAGGGTGATTTTTGCTACCGGTATTTGGGATTCACACCCAAATATGAGATTTTGTCCCTCTTCCAGGTCAAAAGGGCAAAGCATCCTTCTTCTCGGAAAGAAAAATTCCCTGCTTCAAAATTATTTAGGGTTGTTTTCCTTTCTTCTTTTGCTCTGCCATTTTCAAAACACAGAGATTTTATCTGATGATCTCACTTATTGTTTAAAATAGTCCTGTACAGTTGCTGAAATATAATTTATGTTCTTAGGATTTTCACTACGTTTTCTAGATTAGGTTTAGGCAGAGTTTAGTCAAGGAAGGCAGACAAGAAAATCCTTTAAAAGAGCTGATGTGCTCAGAACACTCTGGGGATCTTAAGTTACCAGAGGTGGCGCTGTGGTTA
Source organism: Thermophis baileyi (assembly GCA_003457575.1). Classification (NCBI taxonomy): domain Eukaryota; kingdom Metazoa; phylum Chordata; class Lepidosauria; order Squamata; family Dipsadidae; genus Thermophis; species Thermophis baileyi. The sequence goes on along the minus strand of QLTV01003983.1, from coordinate 833,905 downwards.
GAGTGCAGCACTGCAGGCTACTTCAGCTGACTGCTAGCTGCAGTTCAGCGGTTCAAATCTCACCGGCTCAAGGTTGACTCAGCCTTCTATCCTTCTGAGGTGGGTAAAATGAGGACCCAGATTGTTGGGGGCAATATGCTGACTCTGTGAACCACTTAGAGAGGGCTGTAAAGCACTATGAAGCGGTATATAAGTCTAAGTGCTATTGCTACCCACAGTTTACTCATCTCAATTTTCTCCAGTACACCAACCCTTCAAGCTAGGTTCATACCACTTTCAAGGTTAAGATGTGGCAGTGTGAACTTGCCAGATTTGCCCCAGTTGCCTCTTGGGGGCTTGGAGAAAAGAGACCCGATTGCAGGGAAAGTCAGCCTTCACCAAATGTCATTCCAAGGCTAAAAAGCCGATGCAAGATCCAGAAGATTCCTGTAGGCCAGGCCAGCCACGAAGACCAGAGCAAGAAGCCCTCCAGAAAGAGCAGGCAGTTGAGGTTTGATGGCCTGGGAGGTCTTAATCCTCCTTCTGCTCCAGGCAACCCCAGAATAGCTGGGCTGAGGGGAGGAATCGGATCCCTCACCTGAAAGAAAGCAGGAGAAAAGCCGGGCTCTGCAGTGCGCAGGCTGGAGAAGCCAAAGACGGCCACTGGACAGCGCAACCACCAGCCCTTCTCTAAGGGCTGCTGATGTTCAGTAGAACATCTGGAACACCACAGCAAGACAGAAGTGGCCCAAAGAGGAGGCGGTGTCGAAGATCCAGGGGTTCCTGGGGCAGCTCTAGCTTCTTTTCCAGCCTGCTTTCTCTTTCTCACTAAACCTTCGGCAAAGTTACAGTTTCTCAGGGCTGCAATCCCAATGGAGAAACACAGCAGGAGAGCAATTATATATCATTAGGAATAAATGTGTCACTCCTCCAATTAATTAGTTCCCTTTTTCTTAAAAAAAATAATAAAGCAGGTACATTTTCCAGAATGGTGCAAAATACAATAAAAATAAGCTACATTTGAGAAGAACCCTGTGGCCTCTGGATTTCACCCAAGTGTGAATGTCAACTTTTTCCTTAGCACTACCTAATAGTGTCTGGGCACTACTGCACTACTCCTCTCACTGCCACTAAGTAGCTGCTACGAGTGGCAGATCTCGTGGATTTAGGGCAGGAATTAGCCTCAGTCCTAGGGGAGACAACCACAGTTATGCACAAAGGTGTACGTTTTGGGCCTCCCTACTTAAAGATGCTGCCGTCTGTGCTCGGCTAATGGCTTCCCTCTCTACTTTAGCTTTGAACTCATGACCAGAAAAAGTCACCATGATATTAACTTTGTCATTTGATACATAAGGCTACCATAAATCATTTATTTCATTTCCTTGCCAAGGTCTTTATTTGTTGTGCTTTAAAGGAAGAGAAGGTGATTGCCATCTGAAAGCAACAGTGATGGCAAAGAGCAAAGATCTGCAGAGCAGAAACAGCCTTTGTGGCACACACACTGTGTCTATCTACCACACTGTGGCATTGGAAGTTAGCTTTGCCTTAACAGTCATGGATGCCTCCACCTCTTTCCAAAACAAGCCGCTGCGTTTCTAGAAGGCTGCCAGTCTACTTGAGTGGCGGTGAAATAGATTGGTAAAGCTAGACCCACACGGGATAGTAAGGAAACTGAACTCTCAGCGTAAACCTTGGGAAAATGCTGATTCGTCTGATTAAGTCTTCTTGAAGAGGCTTTTCCACCTGAACATGCCCTGCACATCAGAGAAAGAGAAGCCTCTGAATCACCCACAGTAAAAAAGGGCTCTTCAGAGACTGCAGTAGGTCTAAATCCCTGGAAAGGACTTGGCCAACTCCACATCTGTGCAAGTCCTTAGAGAAACAGAGGCTGCTGGCATGGAGTTCTGCAGGATCCAGAACGAAGGTCGCTTGGCACCCTCTTCTGCCCACTGCCCGAAGGCTCCCCTCTCCGCCTGCCCTAGACACCAGAGCCTTGTTTGGGGTTGCATGTGTGATAAGAGCCCCAGGCCAGAGGCCCAGCATTGTGTCTGCTGGGGGGGGTTTCCACAGGGGCAGGGAGAGGGTTAAAAAACCAATTGTGGTGGTCAGGGTCACTTGATGGAAACCTGCCCTTTTTATGTGCATGTGAAAAAGGGTTGGACCTCAGTCGGGCCATCTTCACTTTCTTTTACCACCCATGGATGCCCCGGCTGTACCTAGAGGTTGCCTCCTGTGTTGGGATGCCCATCTGAAGGGGCCAGCAGAGAGAGCGAGAGGCTTCTAGCCAGATATAATGAAAATTGAGTGGGTGAGTCATTCTTATTTACATACTTAATCATCTTGTCATCACTGTAAAACATCCATAAAGGGAAGATTGACAACGTTCAACTGAAAGAAATTTCAAGTAAACCTGCCCTCTTTTCTCTTGCCTGGCTCATTGCACCCATGAGATTTAGTGCCTGTCACCCAATCGCCACATCCTGAGTTTGCCTGCCAGAGATTAAAGGGCTTCAAATATAACGGAGCAAGGAAGCATCAGGAAGCAGCCAAGCTCAAGAGATGGGCTCAGACACCGGCCACATTCGACACAAGAGGTTCTTCCAGAAAGAGGTCTATTTCCCTTGTTCTGTGGACACAGCAGATCAGAGGTGGGATTCAGCAGGTTCTGACCACTTCTGGCGAACTGGTAGAGGAAATTTTGAGTAGTTCAGAGAACCGGTAAATACCACCTCTGACTGGCCCTGCCCCCGTCTATTCTCTGCCTCCCGAGTCCCAGCTGATCGGCTGGGTCTTCTTTTGTTGCCCTGCACAGGAGAACGGAGCTGGAAAGCAGGTTGGTGGGGTGGGGAGGGAATGGAGATTTTGCAGTAACCTCCCCCTGCCATGCCCACCAAGCCATGCCCACCAAGCCACGCCCACAGAACCAGTAGTAAAAAAATTTGAATCCCACCACTGCAGCAGATGTTACAGAAGTTGCAAAAATTCTTATCTTTGGAGTGCTTGCTTGATACCAAAGAGAGTAGCAAGAATATAAAAACTGGGACCAGGATGTACTGAAATTGCTCACAACAAGGCAACTCACAAGCCAATATTCTGGCCCAGGTGCAGCATCCAAGGGGAAGTGGCACCACAATCTAACCAAAGCCCGTTCATCCAGAACAATCACAATTTTGACTCGTGTAAGCCATGTTTAAGCAGAGAATGTGCTATCATTTCTGTTTCTAACAATTCTTCACCAGCCTCCAGAATGTTCTTCAGTGGCTCACAGCCATTGACGCCCCAGGCCTTGGTTTCTCAATATCTCCACTCCAGTACTTTGGTGTGATTTAGCACCCCCTCTTCACCCCTTTCCCTTATTAGAGATTTTTTTACATTTACCATCATAAATCCAGCTCACCATGACAATCCTGATCTTAGGGGTCTCCTTTAATTTGCACAAAGTGGGTGACCTATACTCTGGTGTGAACCTTTGCACAATGTTGGAGCTGTTCCTCGGTCCCTTTGGCACTGTAAATCCAGCCTCCCTGCCTGACAAGGTCACAGCCTTGATGCTCTAATTGCACTTTATACTCTGTGAGAATTGACAATCCTGGCCCTGCGGCTCATTCACGAGGCTATGACTGTCCCTGTCCCTGAGGAAGGAAGGAAGGAAAGACAGAGGAATGTTCCCATCTCTTTTCTAAAATAAATGTTATTAAAAGTTTTACAAGGAAGGAAGGAAGGAAGGAAGGAAGGAAGGAAGGAAGTTCCAATTTCACCTTTGTATGTTTATATATCTGGATGAGTGCTTTTTCAAGAAGCATCATGCATGTTTACTCAGAAGTAAGGCCCACTTATTTACCAGGTAATCATGCACAAAATTAAAGTCTCAGATGTCTGCACAATAGCTCTACACATGCTTTAAGTGGCCAGCCCAGGCACTTTTTGAAAAAGTTGCGTGGATACCCATTTTGTTGGAAGGTATTATAGAGGCAATCTCTTGCTTTTTTCTGGTGTTCTGGGTTGCCGTGGTGCATTTGTGCTCATCTGAATAATGTCTTTGGAGGTTCTCCATCATCCAGGTCATGGCTGTCCCAAAGGTGCTTTTTCAAGAGGCAACTGGATTTTTCTGGTTTTTCTTTGAAGACGTTTCGCTTCTCATTCACTGAAGATGCTTCTTGGATGAGAAGCTAAATGTCTTCAAAGAAAAACCAGAAAGTCCAGTTGCCTCTTGAAAAAGCACCTTTGGGTCATCTAAATAATGATCTTACCCAGCTCCTCTTGTGGGAGGTTGGGTTGTTACTTTAGTAATGGAGCACTTGCTTAGGGCAGGTTGTTTTTCAATAGACTTGAATTTCTAATTTGCCTCTGCTGAGGAGGATATCCAGGAAGGACAGCGTCTTGCTGTTTTCTTCTTCCTTTGTGAATTTTATTCCTTTGAATATGTTGCTGATTATTTCATGTGCTTTCCCTAGTTGTTGGTTTTTTTTTATTATGATGATGAAGGTATAGCTATATATGTAGATATAGATACAGATATTCAAAGAATAGAACAGAGCAGAACAGAACAGAGAATAGAATAGAATATAACAGAACAGAATAGAATAAAATAGAATAGAATCTAGAGGCTGTGTATTGTTTAACCATTCTGAAGCAGTTTTCTATCTGCTTGATATGTGGAATGCATAATTTCACTCGCTTTTAAGGTCGTACAAGCTTTTACTTTCAGAATGGAAAATTACAGAATATTACAAAATTCATTGTGTGCTACCAATTCCAACTTCATATCTCCATAGGAACAGGAAGTATTTTGTCAGCCCTATGGCTGAAGATGAGCTCCTCTATCAGGTATGCATTTATTTGTGGTTAGATTTCTATTTCACCTTTTTCCCAGCAGTGCCAGGTGATGCCCTCAGGTTGGGCTGAGAAAGAAGGACTGGTCCAGACCCAGCCATCGGTTTCTGTGGCAGAGGATGCTCTCTGCCCTGAGCTGATCCAACTCCAACCCTTTCATCACCACAACACCCTGGAGTAGCAACCAACACACTAGCAGGTGGAAACTATGGCCAGTGCACCTCCAAAATGGGTCCCAAAGTTTTTCATGCTGATGATTTGAAAGTGGGTAAACTAGAAACAGGAAAAATTCATGAAAGACCCTGTTTTGATATCAAAGTACCAACATGGTTGCCACATAAATGAGTTTATCACTTACATGCAGGGGTGGGTTCCAAAAAATTTTACTACCACTCTGTGGGCGTGGCTTAATTTTGTGGGTGTGGCTTAATTTTGTGGGAGTGGCTTGACGGTCATGTGACCGGGTGGGAGTGGCTTGGCAGTCATGTGACTGGGTGGGGGTGGCTCGGTGATCATGTGACTGGGTGGGCATATGACTGGCTGGGCATGGCCAACTTGACGTCACGTTAGGGTTAGGGTGTCTGGCCTCTCCTTGCCTCAAAGGCCTCAACGAGATACAATTTCCCTATCTATTTACTACTACTGAACATCCAAAATATACTATTTAATCCTATGTATATATGCCATATGTGTACATACATATTACACACAGGCACACAAAAATATACATTATCTACTATATATACTGTATGTGTATGTACACACACACACACACACACACACACACACACAGCTCTTCTAAAACTACACATTCAACCTCACTTACTGCATTTGGAAAAACACACCCAGAGTCCACTTTCTGCCACACATTTAACCATAACTTCTGTACATTAGAACATTACACATGCCTTCAGATGTACTTCCCTAGCTTGCACATGACGTTTAGAGCCAGGAGATGTCATGGATTGATGCATTGGTGGTCATGTGACTGGGTGGGTGTGGCCAACTTGTAAAATCTGGTGAAACTCACTTAACAACGCTCTTGCTTAGCAACCAAAATTTTGGGCTCAATTGTGGTCATAAGTCAAGGACTATCTCTGCCTTCCTCTGCATGGCAGTCTTGTCCTAGTAAACTCCTTCTCCTTTCTGGCAATTTTCCTCTCTGTTAGAGGCACCAAAATAATCCAGACAATGTAAGGTTTCCTGCTGCAGCAGGGGGTTGGACTAGATCAGGGGTCTGCAACCTGCGGCTCCGGAACCACATGCGGCTCTTTGGGCCCTCTGCTGCAGCTCCCTGTCACCCTGTCGTGGCAGAGGGATGAAAGAGCCAGTGAAACAGCAGTGGCATGGCCGGAGCCTTAGTGCGGAAGCGAAGCACCCCTCTACTTGCCTTTGCATGGCAACAGCATTCCGCCTTCATTGTGGTACATTTGTTGTTGCCGCCAGCAAAGAGGGCTGGGAGAGAATGGCAGGGGCAGATCTTGCAGGGTGGGGGCCATCCCCCAAGCCTGGCCTTCCTCATCCCTTGTCAGCGGGGCCAATAGAAAGAAGGGGGCAGCGTGGAGAAGCGCTCCCCTCCCCCACCGAGCACCGAGCACAACAGCCCAGGGGGGGGGAGATGGCCCAGCAGAAGTGGCCCCATTGGCGAGTTGGATGGCAGAGAGGCCTGGCCCAGCTCACGTAGTGGAACACTGTACGCCGCCTTTGAAACACGCTGCTTTCTGTTTCCTTCTAAAAAAAGAGAGAGAGAGAGAGAGAGGTGGGAGAGAGGGGGAGAGAGAGAGAGAGATTGAGACATTTGGCTGGATGGATTCGGCCCTCACCAAAGACACTCACCCATCAGCCAATCTCCCTCTGTCTCTCTCTCTCTCTCTCTCTCTCTCTGTCTGTCTGTCTGTCTGTCTGGTGTGGGTGTGTCTGGGTGGTGTTTTGTGTGTGTGTGTGTGTGTGTTTGTTTTTGGCCCTCTCTCTCTTGCTCCCTGTCTCTGTGTCTCTTCTCACTCTCTCAGAAAGCCCTGCATGCTCTCAGGCTCTTCGCTACCCGTTTTTCTTTCTTCCCTTTGGAAATCTGGGCTGGCTGAGGAATTAGCGCAACCCGCGGTGGAGGCTTACCTCCTCCTCCCCCTCCTCTTTTCACGACCCCCTGGCCGGCTGTGGCGGGGCTGGGAGGGTGCGCACTAGAGGAGGACGGGGAGGAGGAGGGAAGCCTCTGTTGTGGGGTGCGCTCATTCCTCAGCCAGCCCGAATTTCCAAAAGGAAGAAAGAAAAACGGGTAGCGAAAAGCCCCAAGAAGAGCACACAGGGCTTTCTGAGAGAGTGAGAAGAGACACAGAGACAGGGAGCGAGAGAGAGCGAGATACACACACACACACACACACACACACACACACACACACACACACACAGAGACACACAGAGAGAGGGGGGAAGACAGAGAGAAAAAGAGAAAGAGATGAAAGAGAGACAGAGAGAGACAGAGAGAGAGAGAGAGAGAGAGAGAGAGACAGAGAGACAGAGAGAGACAGAGACAGAGACAGAGACAGAGACAGAGACAGAGAGAGGGGTGGAGACAGAGAAAAAGCGAAAGAAATGAGAGAGAGAAAGAGAGAGAGAGAGAGAGAGAGAGAGAGAGAGAGAGAGAGAGAGAGAGAGAGAGAGAGAGAGAGAGAGAGAGAGAGATAAATGAGAGAGAGGGTGATAGGGAGATTGTTAGATAGTGGGTAGAGATGACAGGAGACAGACTTCCAAAGCAGCTCTTTATTTCAGCTCTTGTATCAGCAACCAGCAAAGAGCAGTCTGACAGCTTGCCCTTTTATAGGGAGCTGTCAGACAGACCAGCCAATAGCGTTTGAGCTTTTTCCCACTCAAACACTGGACCTGGTTGGAACCATGTAACACAGTTTAAACAGTTAGAACATAACACCCCTCCCCTCCTGGATGGAGCTGTCCAGCATACGTAATCACGCAGGTAGGCGGGGCGTTTTGGAGCACTACTAGACCTGCGCAATACAGATGGTGGTGAGGCAGC
>QLTV01003983.1:786603-799961 GCA_003457575.1 Thermophis baileyi | reverse complement strand
CATGAATTTAAGGTCTGCCTTTCTGTGTCTCTTCTTTGAGCAGGTCATTGGAGCAAGGTGGTCAGTTGGTGGTGTTGAAGACCAGCAGGACAATCATCTTCCTTCTGTAAGTAGCTCTTTTATTGTTTTGTGTACTTACTGTATTTTTCGGAGTATAAGACACACCTTTTTCCCCCCTAAAAGAGGGTGGAAATCTTGGTGCGTCTTATACACCGGTGCGTCTTCTAGTCCGAAAAATACAGTACTTGAATGTATCTCTTTGTGTTATTCTTTTTTTTTTTAATACTCTTTATTTGGTTTTTTTCCTTTAAAAACAACATACAAAAAACAACGTACAAAAACATAAAACAAAAACAAACATAGAAACAACTAACCACTTTTACAGCTTTTTCATAACATTTTCATTATTATTTACACTTTACAGTATTTGCTATTTTTGTTTTGACTATATCTATTTCTATACATTTTATATTAAATGGATTGAGTCTCCTATTGTGTTTCCCGATTCTATTTCTTATATTTTGATTACATATATATCTGTTTATTTACATCAGAGCAAGAAAAAGAAGAAAGACCCCTTACAATTTCCTAATTGATATTCCTATTTTATAACAGTATTTGAAATTTTTTATTTCATTCTAACCACTTGTACCATTTATCCCATGCCATTCATTGGGGCAAAGAATTCAGCAACATCGACTTGGCCACTCCCACCCGGTCACATGACCACCAAGCCACTCCCACCCAGTCACATGACCACCAAGCCACGCCACAAAATTAAGCCACGCCCACAAAATTAAGCCACGCCCACAAAATTAAGCCACGCCCACAGAACTGGTAGTAAAAAAAATTAGAACCCACCCCTGGGCAGGGCCATCAAGTCCACATTCAGAAGATGCCAAGAAAATACACGAGAGGATCTGATGGAATCGGATGCTTTGAAAAACCCACCAGCAGGAAGTGAGTGTGCAGTAGCAACATCCTCACGCACACACATTCCCATCAGTTTGCTTTGAGAGGTCTATTGACTCTATTACCGGAAGATAAAATACAACCACTGTGACTACTGATTATTGATAGCCTTATTCTCCATCTCTTTTCATCATTATCACTGGAGCTGTATTATCTGTTCTTCCCAGGGCATTTGCTAAGATAAAGGAACGCCAGCTTCAAAAGAAGGACAGGTACAATATTCTACCCCAGACATGCAGAGACATAATATTTTGCAGCTGGCCTTACGCGAGATGTTCAGCAGGTACCCATTCATATGCATTTTCTCTGCTGTTCAAAACACTCGCCATTGCAAATAGCTTTTCTTCTCCTTTTTTGTAACACCTTTGAAAAAAGATAATATGTACAGAAACCTGCCAGCGTATCTCCTACGGGCTGAAATCCTAAGCAGGCTCTCTTGGAAAGAGGCCCAGTTTGAAACGATGAGGATGTTGGGACTGCTGAGCCGAGGTGGCTTGGTGGGCTGCTTCCTTGTCTTCTTGCCTCCGGGCTGAACATTCCTGCCCACTCACTAAGCCTCTTAGCTCTCCTCAGAAGCACTTGCCATTCATCAGCTGCCCTCTTGAACTGGCTGAAACACAAAGCCAAATGAACACAGGAGGACTTCTAAGGAGGCCTTCAAAGGACACGGCAAATCACAGGGCTGGAGCCTTTCTTGCCCTCAGCGTTGCTGCTGTGGGTTGTTGGTGGCACAGAGCTTCTCTAGGCAAGCCTGGAATCCGAGGGGGCTGCTTTGTTTCTCTGCTGTGGGTCAGGCAGGCAGAGTAAGACCAAATCGGCTCAGAAACAGGAACGGGTGGAGCAACCGAGAAAGGAGTGGTGGTCAAGGAAACCGATCGCCTGGCCTCCCCATTCATTGGCAGCACAAGGGCACTTTATCTTTTGCTTTTGTTCTCTTTTTTTAATCCCCATTCTGGGAAACAAAGTGACGTTTCTATGGTGATTACCAAGTCACAATTCTGGCTGAGTGTCGCCCGGAGGAGATTGAAGATGGCTTGGCCAGAACTGCTCTGCTTCTGAATTTCTGCACGAGGGCTTCCTATGTCATCTTTGATTTAGGCCCTCCGGTTCAGGAAGGGGCACAATACATGCGCGGCTATGAGCTCAAAGAGTTGATAAATCTTCATCGCCAAATTCCAAAACCAGGAAGGTTTTCGTACAAGTCTCAAGTCTGCCGTGGTGGGAAACTTCATCTTTTCTGGCCACCAATCTCCAGGCTGAGGGGCAGAAGGTCTGTGTTATTCCAACCACTCCAGGCCCAAACTCATTCTTCCAAAGAAGGGGAGCACTGGAGATGCCCTTTCCAGACTTCATGGCTTCGTCTGAGGGAGGATTAGGCCTTTCCACAGGGCACCCCCTCAATGTGACATTCAAGAGACAATCGCTGAAGGGCAGGACAAGTGATTTGCTCCCCACCAGACAGCGTGGAAAGAGCTTCCATGTCTTTTCTGCTCTTCCAGGCACTTTAAGTTCTTTTAAAGTACCAATGGTTTAGTTCTTGTGATACTAATGGTGAAGTTTAGTTCCTATCGGTTTCTGCTGTTCTTTTAACTAACATTTCATTGGGTCCATATTGTACACTCAGGGGCTTTGCTGGTTGGAATTTTTCTGTTGTTGACGATTTGAACCAGCTGCAGTGCGTGCCATGAAAGTAGAGGCAGCCCAAGGTTAGCGAGGGTGTGCATTTTTTGCACCTCCGTGGAAATTTGGGCAGGGAAGACAAAGAGAATGTAGGTTTATACTTCCTGCTGCACTAAACGCCTGAATGCCTTTGGTTTAGAGGCGCTGGGAGAGCATAGAGTCCAGCCTCTGCCCTTTGAAGTTCAGGCCTGCCTCTGCCGCAAAGGAAGACCATACTGAATAAATATTCTTCCCCATCTCAGAAGAAGGGCAGGCATCAAAACCTTGCCTGATTCGTTCCTTTTTGCTCTCTCACCCCAAGCCAAGTCTTCCATACTGCAGTTGAATTATTACTTTTCTTTTCAGGTAAACATTCATGGTAGAAACTCACCTGCTCCTAGTTTCAGCTCCCCTTAGACAAGTGTGTGTGTGGGGGGGGGTGAAGAGAGGATAGGGAAAGAGACGGCAGAAGGGTCTGTGGAGCACAGCAGGCCCCCCCTCCCATGGGGTGAGAGGGCGGAGGAAGGTCTGATTTTGGGGCTTTCAGGGGGTCTCCCTCTTTCAACCGCCACAATAGACCCACAGCTCTGAGGAAGAGTTCAAGCTGATCATGGAAGCACCTGACTGAATGCCAGCATCAAAGGGGGATCATCAGAACTCTGTAGGAAGCACCCAGAATCCAGCTAGGAGGCTGATTACCCCTCTCCTCCTCCCCCCACCAATCCCTCATCAGCTGCACAGTCCTTGCTAGGCTAAGCTCCCTACAGGGGCGAGGAGCGCCGGGACAAGAAGGCTGCAGCCAGGGGATGTTCTTCAAGTGGACATTCAAGAAAAAAAAATGTGACAGTCATGTACCTGGAGACCACTGATCCCAAGAGAGAGGACGGTGGAGAAACCTGAAGAGGTTCCTGAGCAGCTTCACATTTTGGAGAAATGCATCTGCATGGAAGAATCTAAGTCAGGGGGACTTCTCTCCAAGGCCATGCCACCAGAAGATGCATCGTCTCAGAAAGCAACCTGAGATCCACACTAACCTGGATCACATTATCTCCTAAAATGAAGCTGTTCCCAATCCATTCTTGACTGCTGGCTTGGCTGCCTCACCCTTCCTAAAAACGTCCGGTCAAGTTGCTCTTGTCACGGGGATCTTAAGCTGCCAAGAGTGAATCCTGCCTTGATCAACTCCCAGCTGCTCTCTTGGTTCCTTAGAGCCCATTCAGAACTATCAAAGCCCACCTCCTCAATTGAAATAGTCCAGAGGCTGCTTCCCATGGTCATTCTGGGTTGACTTTGGCCCCCATTTCTAAGTCATACTTTTGGTTTATTGTGCATATTTTTGGCATCTACGTGAGATTTCATTGATACAACCTCTGGATTTAAAAAAAACAGCATTAAGAACATAATTTACTGTATCTCTCAGGAAAGAGTTTGCAAGTGGCATGCTTCTTCTCACCCCCATTTTTCGGGGTTCCTTCTCTCCTGGCTTAAACCTCTGCTGCAGCTCCTCTTCCAGTGCTTACAGAATTCTTTGTGTGTTCCAGGATCCACCGAGCCAACACCCTGGATCTCTCTGAGTGAGAAATGCCACACCACCAGCCAGCCTGTAATTATTTTCCTCCCTCTCTGGGGCATGAGATGCCAGACGTGTCATCCAATTGCTACAACTCTTTCTCCTGCTTTGCGACAAGGCAGGGGCTGTCGCAGCCCCAACAACAGAGCGAGGGAGGGCACAAAGCTGGGGGTGGGAAGAGAGATTCCATTGTTTTCTCCTTTCTTCTCAAGATGGTTTTGCTTGTATACAAATTAATTCTGATTTTTATGGCAGCTCATGATACGTGCTGAAGCTGAGAAACCATGACCCGTCCAAGACTGTGTGGGCATCTGGATCCCACACCCAGCCCTGCCCCAACCACAGAATGGAGTTATAGGGCTGGAAGGGACCTTGAAGGTCTTCTAGTCCAACCAAGTGGCTTTCAGGTTGCCACGAAGGTCAGACGTTGCTGTCCAGAGATGTGACCACCTCAAACGTGGTGGCCTCTCTAGCCCTTCTTCTCACCCTGGACTGACCAGAGGGGGGGGGCATGAAGTGCTGGTCTGGGGGTTCCAGCCTGTCCCCTGGTCCACCTCTTGTGAGAAGGGAGACGGGAGGTGCTGGAGGGAAATGGCCCTTCCTGGTTAGTCCCTTTGCCCAAGGCGCCTTGGCACTCCTTGAGCCCACCAGCCTGTATTGCAGTATTTACAGAAATTTCACCAACCCGGTATTTTACAGGAACATTTTGTTTCCAGTTTTTCCCCAAGGTAGAATGATCCCTTCCTTTCTTCGCTTTGTTAGATAGTACCACTATAATTAAAGTTTCATACCAACCTTCAAAAGGGGAGGCTGGTGGCGGAGGGAGGTTCTCCTCTTTGAAAACTGACTTACAAAGAGATGTCACCAAAGGAGAATGGGAAGTACAGACATGTGCAGCGTAGCAATCACTGAGCAGCAGACAAGGGGAAAAGAATGTTTTCTTAAAAGCCTCCAATTCAGGCAGAAAAGAGACTGCAAAAATACATATAATTTTTAAGAAACACCTATAAGGCGAATATCTGATAAAATCAGTGGATTAAAGTTACCCTGCCTGGAGAGCGCAACACTCTGATGAGTGATGACCCAACAACATTAACGCCAGTTTTGCACTCCTTTTTTCAATGGAAAACTGAGATAATGCACAAAAAAGAAGAAATTACTCTGATGTCTATGCCTCAGCTCTCTCTCTCTCTCTCTCTCTCTCTCTCTCTCTCTCTCTCTCTCTCTCTCTCACACACACACACACACACACACACACACACACACACACACACACACACACACACACACGGTATATAGTATCTGTCTCTACCAATCTCTCAGCTCCATCAGACTCCCCAAAGGCAGCCACAGGGAATTAGAGGATGGGGTGCCATTCTTTAAGAAGGGTCCAATAGTTGCTAAGCTTTTCTACACACACACACACACACACACACACACTACAAACTTACAAGTACCCCTTTCTGCTTTCCTTGTCTCCTATTTTTGAGCACACTTTCAGTATTTACTTCCTCCTCTGACAGGCTGACCCTCTGCGATATCTCTGGCAGCTGGTTTTAGCCCCTGGGGATGTGCTCCTTCTCCCATCCTGTCCTGAGGCAGGGGAGACCCTGGTCCACCTTCCTCTGTGGTCCACCTGGACTTTGGGAGAAGCAGCTACCAAGGAAGTTTTCTCCCTCTGGACGGTGGCAGAGCCCCACCTGCCATGATGTTTGCTCCAAATGACCCCTTTGGAAGACAAAGAAGAGGAACTTGTGCCTTTCCTCAGACCTTTGCTATTTGAAGGGAAGCCAAGAAATCTCCGTGTAGCATGAAGAAATGCAACTTCCTGCATTGAACAGCATTTATAGATGCATGACACAACATCTTCCTGGCTCGTTTTATATTTAAGAAATAAGAGGAGCAATATTAATGGTTTGGCTCCCTCTGTAGTCAGGTGGAAGATCCAAGAAAGAGTTTGAGCAGCCGAGACGGCACCCAGACTCGGACTGGGATCAAACTCACCCCAAGGACAAGTCCCTTAGAAAAGATCTTCAGCCACTGATTGTTCCTGGATTGCCAGTGACAGTGCCACAATCCAGCGGATTCAGGACAGTTGGTCAGGGGAGGGAATCAGGGTCACCCATGTCGTGCAAACACAAATCAATAGAGGAGTCTCCTTGGGGGGGGAGATCCCTGCACCCTTAGAGGGAATTCAGTCATTTCTCCATGAAGTTCCCCTCTCTTCTGCAGAGGGTTCCATGATGCGATGGGGAGAGGCCTCCTGGCCACAGCAGAACAAGCTCAAAGAGGAGAGCCGGTGTTCAAAGCATCACCAATGGTTCTTGCTGCTTCATGTTAGAGCCACCCTTCTCTCCTTAGACCTTTTGCTCCTTCCCTCCTTGGACTTTGGGTTGCCAATCCTACTTCAGGGGTCACTACAGCTTTCCTGGAAGGGCAGTCTGCACATGCCCAAAGGCCACCCCTTTGGCACAGCATCATGGGCAGAGCCCAGAACGGCCCCTTGGAAGGCTGAGACCTTAATGAAGAGAAGGGGTTCTTCTAATGAGCAAACCCTGCTAAATGGCTGGGGTTATTTATGAAGCAGGTCTTGTATTCCTTCATGGAAATTTCATTGGGGGCGTTAAGTATAGATAGTCACTGGACCAAAGCCTACCAGTAATTATGGGTAATTACTGTGCCTCGGTGTTTGGAATAACAATGGCAAGCAAGCACCTGCCGAGGAGGCTGAGAAGTCAGAGCCATCCTGAGCTGAAGGCGACATCGGAATATCAGAATTTCAGAATCAGTGCAGATGGGGTTGCAAACCCTGAGCTTGGAAAGGGAGGGGCAACACCTCGCCCAAGACGCCAACTCAGAGAATGTTCTTAGCTCTTAGCTCTTAGACTTATATACCGCCCCACGGTGCTTTACAGCCCTCTCTAAGCAGTTTACAGAGTCAGCATGTTGCCCCCAACAATCTGGGTCCTCATTTTACCCACCTCGGAAGGATGGAAGGCTGAGTCAACCTTGAGCCAATCAGGATCGAACTCCAGGCTGTGGGCAGAGTTAGCCTGCAATACTGCATTCCAACCACTGCACCACCATGGCTCTTACACAGAAAAGCCAAGGCTCTGGGAGGTCCCAGCCAGAGTCCAGATATAGCTACCAAGCTGTCCTGCACGTGGCCACCAGAAGTAAAGCCACCAAGCTGATAGCTGCCAAAATGCCACCTGCTCATGGACTGCCTGGAACCCAAAATGGCAGCTTGTCAGAAGCACAAGTTCCTTTCTGTCTTCCTGGCCTGAGCCTGGGCTTCATATCACAATGGCCTCTCTCGTGTAGCCACACATCATCACTTAGTGACATGATTGTACTCCTCAATTGGAGTGACCTTGGCTCATCACAGGTGACTTTTCTGAGTCCTAACTGGGCATGCTATGCCCTGGTCTCCTTTATGGAACTTCAATTTAAAATTTCTGGTAAATCCTCCATGATTTACCAGAAATGAGGCAGTGATGGACCTGGGAACAGCAAGAAGCCCATTTCCCAACAGGTATGCAGAGGAAGGAAGTACCTCCCTGAGACCAGGAGGCCCATGATGCACAGCCTGGCAGGGGCTCAAATGGGCCTGGGAGCCAGCAGTGGCAAAGTGCCGAATGCATCCAGCTTCACCTCGGCTGTTCTCTCCAGCATGTTTCCAAGTCACACCAGCCAGATGCCTGGAGGAATTACAGTGTTTGGGAAAGAAAACAGAACCACACAGAGACATTGTTGAATGTAAATAGCAGTTAAATATGCGTTGCCGTCTGCCATCATTTTGGCAGCTTGCAAAGAAGCAGGAGGAGGCAGAGGAAGAAGTGGAAGGAAAGGGCTGGAAGGAGCGAGCCCTGTCCAAAGCCTGCCCTGCAAAGAAGAGCCGAGGTGGCGCAGTGGTTAGAGTGCAGTACTGCAGGCTACTTCAGCTGACTGTTCAGCAGTTAGCGGTTCAAATCTCACCGGCTCAAGGTTGACTCAGCCTTCCATCCTTCCGAGGTGGGTAAAATGAGGACCCAGATTGTTGGGGGCAATATGCTGACTCTGTGAACCGCTTAGAGAGTGCTGTAAAGCACTGTAAAGCGGTATATAAGTCTAAGTGCTATTGCTATTGCTATTGCTTGGATGGCTTCCCCAGTCCTCACCAGGGACCTGCAGGCAGTGTTCCCTAGTGGCCTCAATCCCCCACACATACACCAGTTGCACCCTGTTAAGAGCCCACCCAGAAAGGCAGAGGTGCTCCTTTGGGAATCCCAGGAGGCAGCTGCTCTTTTCTGGGTGGGGGGGGGGTCCTCTCACCCTCCCACCAAGGGGCTCCTGGGGTTGCTGGGGCAGCCTCAAGTCACAGCAGTCTTTTTATTTAGCACCTCAGCTTAGTACACACAAGCAAACAACAATAAAATTATAGCGTAATATCAATTTACCAAATGTTATCTAACCTATCAGCACCATATGGTAACCCAGATGCGCCCTCTTCCCTTAGACAGCAGCTCATGCCTGGAAGGGCTGCTCCTGGGTTCCTACCAGCTGCGGGAGACGCCCCTGCAGCCCCTAGAAGGATCCCTTCCCACCCCAAGCCCCCCACCCTGAGTAAATCATCCCTACCAGAGATCCCAGGATGCCTCGATCAGGCAACCCAGCCTGATCAATTCGAGCAGGACATAATGCCCCCTTTCACCAGCAATGCTCTCCATGTTCTATTCACATGAAAGATTGGTGGGCCCTTCTGACAGGTGGGTTGTTCCTCCCAGGGCTGGCAGAGAGGGGCAAAAGGGCTCTGGAGACCTGCCCTTCTCTCCTCTGGCTCTGCCCATCCTGCCACCTCCCACCACCCAGCCCCCTGCTAGGGGCAGCCTCCTCTGTTGGACCCCCTGCAACCACCTGGCAGGTCTCCATAGTGAAGGCCAAACAGGCTAAGTCTAAGCTGCTTTACGGAGAGAGAAGGAGAAACAAGGAAGAGGAGGAGGAAGCCGACAAAGCCAACACACTGCCCAACCAACGTGGCCGGTGTCAGTGGAGACCAGGAGCCAGGCAGAAGAGTGAAGGGAAGCCGGACGCAGACTGTGTTCATGGAGAGGGCTTCCCCTCCCAACCCCGGCAGGCCAATTGTCCACCAATCCTTTTGTTCTATAATCCTTTCATTAAAGATTATGATTACAATAGTGAAACTAATTCCAGTGAAAAGAAAGACAGAAGAATAAGAAGAAAGAGTGGAAGGCACAGAAAAGGAAGAAAGGAAGAAAGAAAGAGAAAAGAAAGAATATGGTAATGAAAAAGAGAAGAAATATATAAAGAAGCAACTTGTACGCAGTTCCTCCTCTACTGTCCCCAGCAAGCATCTCTCGTTCGGCACAAAGTCTGCCGACAGCTTTATTGGTTATGCATAATTTGGATACCAGCAACCCCAGAGATAAAACTCACTTGGCAAATCTGCTCACATCACACTTAATGGCGTTATCTGCTTTTGTGCAGCCAGGTGACAAAGGGTGATGGAGAGAGGGCCATATATATTGCAAGCCATAATTGAGCCCAAGGAGAAGATAGGATCAACTCTTCAGAAAAGGAGCAAGAAAGAACTTGATAACTTTCACCCTTGCCCTCCCCCTCCAGGAGCTCTTTCTCCATCCTGGAAAGGACCTGGCACTCCTTGGGGAGGACTGTTGGGTGTTAGATGTGGGTGCGAAAGAAGGAGGCAGACTCAGGGAACAGTTCAGCACTTTTATTCTCCTAGCTTGTGGCAATGTGAACTGCCGGCAGGCTGCCGGAGCGCTCTATTTAAAGAGCTCCGGCAGTCTAGCCGACCACTGACAGCGGTTTATATTTCCCGCCGTCAGATCAACCAATCAGGGAGGCATATGCAAATTCCAGCTACGTACCTCCATACGTAACATTGGGCAAGCTGCTACCCTTGGCTGCAGCGCATAGTATATCTGCAAGCTGCCAACAAGGACGCCATTCACCTGATGCAATTGGAATGAGGTCTGGCCTTCACCCATGGAAAGGCCCAACAGCAGGGAGGGGAAAGGCTGCCGGGTGGCTCTGCAGGGCTTCTGGGCTGCCTTCTCTGCAAGAACCAGCTGGGCAGCCCCCAAGTAAAGGGGCACCAACTCTACCTATGGTTTCAAGAGTGAAAACTGGAGGCAGCCTTTGCATGCCTCCTTTGCTGTCTGGTCAAGGGAAGCCAGCAAGCTGTGACAAATAGGTTTGGAGTTTGGACTGAGGGAAGCCGGTGATCAAATTCCTAGGCGGCTAAAGTGCTCCTTTCTGTTCTCAGATAAGTTGCCCAGTTGCTGCTGCCTCGCTTCAGAGGATTGCTGGACGACTCAAATGGGATCAGTTTGCAAGCTTGTCCTTGGAAGAGCTCAGCGACATGAACAGGCCTCAAAGCATGACACAGGATTGGGGTAGGTTGCCTGTATCTTCACCTCCCACTTGCCCAACCTGAAGCTGCTCTACTGGTCAGATGACTGCATGCATGCACGCACGCACACAGGCAGGCTGGAGCTGAAGAGAGCTGCGTTCATTTCTCTGCCTCAGACTTGAAGGTGCGATGGGACCTTTGCTCCCGGCTGCATCCCCACCAGACTCCCGAAAGCTTCGGGGCAGAGGCCAAACTTACACTTTAGCCCTGCAGAGGATACAAAGATGTTTGAATATTGAGATTTTTTGCACCCCTTCCTTTGGGAAGTTTTCCTGTGAGTTTGACTCTCTTTAACAGAAGGATGACCAAACTTAAGCCATACTGAGATCAAATTAGAAACAGAGCTGGATATTCCTGCTTAACTGAAGAATAGAAGCCAAGTCCTGCTGGCCCAGACCCCTGACCCACCTAGTCCTGCTCTCACATGGCCAAGCAATTGCCCAAGGAAGCCCACCACTCTCCCAGCAGATGGCCTCCCATCAAGGCTAGGACCCCTTGATCACCACAATTTTCATAAATCCGTCCAACCCTGTTTGAAGTAAGGACTGCTCTATTTTGGCTTCAATACCTGGCTGGTAACAGCCCACTGATTGTGCCAGACAAATGCATGTAAAACTCTTCTGCCTCTCTGTCTGCTGGGCCGGTTGACCCTTGTTCCAACGGGCACCACCAACTCAAGTGGCTCAAGAGTCCCCCCGGAGTCACTGCAGTCTCAGCAGGCAAGAATCAGGCCTCTGCCACCAGCCTCTGCCCAGCACAGTTGGGGAGCATCTCCTTCTGGCAGAACTGCTTCCTGAAAGGGCCCCGAAGTCTTTCATTCCGGGGGCTCCTCAGACATGCTCCCAACCTGCAGCAAGGCCAGCCTGGAGGCCCAGTGGGTGGGGGGGACAGAGCCTAACTGGCTTTACTGGGAAGGCAGGGAAGCATGTGTAGGCCAGCGGGTGGGGGAAAGCCCTTCTCAAATTTGGCACCAAGCAGGGGGCGCATAATTAGGAGCATGTTTATCACTTGATTTTGCATGAGAAGTGCTGTTCAGTGGGCAGGGTGGCCTTGAACTGCCTGCCAAGCACACATTATTCAAACTCTTTTTCCCCAGCCCAGAACGGCTTGGAGGGTGAGTGCTGCAGGAGCCTTGCCCCCTCCCTTGGTGCTTTATGGGGGGGGCGGGGGGCTGGCCTTGGTCATCCAGGGTCCCACACAGAGCCTCAATAGCTGAAGGACACTGAGGGGCTGATGTGCTCATGCTCTGCCTTGAGTCCCAGCCCAAGTGTGTGTGAGCTCCATAAAGCCAAGGAGAAGCTGCCCTGACCAGGGACAGATAGAGCCATTCTTTTTATTAAGAGAGAAAGCGAAAGGAGAGCGGACTTCTTCTGACATAATTCTTTTCGGAAAGTGCCGAATGGGGACCTGTTCAAACCAGAGTGCTCACAGAGGGATACGGTGGTTCAATTGCAACAGTGGGGGGAAGACATCTGCCCCAGTGAAATGGGGGGAGTAGGCAGAAGCTGCAGCCAGGATGGGAGAGGGTGAAAGGAAAGGAAATAGGCAGCAGTGCCCTACTTTGAGAAGCCCCAGAGGTTTGGAGAGCTTCACACTTTCAACACCAGCAGCAACGAAAGAAGATTCCCCTTCTCAAATGCCTGCAGGATGGCTAGAAGGTCAAGGAATCCCAGGTTATTATGGGTATTCCAATTCTCTCTTCCTGCTCCTCCTTCCCGGCCAGAGGTGGGTTCCTCCCGGTTTGGACCGGTTTGCCCGAACCAGTAGCGACCCGCTGGTGATGTCACGATGATGTCACGGAGCCGGTTCGGTTGGTGCCGGTCCGTGGACGCCACCATCTTTTTTTAATTTAATTTTATTTTATTTTTTTGAATTTTTTTTCTTTGGGGGGGGAAATTTTTCTGAGTTTTTTTTTTCTTCTGCGCATGCTCAGAAGCCGAGTTTCCGGCACTGCACATGCATCGCCATCTTGTTTTTGGCTTTTGGGGGGGGGGTTATTTTTTTGTACTGCGCATGCGCACGTGTGCAAAGCCCATGCGCGCCCACGAGGCGCGGCCACGCGGCGCAGGAGGAAGCGAACCGGCAGCGAGGTAAGTTAGAACCCACCCCTGTTCCTGGCACATCCTTTGAGGTGGGAGCATTGGAATGGCTGCCCAGTGGGAAGCCTTCCTCTCAGGCCACTGTTGCCTGCACAGACTGCCTGCCAAGCTGATTCTTGGACCAGGTCTCCCACTGGCTGAGGCAGAGCAGCCATCCCTCAACTGGAGCCTGGCATGGAACCCAATTCCCACAGCAAGTCCTATTCCCTGATGAGCCAACCCATCCCTTTCCAAGACCCTTTAGCACACCTGAGGGGAGGAGGGGACCCCGAGGTTCAAGGCAGGGGTGAAATGTGAATTCTTTCCCTACCGGTTCTGTGGGCGTGGCTTATTTTGTGGGTGTGGCTTGGAGGTCAGGTGGGTGTGGCTTCAGGTGGGCATGGCCATGTGGTCATGTGACTGGGTGGGTGCGACCAATTTAGCAGTCCATTTTGCCAGGGAGCAGGGGGTTGGACTAGATGACCTCTGAGGTCCCTTCTAGCCTTTGCTGTGCTGTTTCAAAGCATCCTCTGAAGCTGTGTCTAGTGCCAGCCAGGTTTGTGGTCCTCCCTCCCTCCCTCCTCTTTCTTTCTTTCTTTCTTTCTTTCTTTCTTTCTTTCTTTCTTTCTTTCTTTCTTTCTTT
>QLTV01003983.1:769730-786097 GCA_003457575.1 Thermophis baileyi | reverse complement strand
AGAGCAAATGGGGGTGGAGAAGAGAAACCTTGCTGAATTCCATTCCGTTCCATTCCATTCCACTCCCTTCCCTTCCCTTCCCTTCCCCTCCCTCCCTCCCCCCCTCTCTTTCTTTCTTTCAGGGGAACCGGCAGGGAAAATAGGCTTTAAAAGGTTTTTTAAAAAACCAGGAAGTGATGATGTCGGGGCAGGTGGGTGGAGCTTCACGCTGCCATCCCGGTTCTCCGAACCAGCTGCTGCAATCGTTACCTACTCACCCGAACTGGGCCGAACCGGGAGGATTTCACCCCTGGTTCAAGGCCTCCTGAGCTGGTTCCCCACAAGCCCTAGGAGAAGCCACATCTCCTGACCCCATCAGTCACTGCCTGCTTCTCACCAGCAGAGAGTGGGCACCAGTTAAATGCCAAAATGCCAGACTCCCAACCATGTCAGTGGCCAAGCACCCAAATTGTCAGGCCTGGAAGCCATCTTTTACCTTTTTGTATTCTTTTCGTTGGGGGTGTTACTTGGAACCCTGACATAAATTTTGATCACATGACCGTGGGAAGTGCTGTGATAGTCATAAGTGCAAGGACCAGCCATAAGTCAATTTTTCACTGCCGTTGTGACTTTGAATGATCGTTAAATGAGTGGTTTTAGTCAAGGACTACCCATAATCCAACTAACTAATCTACCCAGCATTTGCCAGCATTTGCGTGAAAGGAGCACAAATGGAGAGAACTATTTAGCTAACACAAATAACGTACTGGATTCAGAGGCTAAACATTGTGACTGGATACCACAGTAAGAATCTGGAAAACACCCTTTGAGTCCAATCCTACTCAGAAGTTCTCAGGCTTAGTTTGAGTCAAAGGCCTGGAAGGGACCTTGGACCCAGAGGAAGCTACCTCCGCAGCTACCTAGGAAAAACCTGACAATCTTTGCTATTTTGCTTCCTGGGGCTGGGGGAAGAGATCAAAACCCACTGGCGATTCGCCTCCTTCCTGCTAACCATGCTGTTGACTTCTGCTTCCAGATTGTCTTTTCCGTTACAAACACTGTAAGATCCAGCAAGCATCTGGAGAGCTTTGGAAATGGTCTCTTCCTCAAGCAGCTGCTGTGGACTCTCCCACCACGGTTTCATTCAAATGCAAGCCAGACAATGTAGCTTTGTTTGCTTAGAGATTACAGAATGTGGAGATTATGCTTTAATGAACAGCTAATGTATGTTTCCGTATACAGGGAGGGCAGGAAAAATAACGAAAATTTCAGACAAGTAAACG
This sequence comes from Thermophis baileyi, assembly GCA_003457575.1. Lineage (NCBI taxonomy): Eukaryota > Metazoa > Chordata > Lepidosauria > Squamata > Dipsadidae > Thermophis > Thermophis baileyi. The sequence goes on along the minus strand of QLTV01003983.1, from coordinate 784,835 downwards.
GAAAGCATAATTCTTGACTGATGTTAACTAATCTTCGGCATAACACAGGACCGTCCAGGAGGTTCCCAAACAATTGGATTTGTTGGCTATGAGAGGGAATCAGCTTTGGAAGTCCTGCTTGCCTGGTGGTGAGGAATCCATGTGTGGCCCCTTCTCCTGGGCCCTCCTTCATGGGGACACAAGCAGATACAAATGGAAGGTTGGCTAAGGAGGCACGTGACCATGGAACAAGCTTTGCTCTGCATTCAAAAGAATCTCACAAGCATACACACACAGACACACACACACACACACACACATCCACAGAGGATCTGGCCTCCTTCTTAGTGTTAAGAGGGGTCTACAAACCATGGTTTGCTGACTAAGCCTCCATCCTCTGGTTCATATATCACCACAGGCTATTAACCTCGCTTTACAGAGAGTATGACTGCCTTTACCCAACCCGCTAAGCCAAAACCGTCACACCGTCTCTCCTGAAACACTCTGGCAGTTCTCTGGATGGTTTTCAAAACCTGCCCACTGACCAGCCAGGACCACCCTACCCGCTTGCTCAGCCACTCAGTTTTCAGCATCCTTTGCACAAAAAGATGCCCCAGGAAACAGTGGTGCATGAATCTAATCTGATCACCCTTGCTGAGGGGGGAGGAGCCAGGGAGAGGATGAATGACAGCCAATGCAGGGAGATGATATTCAAAATGAAGGAATAATTCATTTATGACAAGCAGCAAAGGAGGAATCAGTCAACCTCTCAGTGCAATAACCATGTGGATCTTGGAGGTCTTCTAGTCCAACCCCTACTCAAGCAAACTTTAAGGGACTTAGACTCTAAGAGAGCTGAGTTCAGCAAGCACATGGCTGAGTATGAATTAGAACAGCAAAAGCCAGAAACAAAGGTTGCAAGTACAGGAAGAGAAGCCAGCCAGAAGCTGCTCAGTGCTTGGGTGTTGGCATCACCATGTTTCCAGGACTTGACCTCCACAAGCCTGGCCCCGCCTCAAATGATCGGTTAGGGTTAGGGTTAGGGTTAGGGTTAGTGGTGGTGGCTTTTCCCTGAGAGCCGAGACCAAGTCCTAGAGACACCCCGTCACCTTGTGTCTCCTCCAGAGAAAAGGAAGCCATTGGTGGATCTTCTCTGAATGTTTTATCTTCCTTGTGCAATGAGCTGAGAAAACTCTGAAAGGGCAAAAAGAGGTGATGTCATCCCAAGAGACGGTAGCACCCAGATCTGTGCCCCTGATAGGCAGGACCCGAGGGGGTCTACTCCTGACTCGGACATCCTCCGTTGTTCCAGTCCAGTGGACCTCCTCTTTCCTTTGGAGCATCTTCAGAAAACGGTACCCACAGTTTCACTGCCTGCAGAGAAGATGGAGAACTCCGTTCTTGTTAGACCTGAAGTTGAATCAATGGCCGAGGCTCCTTTTGCCCTCCCCAAAGGCCACTCGCCCCCAGGATGGAAAGCCTTTCTTCTCTCTCACCCAGGGACTTTGGTCTTGGTCCCACAGCTAGATCATCTTGGCCCGTGCTGGTCCAACCTCAAGCAGCCACCAAACGGACAAGCTGTGTCCAAGCCACAGCAAGCAGAGCACAGCTAAGCTGAGAGCACCAGGGCTTTCTCTCTTCCAATCAGGCTACTTGATTCTTGGTTGTTTTTCCTCCTCCTTTTCCTCTCTACCTCTCCGCCTTCCTCCACCAAGGCCAAACAGGCTGTCAACCGACCCAATCCGGGTCCCGGCCTCCTCCTTCTGCAGGGCCTCCAGGCAGGGAACAAACTGCACCAGCAGAGACGTCAAGCTGCAAGTAAGACACCCAATTGTTTCTTTTATTACAGAAATCAGGTTGGCATCTCACACACAAAAATGGGCATTCTTCAGCAAAAACTGCCGTCGTCAGCCAGCCCCCCAATCCCCCCCCCATGAAAAGACACGAGAGGGCGATGGCTAGAAAGGGGGGGTCTCGTTCTGTGGGCACTGGCAGAGGCTTTGGAGCAATGCATTTCCTGGTCTTCCCCACACTTTCTACACACTGATCGGTGGTCTTATTGGACCAATTCACGGGGCTTAGATCAGTGGTTCACATGATTCGTGACCGATCAATGGAAACGGATGGACTGCAGCTTCATCTGTTCCAAGAAGGAACGGCTGGGGGCCAAAGTACAGATGGTGTTGGTGTCTGTTTTCTTAGGGGCAACCACACCTGTCTTTCTGGTGCCACTCGGTGCTATTTCGTCCTTCAGTCTTGATGGGTGGCATGTGAGGCTCTTCCTCCAAAAGCTTCAGCAAAAACTGCCATCGTCAGCCAGCCCCCCAATCCCCCCCCCCTGTGAAAAGACACGAGAGGGCGAAGAGATGGCTAGAAAGGGGGGGTCTCGTTCTGTGGGCACTGGCAGAGGCTTTGGAGCAATGCGTTTCCTGGTCTTCCCCACACTTTCTACACACTGATCGGTGGTCTTATTGGACCAATTCACGGGGCTTAGATCAGTGGTTCACATGATTCGTGACCGATCAATGGAAACGGATGGACTGCAGCTTCATCTGTTCCAAGAAGGAACGGCTGGGGGCCAAAGTACAGATGGTGTTGGTGTCTGTTTTCTTAGGGGCAACCACACCTGTCTTTCTGGTGCCACTCGGTGCTATTTTGTCCTTCAGTCTTGATGGGTGGCATGTGAGGCTCTTCCTCCAAAATTTTCTACTGACATCCGAGAAGTGGGAGGCGTTGCAATCTGATATGTGCCCCCCCCGAAACTCACAATGCCTTTGAAAGTCAGGTGTTTGCTTTCAACCAGGTGCTTAAAATGAAAAGAAAGAGCAAGAAGTTTGACCAAAATAAACTTTTATTTCAAAATAATATTTATCCTCCCAGCCAGAGCCAATCAGCCTGTCAATCATCCCTCTGCATAAACCCAGCCATCTCATCACACATGTGTCTTTGTTAATTAACTAATAAATCAAGCCTGTCTTGCTAATTAGGAAAATGCACCGAGTGTTACATCCATTCCAAGGTGTGCTTGTTTTCTGCTCCACCCAGCTCACCTCCTGTGCTCTGAGCAGAGTTGGCCCCTCCGGCAGCCGATTCTTCTGCCCCCCCCCCTCAGCAGGTCTTGGCAATGTCTTCCTGTGAGGCACAGCCGCTGCCAGGGTAGGAAGAGGAGGAGGGGGAGGGGGCAGCAGAGCCTACTGGTCTGGGTCTGGAAAAGGGGGACCAAGCTTCTTGCCTTCGTCTGTTGGCGGTGCAACTGGGTGGGGGGTGACTGGCACCCACCTGGCCTCCTTGCAAAGGACTCTTCGGTGCTGGCCTTCACGTTTTAGCTTCTTTGCATCTGGATCTCATTGCACAACTTCCGCGTATGACTTAGGTGATCTTCCCGTGGAGAGAAAGAGCTACATCCTCAATTCTCACAGACACATGTTATTTGTGGAACGGCTCCTATTTTTCCCAAGATTCCTTTAAAAGGAGTACTAATGCTAGCCTCACCATGCAGGTGGAGAGGAACTGCTGGATGGGGGGAGGCCGAGCAGCTTACCTGCCATCCAGGTTGTCAAGGTGACCAGGTGCAGCCAGATGCTCCCTTCCCACCATCCCGTTTGACCGTCCCAACTGAAAGGCTCCCTGTCTCTTCCTCCTCATGCAGCCCCTTGAGGGAGGCCCTCGAGAAGTTCCCCTCCTCTTAGTCTCCCTTTCACTGCAAAGAGGTGCGTTGACTTTCCCATTCCATGAAGGGGGAGAGCCCTCCCCCACCCAGAAGGACAGGCAGCCTCCTCCGAGAAGGCAGGTGAGAAGACCAGAAAATGCCGCAAGACCAAAAGCAGCCAAGACAAGATTGGCAGGATCCGCTCAGGATGCAGTCAGAAAGCAAGATGGCAGCCACGACAACACAGATGAAGCTCTGCTTGCTTTTACTCGATCCTCTTCTGTTGCAGCGATGACTCTACCGTTACAGTTGTCCCCTGGACTTTACGCCATGCCCTGTGGACATCCTCAAGAGGTCATCGAGAGTCCAGTCATGGGTAGAATCCAACTTTGGGCGGGGTTGTGTCATTACCCGTCTACTTGCACTTCCGTTCTCTATTGTTGGTTTATTAAGATGTAGTTCTCATCTTCAATTAATTTATCTGGACAGCTTACATCACACCGTGCTTTGAAGTGGAGTCAGCTAATTAATACATTGTAGTTTTTATGTTAAAATTCACAAACAATTTACCACCTTCTCTTAAAAGGAATACCTCGGTAGGTTGCCCGGGTTAAACAAACAAGAAAGTCCACACAAAAACAAGCATATTACGAAAACCGTAAGAACGAGGAAATCAATAACACAATTGAGAGATGTAACCATCCTGCCTGCAGATAATACAGTTCATTTAAATCGCCCGGGCAAATAGAAGACTCTCACGGTGGTCTCAAAGAGAACGCAGAGCCATAATTTAATTGTAAACGTGCGGCTCTTGCACTGGGAAGACTTTGGGGGGGGGTGCTTTATTTCAGGAGCATGGAAGACGAGGGTTGGAGGAGGAGACGAGAGACGGTCCATCAGCTTGGCTGGAACCATCTTTGATTTATTGAGTGTCCTGCCAGTCCCTTCAAGATTAATCCTGCCATTGCCGTAACTAAAAGTTGGGGCCGGAGGGGCCGTCCTCTCTCCTGACTGACCCCTGGCTGCCTGCGAAAGAGATTGGAGCGTACATTGTGCCAGTGGTGTTTCTGTGACTCGGCCTTCATGGGGGCTCACCTGCTCTCCTGCGATGGTGCATCACTTTGAAATAAAATGAAATGAAAATCAGTAGTAAAAATGTAATATTTTAGGCAAAAACCTTCTGGCCAACTGCCCTCCAGGTAGTGCTAGCACTAACTTTTCAAGCTCTCCAGCTTAGGCCAGGCCCCCTCTGCCCTGATCCTCCTGCTGCTGGGGGCAGTGGAAGGGGGCCTGTGGGGGATGCCAGCCCCACTGCCAGGGGCAGAACAGGACCTTCTCCTGCCTGGTTCTCGAGGGGCTGCATTCCCCCCCCACCCCAGCATTTAGAAGATGGCAATAATGGCTCTCTCTCACCAAACCTTTCACAGTTAATTATTTTTAAAATTCACATTAACTTTGCTTTTGATGTCCTCACATAATTTGGAGTTATGTTTGATAATCTGTACTTTTTGTTAAGCCATAAATGTGTCATTGTCGTCGTCCCCCTCTCTATCTCACACACACACACACACACACCAAATTCTGCCCTCACCCCACTTTTTCCAAAATGCCACCTTCCCCTCCTTCAGTAAAAAAAATCATCGGATGGGCATTGCAGAGAGGTTTGTGCCTGCAAACCATTCCCCGCCTCGATTGGCATCTGGGCATCTGCCAACAGCCGTCCAGGGGGTGGTGAGAGGGCCCCCCCCGTGCTCCTGCCTGGCAAGAGGCCATCCATCGCCCGCCCCGGAACCGGGAGCCGGGCCCGTCTCCACCGGGCGCAAGGAGCTCTTTGAAAAGGTCAAGCGATTATGAAAGATTATTGTCATTCCCATAACATGCTGGCCATTAGAGGCTGTCACCCCTTTGCGAGAGGCCGTAATGAGAAAGAGGAACGGGGAGGGGGGAGGCCAAGCGGAGGGAGGGAGGGAGGGAGACATAACATGGCATTACATTAATTCCGATGACAAAGATAATCAGAAGTTCAGGAAGCAGTTGCCAAATGAATCCATTATCATTACCGTGTCAGGGCACACGGTCTCAGGCCTCCTCCTGGGGGCTTTGAGCGAGAAGCCGAAGGGGCTCCAGACCGGGAGAAGCAGCTGGCCGTCAGGAAGCCGGGTTGTCCGGAAGCCCATGTGCATCGGCTGAGACCCGGCTGGAGGGGGGCTCCTTTGATTAAGTCAGCCCAATGGGGCACAGACTTTGGCAGGGGGGTCTTAACCCGGGGTCCCCAAATGCCTTGGGCCTCCAGGTAGATTTGGGGGGGGTGGGATAAACTCGGCTGGGAACAGTATTGACCACTGGGTTGTTACTAACCTCCAACTGAAACCTAGCTTTTCATTCGGTAACAAAGGTAGACAGCCAAATAATTTATGGCCTCGACTCCAAAAACGTTGGTTAACTTCAACAAATTGCATTGTCTAAAATGATCATCACTTAAAAAGGGGATATTGTCTAGTTATCGATTTAATGGATGAATAAAGAAGCACTTACATTACTGTGCTACATATGTGTTATTTTTAATATTTGTAAGCTTGTATTTGAACATAATTGGTTTCCTTTGTAATACAGTCTAGACCTATGAATTTCATGTGACATATTTAAATATATATTTCTGAGAAGGGGTTCATAGCTTTCCCAGGCTCTCAAAGGGGTCCGTGGTAGAGAAAGGTGACCGTGTCCTGAGCCGGGGGCCTTCCAGGTACTTCGTGCCTTTTGTTTGGGGCTCTTCCAGCAAAGCCCACAGAAGCTGCTGTGGCCAGACCCCCCACCGGTCAGTTCCACTAGCCAGGAAGAGGCATCAAAGCTGGAGGTCAGGGGCTTGTTCTTCCCTGGAGAGATGCTGGACATTAAACAGAAACCCAGAAAGAGACCGAGTCACCAGGATATGGAAAACATGGACAGGGAGGGACTTTTCTGACTTCCCACACATTGCTAGAACTCAGGGCCATCGCTGAAATTAACAGGCAAAGATTCGGGGCATTTACAGAGCTAAACGTCGTCCTTCAGCACCAGGGAGTCTCGGGCAGAGGGACAACAATTCCAGCGATCTTAAATGGGGATTCAGCCATTCCAAGAAGGTCTAAGTCACAAGTGGCAACACTCTGAGATCGGTACAAATCTCTCACTCCTGGTTACCATATTTCAATTCCAGTTGCAGGGGGAGGGGTTCAGTGGGGGAGGACTGGGAGCCAAAGGTGTTATGGAACATAGAAACCATGATTAAAGAAGCCCTGGTCTTATCCTGCCCTGAGATTCTTCTCATGTCCTCGGTGTGGCTGAAGAACATAAGAAAATCACAGCTCATGCTTTGTCTTCCCTCTGGCCAACTCAAGGCCTTCAGAAAGTACACAAGGGCAGCAGCTGTGATTGCTTCAGGCCCTGGAAGTTTCACATGGTCACTGCAACTCTTGGCAGCTATTCGAGGCACAACTGCATCCTTGTGAATCTTCGTAGGCCACCGACTGGGGCTGAAGTTCCGGGACAAAAGCTACAACATTGTTAGCTTCCTGCTGCCTTCTCCATCTTTGATGCCACAAGAGGAGCAGGCAGAGGTCTCCGAGTGTCCATTCCCTCTTGCCACTCTGGCACTTGTCATATTAGAGAAGGACTTAAAGACCATCCAAGGCAGGGGAAGATGAATTATGTTTCATTTATATCAAAGAAGCAATCTCAGAGCCCATTTGTGATCAAATTTGCTGTCAGAGAAACTTTGCTTTATCTCATTATGTCTTCTATCTGCTGGCTTCTTGTCCTTGAGACTATTAAAGTTTAATGTCAAGTTGGAGATGAAATGGAGTCCTTGCAGCATTGACTCATCAGGACCTCTCGCCACCAACACTAATTTTGACAACTAATTAAAGCCGGTGTGGGGCCGGATGAAGGGGGAGGAAGGGAGAGAGTCTCCCTTTGCCCATGGCTTGTGGACCAGTAATGGGTTTCACTTACCTTTGCTACTGGTTCGGAGATGTGCGCGCGCGCGCCACTTCTGCGCATGCACAGATCGTCCATGATGATGTCCAGGCGGGTGGGCGGAGCCTCCCGCCACCGCTGCTACCGGTTTGCCCGAACCGGGGCGAACCGGTAGCAACCCACCACTGTTGTGGACGTAGTCGCAGGGCTGGGCTTCAAATGAAATTTAGTATCACTTTCTGGAAAATGGAGTCCTCCCTCACTCACGTCCCTTCTTCTCATCAAGTGGAGGAAGTCTGGAAACAAGGCCCTGGACGGACTGTTGGGACCAAGCACAACTTCTGCAAGAGGGGTTCAGCTCGCTCAGGAACCCCGGATGGAGGTCTTTGCTGTTATGATAAGGAAGGATGGCAGGATGAATCACATTTGGGGAGCTTTGCAAAATTCTACCTTGGAACAACTTCTCCAAATCAGAGGTTTGGTTCTCAACCTCCGTTCAAACACTTTGCTATGCTTGGTTAGAGTTAAGTCTGCTTTGCTGAGATGTGAATGTGCTATGCAAATCCAGCCTTTGGTTATCTTAGGATTCAGTATATTTTATGCCAGGCCCAAAGAACCAAGAATGACACATGGAGTTAGTTCTGAGCAGTTCCTTTATTGCTGCTCGCCTACAAAAGGAATCTCACCCGTCTAAAGCAATTATCTGCAATAATTACAGATATACTCTGTGAATTGCTAAGGAGGGTCCGACCTTGCTCTCTTCCTGCCCAGCAGACATTGCAAGCTGTGCTGAGCCCCACCCACCCATCCCTCCTGCAACTCCGGGCTACATTCCACCATATAAGAATGCTGGAGGGGGCTGCTTCTGGGTGCAGGTGTGGCCCTAAGCAATAGCTCAGACCCCTATGGCACACGGGTCACCTGAGCTTGGACTGGGGCTCCTTCTTGAATGGGTTAGCGATGGCCCCTGAGAAGGAATGAACTGGAAGCCGAGCCTCACCGGCTTCCCACCCAACCCGCTTCAACTGGCTGTTATTGCTGGCAGTCTATCCACATTAACTGATCAGGCTCAGGATGATGGGTTTGCCCTGCCCCAGACACCTGCTGAATGAACAAGGAGGAAAGGATCCTCGCCCCCGTCTGTCCCTGGTTCAGCTGCCTCCTTGCCTCAGACGAAGAGACGCCCGCCTGCCTCCCTGACTAACTCAAAGCCCCAATGGGAGGAACAGCCAAAAGAGGTGGTGAGGATTCGGCAGGAGCCCCCAGCGACCCCTCACTCTCAGCCAGCCCATCCGGGAAGTAGGCTGGCGGGTGGGACTGGGTCTCCAAAGAAAAGGCATCCACAGCCTGCCTGCTCAAGCCAAGCTCAACCAGACCGATCCTGCTATTAAGAGGTTTTCGGCAGAAACAGCAAGCCAAAACTAGCAGCAAAACAAGAACAGGCACCTGTGTCCCAATCTGAACCCCAAAGACACCCAACTGCTGGGTCTTTCCTGCCATTGTTACCAGGGATGAGATCTAGAAAACCTGCCAAAAAGTCATTGCAGAGGCCTAACACAACCCCAAATGTTCAGCACCCCCACTCCTCTGAGCCTCAGAGGCTCCCCAGAAATGTTAGGTGTGCACCCTGCCCACCGCCAGAGGGAGGGAGCCCCATGGCAGAGGCCTCTGTCCCAGCCTTTTTCCTCCTTTCATCAAAGGACTTTCTGAGGGTTGAGCAGGGAAGGGAGACTTTCTTTTCATTTTGCAAACTCTCATTCCTGGAAAAGGAAGAATTATAATAGCCCGCAAAGCCATGCATTTGAAAAAAAGACACATTTTCTCTGCCTTACCAAGACAGCTGGGTACGGCTTATCAGCCAGCATCTCGCCAGAGAGCTGTTCCCAAACACAGACAAGGCTCTTTCGCAGGGGATGGAAGCGGTGAGACCCCAAGACCTCCCCTGACCTCCAGTTAAGGTGGGGCAGGTGGGAAAAGACACCACCCCCTCCAGAAGGGCCATGTGAGGGCCTTGCAGAAAGCTATTCTCCCCCCTCCAGGCCCAGAAAGTGGCAAGGGGGGGGAGCCATGGGTGCTGTCTCTAAAGCAGCCTGAGCCAGAGCTGCACCCGCCCGAGATTCCTCAGGAGCGAGCCCACCATAAATGAAGATGCTCCCCTGCCACGAAGGGCCCAGGGCTCTGCACTCAAGAGTTAAATGAAGGCCTTGCTGGAAGGTGCCCCCTCCACACAAGGAGGGGCTGTCTGTCAGAGTGGTAAGAGCCCTGTTCCTTCTAATAAGCAGCTCCCATCTCGGGCCCCGGAAGGCCCGGCTCCCACTCCCCTCCTTCCGTCCACCCTCCATCCCTTTGGGCGAGACTAATCACATCTGCGCTTGAAAAGCTGCCAATGAAAAGAAACAGGCCGGCACCTCTGCACCTCCTTGATAAACATCCCTGGATCTCCTTCTTCCTAAAGAGGTGTCTATTTAACACAATTTCCATCTCAAACAGCTGCTTTGCATTTCCTTTTGGCTTTATTAAAACTGATTTTCTCTTTGCACTCTCCAAACTGATCTGATTACATTTCCATTTCTCCCTGAAGAAAGGCGGGAGGCGGGGAGGCAGGCAGGAGGCTGGGGGAGGGGCAGGAAAACAGCCCGGCTCTTCTTTGTGCAGCCGAGATGGATTTCTGGAGGTGGGCTGGCTCTGGTCTGCTTCTTTATTTTATTTGTGTCCATTTGAATAGCGCTTCGGAGATGGCCCCAGGGAGCCAGCCTCTCTCTCCCCGGCTGCATCCTCACCTCCATTTCCATGGAAACGGGGGGGGGGGGCTGGAGTCTCTTCCATGGGCATCCTGCAAGGCTGGGATGGTTTGCATGCACCAGGACTGTCTGGGCAAGGCCAAGATGCTTCAGGGCATGCAGGGGCATGTGTGCATGGGCACCTGTATATATCCACATGGTTATTTCTTGAAGCAGATGTCTTGCACGCATTCTCCACCTCCATCCTCCACCTGGCGTTGGGATTCTGTCCCCTTAATTGCTCCTGAGCTCAGAAAGGCCAAGGTTCTTCCGGCTGCAGCCCACATGTCCTAGGGTGGGCCATGTGTGCTGGACCCCTGCCCAGAGCCAGCCCGGAGGAGGCCAAGGCACCTGCCCCGCCTGTGCCTCTTCGCTGGCCTTTGGGAGGGAGGTTGCAAGGAGCAGCCCTGGAATATCAGCGTTATTAAGATTGACTTGGCTCGCATGTCATTTTGACAGGTCCAGAGCAACACTTAGTTTGGGGGGGGGAGAGATTTGGTAATAATTACCATCTCTAATTACTGCTAAAACATCAATTGCTTGTGTTCAATTAGTAGCACAGATCCAGCCATGGCAATTTTTTGCAGCACAAAATCAGCTGAAAATTGATTTTGGAAGTCTTAATGTAGATCTGAAATTGCTAACCGGATAAGAAGGGACCATGTGAAGAACCGGCCACAAGGAATTTGGAGCTGATGTAATTGCTCCGGTGGAAGATTAATAACCTGTGTACGACACTTACATGGTACACATCGTGTGGAAGTCACTCATTAGACACAAGGACAAAGGAAGGGAGAGAAGCGGTTAGCAAGGATGCTGCAATTAAGAGGGAATTTAGGAAGTTACATTCTGATGATTTCTCAGCTACAAGGTTGCAGCAGACTCACCACTGAGATGGGCAGCTTTACAAGTGTGGTAAAGAAAGAAACTGAAGGCGGCCCTGCAGATCTCTTGATGCAAGAAGCATGAAAAAGTCCCAGAAACGGAGTCGTTCCCCACTGTGGTGGATTCTTGCCACTGGGGACAAAGTGGGGGCACCAACTTCATGGCTTGTTTCCCTTTACTACAGTTTAAGAATGTACTTTTTAAAGTGGTGGCCCAAACTCCAGGTTAACACCTGGATTGCGCTTTTAGGCACTTCCACAGGCAACTCGGAGAAAAGAACGGCATGCATTAAATCACACCCCCCCCCGAGCCAGCAGAGACGGCCTCACGCCTTGTCCAGGTAGCTCTCTTTTGCCCTTGTTCTCCTCACTTGGACTGGAAGGGGAAACTGGCTGAACCCCGGTCAGTTACGCTTGCTTAAAAAAAATCCAAAATCACCATTTCACTGGTCAATCCTGAATGCATATCCAGCATTTCCGCCATCCCTGTGTGCCCAGCTAGGGTTTGATACCCTGGTTGTCCAATGAGTGGGGACATAGATGGCAGACAGGGAAGGTCCCTCGCCCAGGTCCACTTCTCAGATGTCCCCTGGCGGCCAGTGGCCAAGGGCTGCCATCTGTGGGCACCTCTGCACGGAACTGCTCGGAACTGCTCAGCTGGCACAAGTCAAAAAAGTCCATCTTTGAAGCAGACAGAACAACACGACTGCCAGATGGCCGGTGGCAGGAGGGGGGGTGAGTGAGCGGGGCTCCTCCAGTCAAACCCCAGTTCCTGAGGGGGCCAAAGCAAAGCGCTGCCCACCTGGCTCAATGGAAGAGCCCTTGGTGTAATTCCCATTTGAAAGCCAGCCCAGCCCTCTAGGCTAGTGACTGTCAGCACTTCTTGTGGCGGTGAGTCCCTCAGGAAGGACTCCAAGGCTCAACAGTTGCAGCCAGAAAGCCATGGCGGGACTGTGGAGGTATCCCAGGCCGAGGGGTTTCAGCCTCTCCGAGCTCCTTCTGGCCTGTCCTTGTTTTTCTAAGCTCCTCTTCTTGTCATCCAAGAGGGAGGGGTGTTATTTTTAATTCAACTGAGATTTTAAAAAGAGAAGAGACCGGGAGGAAGGAGGAAAATCTCCGTAGCAATGCCGCACAGCTGTCTTTGGCCAAAACAAGAAGCAAAATCAAGTCCTTTTTGCAGACAAGGACTAATTTGAGCACCGCTGGCCAGCTGCATTTGCATAATGAAACGCCAAAAGGATGTGTTGCTCATGTATTTTTAAAAGATTTGACTTTAATTTTATTTAGCTTAAGAAGGGCACGTCACTCACTCTCCAGTGGTCATTTAGAAAGTTATTTCAATTGTGTTTCCAGAAAGCTGTTTTTAGGCCATAAGTGTCTCTTGCAATGGACCAGAATACTAATGGGCCTTCTCTGACATTTAGGCGTGGGGTCTCTCCTGAAAGGTCCAGGCCTTGGGGGCCTTTTTCTTTTCAAACCACAGCTTCTGCTAGAAAAAACATCTCAGCCTTTTTGCAGGTAACGGTTTTTTAACATATTTCACAGCATCAAAATATTTTTGCAGAGGCAAAACAGAGGGGTTTTATTGCAGATCCTTTCCTCTGTTTTTCTCTGTGGGCAAGTTATTTTAAGTATGGAAGACAAGGTCCTTGTCCCCACCCCACCTTGCCCCCAAGGAACCATTTCCAGCCAGCATGAAACATGAGTCAGCAGTCTATGGGGATTCTCAGTCCTCCAGGTCATGGTTGTCAGGGGTGGGTTCCTACTTACCTTGCTGCCAGTTCGCTCCCTCCCACGCCTCGTGCACGCGCCTCATGGGCGCGCGCATGTGCAGTAAGAAAAAATCCCAAAAAAATCCCCCCAAAATTTAAAAAAAAGCCAAAAAAAAGATGGCGACCGCATGCACAGTGCCGGAAGTTGGCTTCTGCACATGCTCAGAAGGGGGGGGGAATAAAAAAAATTCGAAAAAAAAATTCGAAAAAAATTTTAAAAAAAGATGGCGGCCCCCACGGACCGGCACCGACTGATCCGGTTCGGTGACATCATCGTGACATCACCAGCGGGCTGCTACCGGTTCTGGAGAACCGGTCCGAACCGGGAGGAACCCACCCCTGCCAAAGGTGCTTTTTTCAAGAGGCGACTGGACTTTCTGGGGGTTTTTTCTTTGAAGACGTTTCGCTTCTCATCTAAGAAGCTTCTTCAGCTGGCTCCTTCCCTCCTTTTTGCATCAGCAGTGAGGAGGGGAAGGTTGGAAAGAAGGAAGGCATGGCTGCCCATCCTCCAGGGCTTCCTTCTGCGCCAGCGCACCCCCCCCCCCAGGCTGTCTTTTCTCTAGACCCCATGAGGTCAGCAGGGCAGAAGACAAGTGCAGGAGCCCCTTTCCTGCCTGACCTCCATTCCCAGAGGCAGGTTGCAGGATCAGAGCCCGAGAAGGTCTCTTTCCACCCCCTTAAGTCAGGGTTTCCCCAACTCCTTGCATGGCTGGGCCAAACCCAGCAAGAGGCTGACCGGTGCATTCCACCCCTGCTGTTTGCTGGATTGAACTTCTCCGGCCCAACAGACTGCGCCTCCTTCCAGAGGGTTGGGGTCTCTACCGTGGGCAGCCCCCATTTCTCAGTTGGCATCTGCATCCAGTTGCTCCCATGCCTGGCACTCATTAGCCCGGCAAATGCAGCAGTGCCCAAGCCAGGGGGACGGAGGCCCCTTCCTCACTCGCCAGCCCCAATTTTAGAGCTCGCTCATTAAGAAGGGAGCACGGAAAGAGAAATTTCGAGCGCTGCAGAAGCTGGAGAGGAGCGGGAAGGCTTGGGGCTAATTAGCCCATGCACAGCTGCTCATTAGAACTATTACAGTTGCAGTATTAATTTCCCTGCCTCTCATCTGCAATGCAGGTTTTCGTGCCTTCCCCACAGCCTGCTTTTATGTCAGGGGAGGGGCCATAAAGGCAGGCCTGGATGGGGGGGAGGTTCTGCGGGGAGGGGGGGTGTTCCGTCAGACTCCAGATGGTCACCAGGGTTGGGGAGGAATCTCGCCTCTGGTCCCGAAGCTGCACCACTTGCAAGAACATCCCATAGACAGGATGGGATGCTGGGAAACGATGACGGAGCATGTGAAGAGTGCAGGGGGTAGAGACAGTATAGCCAAGCAATCAGTGCTGCAGAGGAAGTGGAAAATATTACATTTCAGTCCTGGAAACCCAGGAGCCAAACTGCAATACAGTCAAAATGGATTTCCAGTACTTTATTATTATTATTATTATTATTATTTATTATATTTCTATGCCGCCCAACTCCCAAGGGGCTCTGGGCGGCTTACAACAATATAAAAAACTATTAAAAGAAAACATAATAAAAACATTTAAAAACAGTTCAAAAAACTCATACACACCGTTTCATGGCTGGATCTCGCCAAATTACAGAGGCGAGATCAACGGCCCCAAGCCTGCCGGAACAGCCAGGTCTTCACCGCTTTCCGGAAGGCCAGCAGGGGGGGGGTAGTCCGGACCTCAGGAGGTAACTGGTTCGAGAGGGCCGGGGGAGCCACAGAGAAGGCCCTCCGTCAACATAATAAAAACATTTAAAAACAGTTCAAAAAACTCATACACACCGTTTCATGGCTGGATCTCGCCAAATTACAGAGGCGAGATCAACGGCCCCAAGCCTGCCGGAACAGCCAGGTCTTCACCGCTTTCCGGAAGGCCAGCAGGGTGGGGGTGGTCCGAATCTCAGGAGGTAACGGGTTCCAGAGGGCCGGGGCAGCCACAGAGAAGGCCCTCCCCCGCGGGCCCGCCAGCCGGCACTGTTTAGCTGACGGGACCTGGAGGAGCCCAACCCTGTGGGATCTTACCGGTCGCTGGGAG
>QLTV01003983.1:743439-764408 GCA_003457575.1 Thermophis baileyi | reverse complement strand
GGGTTTGTTTTTTTCTCCCCTTTCTTTCCTTTTTTTTTTTTTTTTTGGCTCTTCCTTGAGCAGACTCTTGCACTAAATTAAATAAGCCAAACTCCCTTTTTATTTCCTCTTTGACAGTAACGTATTGCAAGTGTGCCTGGTTTTGACATTCTAATATTCAGAGTCATATCCCCTGGGATAAACACATCAGCTGTTATCCAAGACAATGATTTGTTCCAGGACAAAATGGAGCCAGAAAGTGGAGCTGACACTCTTCCTGGTGAATCCGCCTGGCCACACCAGCTCAAGGCGGCCGAAAAGGCACCGAAATGCCCCCGACTGCCAGCTCCGTTGCCCTCACTAGGGCTGGGCATTGGATTCAACCCCCAATAGGAGCTCTGTGGCCCCTGAAATGGCCCTCGGAGCTCCCCTCTTTGCTCTGGGGGAGGCCCCCCAGCATCAAAGCTAGTCACCTGATTGTATCTGTGCCCCCCCCCATTCCAGCTGCCCCCCTTTTGCTCAGCATGCCTTTTGTGAGGGTCATTGCTATTCTTCCACTAAGTCAGGAGCCAGGAATCCACTGTGAGGGGGAAACGAAAATATGGAAGATCGTC
This sequence comes from Thermophis baileyi, assembly GCA_003457575.1. Lineage (NCBI taxonomy): Eukaryota > Metazoa > Chordata > Lepidosauria > Squamata > Dipsadidae > Thermophis > Thermophis baileyi. The sequence goes on along the minus strand of QLTV01003983.1, from coordinate 763,815 downwards.
TCCCACTGGATTTGAACAGGCTAATTTCACTGCCCGAATGAAAACTGCTGATCCATCAGATAATTTTAATTACTACGTTATAGTCTGAATGGAACCCCTCCCCTTGAGCCCCCCACCTTAAAAAGATATTCAGGAAACAGACAGGGTCCTTGCCACCCCCCAAGCTGAGCTGAGAGCAACCCAGTGGGAGGGCCAGGCCCCTCGACAGAGTCCTCCATCCACCCACCCCAGGGAGCCCGGCTGAAGTTTGTGCTCAGCCATGGGACACGGGTACCCAAAGGTCCTGCCTGGTCACTTCTCTCTGACCACGCCCGGCAAAGCCTTGTCATTCACTCTCTTGGGCAATCCACTTGTTCCATGGATTGGGCCCTAGGAAAATAATCCCCGTTAAATGAGTCCCATCAACACCATGTTGCAAGATTCTTTTAAAACTGCCATATTTGTCTATTCATTTCTTGGAGAAGAAATCGGTTCTGTCTGGTTGTGCAATTCCTGGTTTCCTCTCAGGCCACGTCTGGGGGGGGGAGGGGATGCAGGACAGCCCCTCCCCAAAGGAACCAGGATGGGCTCTGCCATGGCTCTGGGAGTGTTTGCAAGAGGTGGGGGCTGCCAGAACCAGATGAGCCTCTCTGGTCCACGTCCGTGAAGCGGGAGCAGGTCCAGTTTCCTAGGCTGCTGCCCAGCAATAAAGCTTTTCTTTTTGGACCCGGCAGGTTCACGGCGTTGCTCCTGGCACATGGAGGGTCTTGAAGGAGAGGAGGAGGAATCCATGGCAGCTGTGGGAATCAATGCCTTGCCCAGCACTCTCGGGTCTTCCTACAGTGCCAACAGGGGACCAAGCCAGGCATCTCCAGAGACCTTTGGTGCCCTCCACATCTGACCACATCTGGTGCTCTTCTAATTGCAGCTTCCACCAGGCGGGCATCAGGACCGTGGCAGGAATGCTGCTGGCACTTAAGGATGTCCAAGAGGGATCAAGTAAATTCTTGGCTGCAGGACCCACCCCTGACTCAAGTCATGGCAGGAGCAAACCAGGCACCAGACCTCAAGGTTGCCTGGGGAGCAAAGTTGTACAAGCCCAGCAGCTCTTTCTCGCTCAACAGAGTTTTCAGCCATGTCCTTCTGGACAATTCTCCTGCTTTGTGAAGGGAAATCCAGAAGCAGATATCAAAAGGGGGAGAATGATGTTGGCAATGGCTGCCGAAGGCTTAGTGATGCCTTTAAAATGCAGCAGGCATGGTAATCTAATAAACACAGCAACAAAGCATTTGTCACCCGGCTAATTTTATTAGAGTAGATCTCAAATGGCTAATTTCCTTTTACTAATGAGTAAATTAGCTGAGTCTCTAATCTGTTTTTAAGGCACTTACCCTAATGAAACATGAATGACAGCTAAATTCATTGTGAAATGTGGTGACACATGTTGTTAAGGTTGAAAAGAAACCTGGGCGTGTTGGAGAGGCAGGGAAATTTCACGCCACCGTCCACTACCCTGGAGCTGCAGCTGGATTCATCGGGGGCCTCCAGCTGCAGCCCAGAGTGGAGAAATAATGTTGTCATCGCTGGGCCTCGGATCCAAAGAGCGGATAAATTGCGATCGTTGCAAGAATAATTGAACCTCCAGCAGCCTTCAATGCAAGAGCCAGGCCAGCCTGAGCCACCAGCCGCCTCCCCCCCCACAGCTCCCCCCTTGAAACACGGGCAGTGGGTGGGATGTGCCGGGTAGAAACAGAGTGCGTTTCCAAGCTCTTGTGTTAGGAGTGGCAACAGATTGTAAGAATGCTTCCACGCAGGTGAAATCTGATCACGGATGCAAATAAATCCAGTACTTTTGTTCACTGCTTACGCTTGATTTCAGGATTATAAACTGAGCAACTTTCAGCCGAAGGAACTAAGTGTGGAACGAGCAGAGGACTTAAAATCTAGACGGCCATGTTTCTCCCACAAGGGCTGGTCAGGAGTTCATGGCCGGTTTGGGTCACTTGGGCAAAGTGTTCAGTGGGCCTTTCTCCTCCCTCCACCTCCGGTTCTGTACTCCAGATTAAAACAAGGTTACGTTCGTCACTCTGTGGTTTGCAAAGAAAGGCACCTGTCAATTGTGAGAAAGCAAAGATGTGACATCACATGGAACTATATGTGAGGATGACTTTTTTCCAACTGGTCTTGTTTATTTATTGCTCGCCTTTGTGATTTCTGAAAATATTTTATTGGGTAAACCAAAAGTTACAAAAACTAAGTTTAAAAATATAAAACTATTAACACTGAAGAATAGAAGAGGTGTTCAATTCTGTGCGCACTAAAGGAATCCGGAAGGATTTACTTTTGAGTAAACAGGCCTAGAATGGCAACAATTAGTTCTTCTGCCCAGGAACAGACAGAATACTAATTTATTATTTTATTATTTATACGTATCAGTCACCTCCTAAAGTAAATTCTCTAGGCAACACAGCAGTGTGAGACTGATTAAAATATAATAAAAAGCACAATCAAAATCAGCATGGAAATTTCAAATGACAGGCCAAAAAATATTGAATGCGACAGACCATTTCATGCACTGAAAGCTAAAACTATCTCAAAGCCCTAAACCAGCCGACCGTAGAAACAACAGAAGTGAATCTTTGCAAAGATTAAATTATCAGGTGCCACAAATTTCTTTGATGATTTCCTGAATACAGCCATAGCTCAGCCTCTCTGCGATCTTTACAAACTCTACCAGTATAAAAATGAAGATGGAAAAGGAGAGAACCGAACTTTTAAAAGTTTCTTCCCTGCCTCACTGGGAACAAAGCTGCAGTCAGCCGGCGCTCAGAGCAGCCTCCAAAAAGTCCTGCCACCTGGGCAGGGAAGCACCCTGGTACGTACGGGGAGGTGGGAAGGGCCGGACAATGGGTGCCCCCCTGACTCCCCCAGCTGTCCTCAGAGCCCAAATCCAAGCGCCTCTTGTGGGTGGCTACCGGGCACTTGGACGCCCCTTGCAAGGCAGCCGGTAGGCTCCCCCTCCTCCTCCCCCTCCTCCTCCTCCCACTGCCTGCCATGAGACATGGACTGGGACTGGGAGGCTGTCAGAGGAGGCAGGGTCTCCACTGAAGATGAGAGAAAACAGAGAAGAAAGGAAACCACCAACAAATGTGTCAGGAACACAGCGCTGCATTCAGAGCTCATCCCGGCAGCCCTTCATCTGTGGTTAGTGGTGGGGGGGGGGGGTGAGCAAAAGGCATTTTGCAAAAGCTGATAGTCTGACAGTTGGGTTGGATTTCCCCTTTATCTGCTGCTTTTGAGGACTCAAGAAATAAACCCCACGTCCTTTAAAGCACACACACACTCAGTCCCTGGAGGCGGCTTTCTTTCGGGCCTGGCCTCCCTCTAACCCGGGCACTAACCCGGGCACGATGAAGCAGGCGGCAGCCGTGCCAAGTTAGCCAGGTCTGGGCCGCCCAAACGGCCACCGAGAGAGCATGAAGAAGGAAGGGACGGGGGGGGGGGGACTGAGTGGAGGGGCAATGGCCCCAAAGGCTGTGCCCTCTTGCAGAGCCAACCCCTTCCCAGAAGGGGGGCAGCTGAAAGAGAAAGGAATCTGCAGGTTCCCATGGTGAAACTCACCAGAGCCAAGCTGCTGCATATGGACACCCTCTTCCCTGGGAGGGGGGGCGTCCTTCCCCATAACAAGGGATTGACCCCACCAACTGTCTTCTTCTGTGCCTTCAGCCCTCCTGGAGCATGCCCAAGAATAAAGAGGGAGGAGAGAAGCCGTAGTGACTTGGCTCCCTTGCTTGCAGTCTTGGGGGGCAGGGGGGGAGGTTGTGGCTGGATGGGAGGCCCTTACTCCAACTCGGGGTTTCTCAACTTTGGCAACTTTAAGATGTATGGACTTCAACTCCCAGGATTCCCCAACCAGGTGTCACTCTCACTTGTGGCAGCAAGTTCCACAGGTTAACTTTCTGCAGGAGGAAAAGCCACACCCCCAATTCTTCCAGAGTCCAGCCACATCAGGGGAAAGTGGAGTTGCCCTTTTGGGGACAAGCGCAAAACCCCCACTTTCTCCCTGGCTTAGGGGGGTTAAGAGCCGAACCCTGGAAGGCAGCAGTTGAAGACCAAGGTCTGTCTGTCTGTCCTTCGTTCGTTCTCCCTGGAAATGGGGGGGGTTCAGCAGGGGGTTTATCCAACAGGCCGCTGCCTTTCTCCTGCCCGCCCAGCCAGTCCCAGCTGGACCACTGACCCGGCTTCTCCACCCGTCTGCCTGCACTGCAATTCAGCTCTAATTTAGCTCAGAAATTGCTCGGCGATATTGGGAACAATGAGGCCTGACTCTGCTAGCCAGGAACAAAATGGTTTTTTCGATGGAGGGGCTTCGGGTTCAGAGAGACGCACGGATCCTGCTTTAGCCTCACAAGGCGAAGTCTGGACGGAGGCTGGGAAGGGAAGAGGCAAAAGGGAAGGGGGGAAATAGAGTTTCATCAGTGATTTGATGCTCTTCCCACTTAATGGCTCAGAGGTGGGAGGTGCATGTCACAAACTTGACCAACGTCCCAGGACTGGGTCCCTCCCAATGGCCTCCTTCTCCCCAGCGCCTCTGGTGAATGGGAGCGTCCGGGTGGACATCCAGGGCCAGCTCAGCAGCCTCTCCCACCTCCCTCCCCTGCCCAGCGGGGGGACCCTCTCCCCACAGCAGCCCGCCACCCCCTCCCAAGTCCTTCAGTTCCCCAGCCAAGCAAGGGGGCCGGCCAGGAGAGCTCAGCTCCTTTGCTCCTTCTGAGAGGGGAACCCGGCGAGCATGAAAAGCTGCTCAGTAGGAAGGAGGCCGATTGGCATTCATGAATATTCTGTAGGAGGAAACGGATTAGTGTCGGCGACGTATCGGAGAGGATTTGCAAGGGAATTATTTACGGGGGCAACGCAGAAAGTGCACGTTTAGCTGGTATTCAACATTATCCAAACAAGGCACCAGGCTCTGTGCATTAAAGCAGTACCGCTGCTCTAAATTAAATTCATCAGCACCTTAATTAAGATCTATATTTAGCACTTAATTAAAAGGAGGAAGGAACACTGTTGTATGAGGCCTGATATCATAGAGATAGATGGGGAGAGACGCAGAGGGGTCTGGAGTCTGCTACTCCAGGGGTGGATTAGCAAAAACCTGGGCTGCTCCAGTCCAGAAGCACAGTGGACCTTCCTCCCGGAAGCAGTTCCCATAATCCTGGCTCTGGAATATGGGACAGCAACCTGGGATCTTGCCGTTAGCCGGTGCGGCAATTTCAAAGCTTGAGCGCAGGCTAGCAGAGGGCCAGATCATGAGCGGGAGATGTACCAAATGGGGGAGGAGGGGAGAGGCCTTCATTTGGTGAAGACCAATCAGGTGGCTGCACCTGATAGATACTGGCTGATCTCGAGGAAGCTATGCAGGTTTGATCCTGGTGAGAACTTTTAGATGAGACAGCACAGGGAAATCCCACAGGAAATTGAAAAATATCCTGGAAGAAGGCAAAGGAAAATCTTCTCTGCAAGGACTTTAGGAGACCCCTCCCACAAGATCCTGGTGATGCCACTTCCAGACAGTTTTGCCCAGATGGGCTGTGGCTCTCAGCATCCATGATCTTGCTGGCAGCTGGTACCTCCACCATCACTCTCTAGAGTGGGGTTAAAGCTGCATCTGATTGAGCCCCCTTTTCGCCAGACTGGGTGCCTCTGGCCTTGCCCCTTCCTCGCTCCTGCTGAGCAAATGGCCCCCTCAGGATTCCCAAATGGCTTGGCAGATGTGCTTCCTGGCCCTGCCAGCAAATTCTGATGATGAGGAAGATCCATCAATGTGACTCACTCCCTTCAGGTGGGACGGAGAAGTGGGATGGGGCCATCAATCATCCCCCATCTCTCACTCTTGCTCTCTCTAACTGGGGTGTGTGAAGGTGGGAAGGCAACAAGCCAATGGAAGAGTCCTGCTCACCCACTTCCACTGGCACCCTTGGAGGCAGATGGCCAGGCCATGCTCTGGCACTTGAGAGGGTCCCCCCCCATCTCTCATTTATGATGGGCAAAGCCCCCTTTGCCCGGGAGGAGCACTTCCTGCTTGTAATATTTCCCTCGGGGGGGGGGGCTAAGCCTCTTCCCTTAGCAATTCAAGGTTGAAGAATGCTGACTCTGGAAGGGAAGCCAGTGGGTCTTGGCCCAGCCTACATCCCAAAATTGTTCTGATAAAAATAGCCATGTCATATCCAGTCCTTCTCCTCCAAAATGCTTTCATGTTGGAGAATGCTGTGGTTTTTATTGGTCTGGGCCCAGATGCTGGAGGCCCTGGGGCTGCCTCCCTTTGGAGGGAGGGGGGTGACTTGAGTAGCTTTAGATGTTATATCAGCCACTGACTAAGAGGAAGGACCACACAACCATTGTAACCCTTACTGGGGCTCTTCAGGCATAGAGAACCTCCATGCTTGAGGTTCTTGAAGGGCACCCTTGTACGGTTGGACCACCTGGGGTTCCTAGAGGAAAGGCAGCCCCAAAATCTAACAAATTAATAAATAAAAAGAAACAAATGCCGTAAAGCAATTCAACCATTTGGGAAGATCATCTTAGCAGATAGGATGTCAATCTAAGAATTCCATAAACATGGCTTGGATTCCAATATCTCGTTCACTGGGACATCTGCAATCATGCCAGAGACCATCTCCAAAGGACAAGAACCTTCTTCTACCTGAGCAGCTCAACTGGCCCCCACCCCACTCCCACAGGCTGGGCCTCTTCATTAAGATTCAAGGCCAGATTTGGGTTCACGTCTTCTGAGAAGGCTTCCTGGCCCAGCCTGCCTCCTTCCCCTTGGAGCGAAGGCCAGAGCCTTGCTGGAGGAGATCCGCAGTGGGGCAGCCTGTGCTCAAAGGCCACGTTGGCTAATCTAGAAATTAAACAGCCCTGAGACAGAAAGAGGGAAATCAAATTAAACTCCAGCAGGAACGGTTTGGAAATAGTCTGTGTTGTTTTCTTCCATCTTAATTAGAAATCTTAGCAGCTTCTGGCAGTTCTGCAACCCATCGCTGGAAACAAAACTGAGAAGGTAGAGGCACCCCACCTTCACCCACCACAGCTAGCAGAGCTTGGGAAACGAGGCTTCTTCTAGAGGTTCCCGTGAAACAGTTCCGAAGTCACCTTGACCTTGCAAACCAGGATCCTTCTCCAACCAGCCCATCAACAGGGGCACTCGCAAAGCCTAGAAAACCAGGGCAGTGCCAGAACACCTAGAAAACCAGGTGATGGGCATCAGCCCTTCAAGGCCAACACAACAGGGAAGGGGGCAAACACCCCCTCCGGGCCTAGGAGCTCCCAAAGACATCCGATCAGCCCTGGGCTGCGTGTGTTTCTTGGCCTGGTCCAGCCCCACATTCTCTTCTGTTGTTCTCAAGGTCCCCATAATTTCTGGAAATAGGAATCAGAAAAGTAGAAACCAACTAAAAATAGGAAAAAGTGGAAAGCGGGTTTAGGCTAGATAGCAAATGTTTGCCTGCACGAAGACTTCGTTTTATGAGGAGATGTTGAAGCCATCGTCCAGCCTGTCCTGACCAGCAGTGGCGCTGCAATTAATCTGGCTGGACCCAAGCAAGCAATGACCCAAATGACCAGCTGAACTGGGAATCCCTTTCTTCAGGGCCCGGTCAGCAGCAGGAGCCGAAGGGTTCTCTAGACCCACAATCTCTCTCCTGCCCAGTTTCCTGAGAGGACCTGACCAGGCCATGACCTGGCTGCTGGCACTCTTTCTCATAAAGAGCATTCTTAGGGGGGAAACCCCTAAAGCTTGGCTAATTTGGCTGCATAATTAAATGTTTCATAATTGGGACCAGCAATTTGTGGCTGAAAAGTTCACTCTTGCAGGAAGATTTCTGCCAGAGAGATGAAATGGTCTTTGTGCCCATAAAAGGGATTCAGGCGGTTGGTTTCTCTCTAGGAGCAGAGAGAAGGAAACGGCCCCATGGAGGAAGTGAGTCCAGCCCATGCCTGAGGGGAGAACATGTGGCACAGAGTCCTTCTGCAAACACCATCGCTTCTCCCATTATTAATGGGCAGCCGCATTCGTTAGCTCTTCATTAGTGTGGAGGATAAACAGAAAGCCATTTGCCCGGCACCAATTCCAGCTGGATCTAAGCAAATTTGGACAGGGGTAGTCAAACAGAGGCTTTGTTGTTGGGCTAATTGCAGCCATCATGTAAAGTTTAGCAGAAGCGCAGGAGGAGCAGCTGGAAGAGGGGAAAGGGGGAGGCAAGGGGGGTCCTGAAGGCAGGCAGGCCCTGGGTAAGCCTCAGCATGGCCTGGAGGGCTGCTGTCCGTGGGCTCCGAGGGTCCCTGGGGTGCCAGGCAGACCTACAGAGGGCCCTCCTGGGGGTCTGGCTCAGAGAACTGGGCTTTCCAAAGCTTCTCAGCAGAATCCCACCAAAGACACGTGAGCAAAACTGAGCCGCCCCAGGGGACATGCACCCTTCTGGGCATCCGGATGCACTTCGAGGACAGAAAGCGGAGAAGGGAAAGAAGTTTGCCAGGAGGAAACAGAAGGAAAGGGTGGGGCTCTCAAGGATCTCTAGGGGGGCCCTGGGGGAATGTTGCAACAGTCGTAAGTCACTTTTTTTCAGTGCCATTGTAATTTTGAATAGTTGTTAAATGAACGGCTGTAAGTCAAGGACCCCCTGCCTGTCTTTCTCCTTCACAGAGCCCTCTGACCAGGACCCCTTTTTCCACCGTTCCATGAAAGCCCATTTCTGCACACTAAAAGCAAGCAGGACTGTTGGATGGTTTTCCCGGTGAATAAGCCAACCTCACTTCTCTTTGTCCTCTTCAGCACCTCCAGCCTGAACTTCCCTCTTTTCTGCGGTTGCCTGTCGGGATCCAGCATTTGAGTTTTCTGCTCATCTCGCTTGGAAAGCATCGAGGCGTCTAGTCCTAGCCGAAGGGCAGAACATCCTAAACAGCAGCCCAGCAAGGCTCCTTCTGGCCCTGCAGCCAAATGGCCCACTTGCTCCATCATGTGAAGAGCGGGCCTTTTTTGGCCTCCTGGATTTTCTAATAAAGCCACATCTTTACAGGTAAAGAGGCAAAGCAAATTGTGGTAATGGCCCTGGGCACTATCACAACAGCGGCCCCCCGTGCCATGCGTGGCTGTTTCATCTCCTCTTGTGGCTCCGAACGGGCCCTTTGTCCTGTGCTCAGCTGCAATGCAGAATCGGCCACCAGGCATCAAAACAGGAGGCTGGTTGGCGATCATGAAAAGATGCTCAGGGGACGCCAAATATCCTGATCTCCCAATTCTGTTTCATTTACGGCTGCTTGGAGAAAGGGTAGGAAAAGGTTGAGAATGAAAGGCAGCTTCGGTCTGTTCTTGTTTTGGGGTTTTAAAGTAGCTGTTGATCCCCTACACTAGACTTAAAAGAAAAGCATACCTGTGGGGAGGCTCTGCCTACGACAACCAGCTCCTTTCCAGCTGCTCTGATGTTTATGGGAGGCCCTAAGAGAAGCCCCTCCCAGCATACAGGAGTAACTGAGGGGAGGGGCCCCACCCCAGCACCAGACCCCCCCATGGTCTGGTTTGAAGAGGGGTGAAGGCTGTTGGGAGATCCCTTCCTTTCCCCCCCCCCCCCCGTGGATATGAGTAATGGGCTGGGACGGCACAGCTCAAGATAAAACTGAATAATAACACGTCAAAAACTACACGTTGTGGACTTTTATTCCCCAGCCGACTCTCCCTCTCACTAATCCATCACTTTAGAAGATGCAAGATTACAGCTCTGGGGGGGGGGGAACTCCAGGAGATAAATGGGAGTATTTGCCGGCTATTACTTGGGAATGATATAATTTTGGGGCTCCCTTATTGAATCTGTTCCCACAGCCGCTCTGTGGGGCTCACCGGCTTCCCCACCCTCCCACCTAGAGAGGGTCAGGTGCTGCTGAGTAGACACTCCCCTCGGAGGACTGCACAGGAGGGGCTCAAGCAGTCCACACTGCCTTTGGTGTTAAATAAAACCTCCACTTTCAGCAGCGGTATATCTTTGAAAACAAGATGGCTGAGTGCAGGTTACCATGCTTGGGGGTAGGCACTTTTGCCTAGAGCCTGCTGTGGTCAAGAGCCCGTTGGTGGCGCATGAGAGCCAATGACCACCTTGCTGTCTGGGTCACAGCCCAAGAGGCTTAGGAATCTCCTCCCCCTCCCCCGCATGCCCACCGGGAAAGTAGGGTGGTAGAACTCTGTCTGCACCTTTGAAGCAAGAAGGCCAGGGGCTCAGTTCACCGCCCAGCCTCTTTCTCCATCGCTGACACCCCTGTACAGCTTTAGAATGGAAATAATTCTATCTTGCCTTCCAACTCTTCCTCCAAAGCCACCAGGAAAAGATGCTTGGGTCAAGGAGTGTCCATGAACAAGTCGGCCCCTGCAGACCCCTTCCTTTCCTTGCCAGCCCCCCAGCCCTCTGGCCACCCTCCGCTCTGGCAGGCAAAGGCCAGTGGGCAAGAGGACTGAGCCAACCTAGGGGGGTAGGCGAGCTGAGAATCCCTCGGCTGCATGCATTGAATAAACCCTGGGGTTTCAAAGGGGGGGATGGGCTTAGCTCCCTCCCCACGCCCGGTGGCAAAAGTGGCTTGGCAGAATTGATTTCTGCCTGGAAAGGCAGGTGCCAGATTAGCCTTAAAATCCGCTGCTTCCGAGAACGGATGCCTGACCTTAAGAGAGTTTCTGCACTAATGGTCATCTGGCCATCGCTCAGTACAGCCACTGCTATTGCTAGGCTGGGTGTCTCCAGGTGACAGTTGAGTAGCTCTATAAATCATCCATCTGGAGGGTCCTCTGAGACTTCTCTCTGCCACACACCAGGCAAGCTTGCGCTGATTGCAGGAAAGGCTCGTACGCTGCCCTGGAGCGCCGGATCGCTCAATCCCCGGCTTGCCTTCTGGAGAGTAAGCAGTTTGTCCAGCGCTTAATGTTGGCGGGGTCATTATCCATCCATCTCTGCGCTATCCACAAATAATGAGGCAGGGATGAGGCTCCAGATTGAGTTAAGGTTGTTGCACAGCATTGGGGGCCCTGAGGCCTCTGGGCAGGTGTGGGGGCAGCGCTGAGCAGCACTCAGCTGATTCCAGGTTTGGCTGCAGCTGGAAACAAGGGAGGGGTCTCTGGAGCAGGTAGCAGAAGATGTTTTCCAAGATGCTGTTTGTCCATGAAGGCCCCTAAGTCCTCTAGGGCAGGGGTCCCCAACCCCTGCTCCGTGGACTGGCAACACGCTGCGGTATGCCAGCAACCGGGCGGCACAAACAAAGCCTCATCCGCAGGATGCAGGCAGCATGCGAAACCATGCCGCCCCCCTCCAGTCCACAGGAAAATCTCTCTCCACGGAACCGGTCCCTGGTCCCCAAAAATTTGGGGGCCGCTGCTCTAGGGTGAATCAAGCTGGCTGGAAGTGGGGGGGGGGGTTTTATTTCCCGCCCCTTTGGTTGATGCGCTGTCCAGGGTGCTGAAAGTAATATGACCCTAACGTGGGGGGGGGGGCTTTGATTCCCTGCACTTTGGGTGCATGCGCTGTCCAGGGTGCTGAAAGTAATATGACCCTAACGGACATGAGCCAAATGCAGGCAGGCCTTCTGGAACTGAGTTTTGCTAGGGGAAGATGGGTGAGCTACTCAGCCCCCTCGAAAGGCCCAGAATCGTCAGCTGGCCTGAGGCTGCATCGATCTCGCAGAGGCAGAGTTTTCTGCTCCTCCTTTGTAGGCAACACAAGTCCTGAGAGGGAAGTCATGAGGGTCTGCTGAAGTCTAAAGCAGCCGCTGCTTCAAAGGAGCTCAGTTCTAACCGGTGAGATTTGCAACGGCCAAGTAGGTTACTAAGAACCCTCTGCATTTCTGCAGACCCGTCGGGAATGCCCTTCCACCTGCAACCACGGCTCTCCCCACTCCAGGCAGGGGGATGGAAGATAGGAGCAGCCCCTTCGGAGAGGATTCCCTTGTTCTCTCTTTCATGGAGCATTGAGAAACATTTGTGAGCCTGGAGCTGCATCCCACCACAGCCTCCCTCTGTTCGCCCCATGGCAGGACTTCTCCATAACAGTAATTTAGGTTCTCATTTCCCTTCCCACCGAGTGTTGAAAATGAGGGAAGCAAACCCGCCCCATTCAGCTCAATCACAACCCACCTGTCTGCTTTTGGAAATGCCAGCAGAAACAGCACATGCTTTGGGTGTTGATTTTCTTGGGGAGCCACCTGGGGGCTCAGTGAGGAGGAAAAAAAGACGTGTGTTTGCTGAAGATAGAGAGAATCGGATCCAGGGGGAGGGGATCCCTTCTGCTTACTCTAAATGCAGTCATCTTCCTCTTGAAAAAAAGCAGGTGGTGAGATGCAGAAGATAAGCGGCCTCTTGGCGATCCCCTGGGGCGCAGCACCTGAATTTCTCATCCTGATTCGGATGAGGGCTTGGCGGGCACCGGCAGCCTGGATTTGCCAAGCCCAAAATGCCTCCTTCCTGGCCAGGATGCAGCCCTACCAATTCTGCACACTGCACAGACTCCTGAGACCAAGGCCTGCCCCTCGGGAGCTTCTCCTGGCCAGGAAAGAATCCAAGCACAGCAAAATGGCCACTTTGGCTTCATGTGCAAATGAGTCCAGATATTTATTTATTTGATTTGATTTATAGAGCCGCCCATCTCACAAGCGGATGTCTCTGGGTGGCATACAACAAAACTAAAACAAGAAATATCTAAAATCATTGTCATTAACAAACGTTAAAAACATTTTAAAATTATAAAAATATTTATCGAGACCTGAGGGAATGCTTTGCACTTCTTAGCCACCGAGGCTCAAAGTGGCCCTGGGCATCCTGTGTCCTTGTGGGGGCCTGGATGGTTTTAGTTCATTTGATCCCTGGCTATTGTCTATTCTGCTCCATGCGGTTAACTCTGTTTTGGGCAAAAGGGCGGCTCCCGATGCTTCATACACAAGTAAATCTCTGTCATATGGACGAAACCTGGGATTCTGCCAATTCCTGCTTTCAGGTAGTTTGCAACTTCCTCCTCCAAGGGAAGCAGCTGTTGTTTTTGAGCTGCCCATCTGCTGGAAGGCGCCTCGCTGCAGCTGTTTGGCCCCGGCCTGCCCGCTTGCAGAAACCACCTGTAACAAGCAGGGCACCTACACCCCAGCGAGGAGGCCGGGCACTCAACCGGCAGCCTGGCATGGACTACTGTCCCTGCTGCTTTGGCTCTTCCCAACAGGACCATGAAAATCCAAGCACTGTTATTATGTGGTACTTAATCACCGGTTTCCAGATCAACAACTCTTGGAGTTTGTCAGGCACAGCTAGAGTCGCTCACACAGCCTAACAAGTTAGAGCAATGGGGGGGGGGAGAAAGGCGATGGCAACGTATCATTCTGGGGTGCACCTGCCCGTCCATCCTTCTGCCTGGAGCACACCCAAGGATGACTGGGCATCAGCAGCTTCCACTCCAGGAGCACCATTGCCATGGCAACCCAATGCCTCCCTGCCTGTGGCACAAGGAGGTGCCACCAGACTGGGCAGGAGAGGAAGAGGGAACCCCCAGGTTGTGCCCAGAAGAACCAGAGCTTTTGACCTCTGCAGTGCAAGCCTCGCCTTATTTCATGGAGGGCCCCCCCTTAATGAAAGCGCTGCCCGATGACCTTTCCTCCATGAAACAAGTAACCTGGGCGAGGAATTCACTTTACCTGTGCACTGAGCGATTTGTCCCTCTCAGCAGGAGTTTTGCTCAGTTGAGCCAATTAGTATATCCAAGGGCCGAGACCATCAAAAAGGGAGACAGCTTCCAATTGTCTGCCTGTTTCTAGGCAGAGAGAGTGGGAGAGGTGGGTTCGTGGGCAATGCCCATCACAAGCAGCCCTTCTGCAATTCAGAGCACCGTAGATTTTCTCTCTGACAAGCCTGCCGAAAATATGTCATGTCTCGGATGGGAGAAATTCTCAGGCAAACACTGGCTCAAATTATCTTCAACCTGGATTGCTTCAGGTGCCAAGAAGGTGGAGCAACGCAGGTATAGCCCAGAGCCTCCAGTCGCTGGGAAGCAGCTGCCCCTTCGTGCATACCCAGGTCTCGGGGGCAACGTGGCTGCAGGATGGTGTTCCTCTCACTCAAGGGACTCTGGGCAGCTTACAAGATCAAAGCAACCCCCCCCCCAAGAAACCCCAGCACCCATTTTATATGGCCCAGTCTTACTGCTTTTGGTTAGCAGGTTGTTTATCCTTTCCTTTTTCTGCTCCACACCCGGTTCAGCCACATCTGCACCCCGGGGGTTTTCTTTCCCAGGCTCCACTTCACTAACTGGGTGAAACCCTCAATCCCTGAAGACCACCCATTTTTTGCAGGAAAGGGCTGGGGCCACTTCTAGTCATCCCGTCCCCGCCCCCGCCCCCCGACCCAGGCTTGCTTCCAGTAGCCAGTCAGTATTTGGGGAGGGATATTCTCGGTTTCCAGGCTCTGGCAGGGACTGCGGTCGCCTTCCTTCTGAAGCAGCCTTTCCCTCTTTTTCTTGGAGGCTTCGGAGGCGAAGTGGGGCAGCTGGCTGGAGGTCAATTTCTCTATGGCACAATTAATGGGGGGGGGTTGATCCTCCACAGGGCTGGGTCTACTTGGGCCACATGCAACCCCCTTGGAGTTAGTTGACTCAATCAACTGATCCTCTTTGTAGTGTTTCCGCAACACACTAACCCCCCTCCACTCGGCTAAGATGCTGTTGGAGCAAGACCAACATGTGTTGGTGATCCACAGCTTTGCCTTATTTTTTTTTTCCTCTGCTCTTTAAGCTCATCCAGTTTGGAAAGAGGCCCCGGGGTTCTGCCTCAGCGGCTCCGGGGAGATCTGGTATCTCCAAAGGCAAGGATGGTTCTTTCTCTATCATTAGGCAGAAAGTCGTCTTCTCTACTGGGCGGAGAGTCAGCAGCTGAGCAGACAAGGGCCCAAAGGCAAGGAAGCCGCAGAGGAGGCAGGATATTCCTCTGGTTGTGCAGGGCCCTTCTTTAGCAAGGGCCCCACTGGCCCCACAGCCGCTCTCAGTACTCAGTGCAGGTTCATCGTGGCTGCTTCTGGCTCCCAGCAACCGTCCGCTGGGCCTTTCCCTGCTACAGAACTCACCCATGCAGGGGATTTCCAAAAAGGAGCTTTGAGACAGGCCTTCACCCAACAGGAGAAAGCCTAAGCTGCCCCCCCCCACACTTTTTTTTTTGAAGGAGGGGCTAAACTCCTGACTGCTTTACAGGGTTGGCAAAATCCTGCCACCAGAGTCGCTTGTGCTGCCCCTTCTGAGCTTCACGGCACCCTTTGTCAAAAGAGGGGGTGCAGTGCATGGCCAGGGAGAGGCTGCCAGGGCCCCGCTTGTTTTCCCAGTGGAGCTGAGGGGACAGTCAGAAAGGCCGCCCCCTGCTTGCGCCCTCTCCCTCCTTCCTGCCACCCTTCCAACCCGCCTTTCTTTCCCTGGCACTGAGCAATGCTGCACTGCCATCTTTTGACAGCCTGACAAATGTGCCTCAACAGTCAAGGGGCAGAAAAGAGCGGTGGAGCCCCTTCCTCAAACGGGGATGTTTGCTTTCGCCCATATTTTCCATCTGCTTCCTCTGCACATGGGCAGATACTGCATTTGAAAGAAGGGGGTGCTGTTACTCAGGTACAGGGCAGCCCCCCAATACTCAGGTACAGGGCAGCCTCCCAACATGTCACTGGCAGAAGGGAGCTAGAGGAGGTGGGAGCATAGAGGGCAGGCTGGCTCTTGCCTTTGGGCACCTGTGCCAGCCTGTTGTCTTAGCCGAGATCAGCCTCAGAGAGCGTCTAGGGCAGCCCGGCGGCCTCTCAATCCCATGGATTAAGCAAAGCAAGGATTTGGGGACTTGAATCAGGTGCACACAGCAGCTGATGGGGGTCTCTTGTGGACTTCAGAGCAGCCTGAAGTTGTGTCCATGATCTCTCAAGTGAGGGATCCCCTTCTGGAGAACCCCAGTGAGGGATCTCTCAAGTGAGGGATCCCCTTCTGGAGGAGCCCAAATCTGCCTTATTGCAACACCGTTTGGGGCCAAAACCAGCCAGTTCGTGTCCAACAGGTGAGCTGCCCAGAGCTGTGTGTCACAAGAGAGGCAGCTGTGCAAATCTTTCCTCTATAAATAAAAATGAATCTCGGTCATGCTGAGACAGCCCCTCCAGCCCTCCCCAGGTTCAAAGTCCCAGCCACCCATTTTCGCTCACAGCAAGGAGTCTTACACCCGGAGACAATTCTTCCCCTCCCAGTGGGGGGGGGGGCTTGACAGACAGGCAGGTTATTTCTTTGGGTAGAGGAGCCCAGAGGCCAGGTGCAATTGCTGGGCATCAGCCACTTGCCTGGACCAAGGCAGCCTTCAAGGCGGGAAGGGAAAGAGGGGGCTGCATGCTGGGAGATGGACACAAAAGACAGCAGCGGCAGCATGAGCAGTGCACACTCACAAATGTTTTCACTAGTTATCCCTTTTCCCCAAACACACACACGGGCACACACACACGGGCACACACCACACTGCTTCAACTCTACATTGTGCTTGGAAGTTCCTCTGTGCTCTTCTTGGAAAGCAGTGTTGAGGGCTGGCCTGGCCTGCAGAAGGTTTCCCCCCCAAGTCTTCATCTCCACTCTCCCAAGGGGCAGCCCCTTCCTCATTTTAGGGGGGGGGAGTGGCTGCCCTCCCTGCTCTGTCACTCCAGCAGGGAACGCCCTGCCTGGGGTCCAGTGGAAAGACCAGGAGGGGTGGAGTGCTCCCTGGAAGAATAAGTGGGGAGAGGGGCTTCTGAAGTAACCTTGGAGACAGCGAGGAAACTGCAGCAGACGGAAGCAGTGACAATCATCGAAGAAAGCCAATTGGGAGCCAAAAGGGAGACGGGCAGGAGAGAGGCAGAAGCGCTGGTGATACCAAGGCCAGCAATCCTTAACAATCAGGAAGGGGGCAGAGAGCAAAGATGGGGCCGGCAAGGAATGGGAAGCAACAAGGCAGGGAGAAGGAGCCAAGGAGAGGCCGGGAAAGGAGTGGGAAAGGCGTCAGTGCAGGGACTGGATGGGGCCCCAAATGGCCAGGCACCGGTTTCCCCTGGCACAACTCACAGTTCTGTGCTCTGCACTTCATACCAGACTGCATATGTTTGGCAGCAAGTGGCAATATTTGGCAAACTTATTGTATTTGTTGTTATTGGGGATAGAAGTGCTATGTACACCCTCCTGTGCTCCCGAATAAAAAGCTTGGATAGCTATCTAATTAACCATTCAGTAAGAAGCAGGAGGGCGTGGTTAGGCTTCCTCCAGATGAGTGGTTCTCTCACCCCATCACCCCTCTTCCCAGTCTCCAGTAACATCATCACCCCCATAAAAACACCAGATCTATTGCTTGAAGCAAGCATCTTAGCGGCAGAGTCCCAAACTGGATCATCACCTCACAAAAAAGCCATTAGAAATGGGTCCCTCCCCCGGTTTAAGAGCCCCTGGTCTCTACTGACCATTATGAGAGGGTCTCCTAGGTCTGTTAGTTTATATGCCAAAGCTCTTTGTGGCACATGGCATGTGGTGCCAGCCACTGCTGCTAGATGGAGATGGGGTGTCCCTTTGAACCCCCAGCCTGCCTTGGGGGACCTCTGCTCCAACCATCCATGCAGAAGTTGCAGAGCCCAGGCAGGGTCTCCTGCTTGAGCAGAGGGTTGGACTAGAAGACCTCCAAGGTCCCTTCCAGCCCTAGGATTCTGTGGTTCTTAAGCTCTCAGGAAGGGGGAAAGGCTCCTTTCGTGTGCTGCTCTTCCAAACAGGCCCTTCTTTCTGTGTTCTGACCGGTCTGGCAAAACGGGGGAGGGGTGTGTGAGGCAAGGACAGAAATCTCCCCCCTCTGTTGTGAACCTTCCAAGGACCAGCCCTGCCGCACCAACGCACAATTCCAGGCAGGGTGGAAGGCAGGAAGGCCCCGTCTGCCTCTCCTTCTCTGTTTGTTGGAATCCATGCAATTCCCTTAAAAGCTCACAACCTGGAGGTAATTACGAGAAGCACCAACTACCCCAACGATGTGAATTCCATGAATTCAATTCATTTCCATAGTGATCAATTCATCCAGGTCTTCTCCAGGCTCCCTGGAGAAAGTTAGGACATTGTTTTGCACACTATTGATTGTACAATGTAAAAACCAAACTGCGGAGTCCTCTTATTCAGCGCTGCTCATTCAGCCATATTAACTTTCAGATCATTTATTTTTGTATGTCTTTCAACTCTGTTTGTTGCTATCACATAAATGCAGAGAATTACATTGTAGAGAATAATTGAATCAATAGACAGTCATGGTACTTTGGGTCTCCCAAACAGCTGGCAAGAGGTTGTGCTGAAGCTCGGAGAGGGATTTTTCTAACCTTTCCCATTATTAAAACACTTGTCTGGCTCCATATTAACTTCCCGCTCTGCCCACTCGTTATTGTTGTTCCAGCCGGCCTCGGAGGGAGAGCAGCCGGCCCCGGGCTGCTCACTGGCAGCTCTCCTCACGTAGCTCTCTGCCGCAGAGCCGCTTCGGTTGGGCCACGGAGTCTCTCCCCTCGGCACTGGGTCGCAATCAGACCCCTTTTCCTCCAGCAAGAGGGCAGCCAGTGCAGTTGCCCGCCCCCTTCTGCCCATCGGGACGACAAGCATTGTGCCCTGGCAAAAGCTTTGACTGACAAGGGGCTTGTTTGCTGTGAGGATGGTTTTGTGGCACACAGGCCCAGGCATTTACGGATTTCAATCTGGACTGATTTTGTCCTGGGTGTTCAGAATGGTTTGGGCTGAACCTGTTGCTACTTCATCAGGACTTTCTTCTGAACAGATCGGTTGAGGCGGCCCAAAGCTCCTTGCAAGGCCACACACACCCCAAGCTTGTTAGGAGGAGCTGCTGTTGGCAAAGGGTTGCGATCGAGAGTCCCCCTGGCAGAAGGGCACCGGCCTCAGAGCCCGTCAGGTCCCCGGGTCACTTGCCAAGAACATCACATTTTGCAGAGCAGGAGATCGACCGCTAAAAAAACAAGCTCAGGAAACACCTGGAGACAAAGATCTCTTCCCTCTAGAATCTGGACTGCTACCTGCTCAACAGTCGGAAATGGAGCCTTGCCAATCCCTATAAACCAGGATGCGGCTGGATTTCATTTGTTGTGTGGAGGCCCGGGTTGTGAATGGAAGTCCCATGCACAGTGGCAGAGAAAACCTTTCCTGGCCTGCAGACCCCACCCACCCTTCGTGCACAGCTTCCGCCCAGCGATTAGCCCACCTTTTCGTGTTTTTTCAGGGCATTCCTGAAAAGCAGAAGCTTCTGGGGTGTCCCAAAGCCAGAGGTCTCTCCAGAAACAGACATGTGGCCATTTCCAAGTCTTTTCCCTGCTTTGCTTCTCTCTCCAGTCCACGGACATGGACCAAAAGGTTTCAAGGAGAGAAACCATGCAGGAAAACTGTCCCAAAGACAAGGAAGAGCTTGAGGGCACAGGAGCAGGATGAGGCTCCTGCTTCAGATTCCAGTGGTGGTGAAAAGAGGCTGTTTTTAATTTGGTTTACCCTCCTACCAGGATATTAGACAGCTAAATAGCTGTGTGTGCCTGTTTCCTTCAGATAACCGATTCCCAAGGAGGCCCCTAATTGTCCCCCAAGTCTCTCTGCCTCTGTACCACATAGGTCATTTACTGAAATGTACAGACAACTAAATAAAAATCCATTTTCCAAGTGAAAATTCTATTCTTATCAGAGTTCTGCAAGAGGGTTGCAAGCGGCCGTGTTAATTGAAGCTTTGATGTTTGTTGAGGGGGCCTCTAATCAGCTCCACAAAAGCAGCCAAGCACCCAGAGCAGCAGCAGGGACCGGCTGGAAAACTCCCAGGAACTGGCTCCAAGCAAAGCTCGGAGCAGGAGGGGCAGGCAAGGAGGAAGGGGCCACCGGCTTCTGGATACAAGGAAAGAGGGCAGGCCGCCCCTGCCATGAATGGGGGAGCCGGGGGAGGGAAATGGAGCCCCCTCTGCTGAGTGTACTAACAGAAGCAGATGGGGGCCCAGATCTGACCCTGGGCTTGGTATGAATGATATTGTCGGCCTGCCGGATAGAGGGGGGGCATTGAGGTGGGGGATGGGATCTCAAGGAGGGTGGCGGGTCGGAGCATCCCAGTGGTGGTTGGGAGACGTAGGTATGGCGGGAACCGAAAGGCAGACCATGTGTGGAGAACTAGAACTCGCTGGATCAAAGCGTTTTCTTGTTCTGTCCCTTCTGGTGACTTGGGTTTTCAGGGCCCTGGCCTCAGGCTCGTTAACAAAGATCGTTAACAAAGCCTCTCTCATCCGGGATTTGATCCTGGAGGAGAGAGCAGATCTGGCATGTATAACTGAAAGCTGGAAGGGACAAGAGGGGGGGGTTA
>QLTV01003983.1:705406-735303 GCA_003457575.1 Thermophis baileyi | reverse complement strand
ATGGAACAATGGAACAGTTTGCAGAAGGATTAAATTTAAAGGGATGTAAGGCATATTTGGATTGCGCAGTATGCAAAGCATCAAAGTCCAAGGCATTCCCAGTAAGCAAAAGTAGCACAAGGCAGACAACAAGAGCTCTAGAGCTGGTACATGCAGATTTGGTTGGGCCTATGCAAGCCAGTTTGGGAGGAGCAAAGTATGTGCTGGTCATTGTAGATGACTACAGCAGGTTTGGGTTCTGCTATTTACTAAAGAGTAAAATAGAGGTGCTACAGAAATTTAAGCAATGGGTAAGCTTCGTGGAAAGAAGATATAAACAAAAGGTATGTCAGCTGCAGACAGAGGTTCAGAATTTATGTCAACAAATTTTCAACAGTGGTTGGGACAGTTAGGTATAAACACAGATGCACAAATCCATACACAGCAGCTGAGAATGGTGTTGCTAAGAGACAGAATGGAGTCTTACAAATGATGAAGGACTCACTGCTGGAGGATTCTGGTCTGAGCAGGTCATATTGGGGTGAAGCCATATTGACTGCTAATTATTTAATTAATAGGCTGTGGAGTTCGTCTATTAATGATACTCCATATGCAGTGCTATATGGGAGGAAGCCATCTCTGGCACATTTAAGAGTTTTTGGAAGTACTGCGTGGGTGCATATTCCAAAGGCAATTAGAAGAAAGGGACAATCAAAGGCTAGAAAGCTCAGGTTTATGGGCTATGAGCCAGGCTCAAAAAGCTATCATTTTAGTGATGGGAGCAAAAGAATAGTGATTTCAAGGTCTACAAGCTTTGCAGAGCAAAATTGGAACAGAATTGATGCAAATTTATGGAATGACTCACTTAGTGCTGACTCACTTAGTGACGGTAACTCACTTAGTGATGGTAACTCGCTTAGTGATGCTGTCAGCGTTCAGGGAGGAGAAGCTGAACAAGATATGCAGCAAGAGAGGGTTGACACACAAGAGCAGTCAATGCCACGCAGGTCAGAGCGATGGAACAAGGGGATTCCACCTGACAGGTATTCTGCCAGTAAAGTTAAAGTGTGTAATGTATGGTATGAACCAAGGAATTATAAGGAAGTATTGGCATTACCTAAAATTGAACAAGTAAAATGGAAAGAAGCCATGGACAAGGAAATGAAATCCATGGGAGAACATGAAGTGTTCACATCTATGATTTTGCCACAGGGTAGCAAAGCTGTGGGATGTAAGTGACTATACAAAAAGAAAGTACTGCCCAATAATGAGGTGCAATATAAAGCAAGGTTAGAGCCACAAGGTTTTCCACAGTTGAAAAATGTGCACTATGATGAGGTATTTGCGCCAACTGTAAAGAGTGAAAGCATCAGGCTTGCACTAGCATTGGCAGCGGCGCATGGCCATAAAATTTGGCATTTTGACATAACCACTACATTCCTCAGTGCAGAATTAGAGGAAGAAATTTACATGGTTCAAGCACCAGGGTATGAAAGTAAAAAGCTTAACATGGTGGCAGTCAGCCAGGAATTGGAATATATGTCTAGATAAGGCATCGAAGTGTCTTGGGTTCAAGAGTTGCAAGGCTGATGGTTGCATATACACTGGAAAGTTACAAGGTGGGGATCGCCAACTATTAGCATTTGTGGATGATCTTTGTTTCATTGCAAAGGATGTATCACAGTAAAAGGATTCTCAGGTATTTGGAGGGAACTGTGAATGTGGGTCTTCAAATACAGGTCTAGGAAGAATATTAAATTATTTGATTTATGTCTCTTCCAGTCATGAAGGGGGGAGTGTTAAGATATTCATGAACTGGGAGAGCTAATGGTAACAAGGTCAGCCAATGAATAGGCTTAGCAACTAAGTCAGCCAATGAGACCTAAACACATCTGAGTCTGTGCAGAGAATTGAAACTGAAGCTAGAAGGCTGGGCGTGGCTCAGTCCACTCTGAACTCTGAAATGAAACTAACTGTTCTCTCCTGCCTGTAATTGCTGCTACGTTAAAGAAGAACTCTGCTACTGGTATTGTAAATACTCATTGTTATTCTTGTATATAAAGAAGTTTCTTATTTAAATCAATCCTGCTGCATCAGTCTGCCTGTGTGTGCTTTCTGGCTTTAATTTTCTGCAACAAACTCTGATAGAAGGAAGGAAGGAAGTCCCCTTTGCCTAAATATATCCCATGAACTCAGTCACAAGGAAATGCACAGTAAGAACATCACCCTGTAGTACAGATCAACAGACAAGTCATCACAAAAGAAGAAATAAACTCTAACCCCACAGTGGGATGTTTTCCAAAGGCATTCTTGTATAGCAGTACACAACATCACAAGATGTGAAGGGCTTGCTCCCTGTTTGGCTCCTGTGTTGGTCTCACAAGCCCAGCATCGCAACGGAGTGCTGGGCAAACGTGTGGCATGCCAGCCAGGGTGGGGCTTGTGGAGGAGGATCAGGAGGAGGAAGCACCCCCGTGTGCAGGGAGGCCAGGCTGGGACCCAGGAGCGGCTTTCTTGCCACCTGCCAGCACAGCGCAGGTCCCCGGGGTGAGCCAGGGTGCTTCAGCTGCCATAAAGCCCCCGCAGCACACACTGCCACAGACAACAGCACCGGCTTTTTCCTTAACCACTTTGGCACGTCTTCAGCAATATCCTCCAGCAAATCAAGCGGTTCTCTTCTTGGGATGTTTTCAATCTGTTTTATGTTGATTTTAATTAAAGAATCTGAAACTGAACAAACAGTACGTAGCAGGTGGCTACACAAGTGTGAAATAAGCAAACTGTTTTATCTGCCACAAAAGTCCGCCTGTAAATTTCTTCAAATCAATCTGAGCCTTTGAAATGCCAGTGGATTTCGGCCGGGAATCTCCATGATCTGGCCTCTCCCACTTCTCCAGGACCCCCGTCCCCCTCCCCACCTTCTGCAATTCGGATTTGTGTGATGATTGTGTGCTGTAGTGGCCACAATGCCAGCTGTTGCCTTTGTGGCTGTTACGGCTTCTGCTGCAAGAGAGAGCATGAGAAAAATGACGGGATCTCTTTTCCATGCTCAGCGTGAGTAGCCAGGATGACCAGTTGGCCACCAAAATCTTGCAACCGTCTGCAGGTCCACCTCTCCTGGCTGCCTTCAAAAGCCGGGCTGGAGGCTGCAAAGGCCTCACCTTTCCCAGCATAACATTCACGCTCCGAATTAAATTAGTTGGTGGTGAGAGGGGTTCTCGACCTCTAACCCAAGAGGACAGCGATTGTCTGTCAGCTTTGCTGTTGCACGAATGTCCGGCCCCTCCGGGTCTCCCTGAAGGCTCCAGGCTGGACAATTAGAAGAGCCAGTGGCGGCTGCTTTCATCTGCCCCCCTCCCCCCCCAATGCTTTACAAGGTGAACAGCTGCTCTTCATTTCTTCCCGATTCTCAGACACACATTTGCACCTGAGGAGGAGGAAGGGGGCACCTGCTTTGGCCACAGCTGGCCAGATAGATGCTCTTCCCACCCCCCAAGTCACCTGCTTCCCCCACATAATTTTCACCCATCCCTGCCAGTCGCTCAGCAATCTCACACTTCGCACCTCCCACTGTGATGGATCATCTTTGCACCTCTGAACTGATGTCTCAGCCCACGTTAATCATCCCTAAGACCAAGACTGCATCCCAACAGTCTGGCCATTCACCCTGAGATCTGCTGGGCTGGTTTAAAGACTGGAATCTGTTCCAGGGTGGGCCCTTTGCCCTTCTCTTCCCTCTGGTTCTCCCAGTGCTGAACTCCTTTGCTTCCTGCAGCTGACGGTCCCCCGTGGG
This sequence comes from Thermophis baileyi, assembly GCA_003457575.1. NCBI lineage: Eukaryota > Metazoa > Chordata > Lepidosauria > Squamata > Dipsadidae > Thermophis > Thermophis baileyi. Next base: position 731,531 of record QLTV01003983.1, on the reverse strand, counting down.
TGATCCAAGTCGCATGCCCTCTCTGTGGACCTTGAGAAACCAAACGACGGTGGTTTTCTCCTCTTTTCAAAGTCCCATGCAAAAGCATGGACACCCTCCTCTCCAGGGTGGAGAGATCTACTGTCCTCTCATGTACGTTTGTGCTGGTGAGAAGCCCCAGCAAAATTCTCTGTCCGCGGAAACACCCTTGTGCTTCATGCTGGGAGACACAAGATCCCATCAGAACAGAGACCCAGAACCTCCGTTTCTGTTTGTTGCACAAAACCCACCAACACAACAAACCCCCCCTCCGAGTCCATCTTTTGGAGTGGAGCGGAGCTGCCCATTTATAAAGAGCAGAAGCCGAAATGCTTTGTATGGAGGGCTGGGCAGGCGTCCTGCATTGGGAAGAGCAGGAAGCAGAAATGAAATTGGTGGGCAGATCAGTAAATTTGGAGCAAGGACTGGGCATTATCAGCAAAGCCTGATGGGGGGAGGGGGAGGCTTCCCAAAGCATCGATACTGTGCTTTGATCGGACCCTGACTGCCTTTGCCAAAGGACGAGAGCTGCTGAAGCTGGCCGGGTGCAAAGCAGCTTGTCTGGAGCCGGTGCAAAATTGGCCTCCCACTGAGTTTCATTTCAGAATCTGGGATGTCATTACGGGGGGGGGGGAACTCTTAGCTCACTGATCTGTGCACCAATTTTTATCCAAGCCTCCCGTCTTGTTGCCTTGTCTAACCTGCCAGTGGAGAAGATTAGACCCTCTGCGTAGCCTGGACTCCCAGCAGAGACGAGGCTGGCCTGGACCCGCTTGGCAGAGAGAGGAGGCCACACCCCACCCGCCCCTGGCAGACATTTCTCCAGGCTTTGCAAGGTGACCCAGCAGTCATGGTTGAAGTGAGGAATCTTGGTCTCCCTTGGGTCGTTGCCCTTGTCTTCATGGGAAACCCAGTGAGAAGGTAACTGAGCTATGGATCAAGGACGTTCTCCGCTAAAGGAGGCAATTCTGTAATAAGCGAAGTTGGAGGCCATCAGCCATCCCAAGACCCTGAATGACTCAGGGATGACTCCAAACAAAAGGAGGAAGGCCAACAGGGCAGAGTTTAACGAGGGATAGTTGGCTGCTAGGCATGGGTTGGAAACGCCTTTCTGACCACATGTTATTTGAAGCTTCTAAAGATTGGCCACTGACATGTTGTCCCTGATGGCTTCTGGCTGATGCCAGCAAGACTCTTCTGGGTTGGTCCTGGGACTCCGTCCACTTCACCCAGTCCAGGTGCCTCTCCCCCTCTCCCCTCCCCCCGCCATCACAGACCTGTTCTAACACCCCACTTCACCTCGCCTACCTGGTGTCTTGGAACTCCAGGGAAATGCCCCCTGTCTGGGAAAGGCAGGCGGGCCCCCAGTGCTGCCCCTGGCTTGGCTGCAGAAGCAGTGGTGAGGCAGCTCCGTGGCAGCTGGATGGGCCCAAATTCTGATAAGGGAGAATAATAACTTGTCAGAGATATATATGATGTGTGTTTGCTTTCCCAACAGACTATATATTGGAATAATTCATCACCCTGCTTGGCATATGGGTACTGAGGAGAGCAGAGAGCTGCCAAGAATAGGAGGTGATGGAGCAGGAAGACACACGAGAGAATGAAACGCAAACCTTGGAGGGGAGCACTGCACCTGGAATGAGGAAGGAGCCTGGAGTAAACTCTTTGGAGGAAGGGTCATAGTTGCCACCCATGGAGCACAAGGCTTCAGAGCCCAGCCACATGGACGGTTTCTCAGCTGAGGCTCGCTTGTTCTGGAGGCCGGTATGCTTCCTCAACTGGGCCGCTTGGCTCCACCAGAGGATGGACCTCCATGGCTCCCCGGCAGAGAACAGCTGAAGCCAGCACTCCCCTCGGCTGGGGCACGTCTCTCGGGCCTCCTGCTGCTCTTCCGGCCAACATGTAGGTCCTGGGAGACTGGCCTGCATCCTTGCCCTGCCAGCCCAGCCCAGCCCTGCTGTTTCCATCCAGAGTTGGGCTGTGGAACTGCCATCCCAGCACTGGTTTCCACGGCAACTGGAGGTTTGGGGAGACCGGCTTCAGAGCAGAAGCAATTTGTGGAAATAAGTCACCAGCCGTGGAGTTTGCTCCAAACATAAGGCAGTCACAGGGCCCAGCCCCATGGGAGAAGCTCTGTGTAGGAAGGCATCAAGCCACTGGCCTGTGAAAGGGACAAGAGTCTGGTTCTGCTGGTTGGGGGGGGGAGGAGAGTCATCTCTGCTTCAGGCCTTTCAATCTTCTCCCCTCCGCCCCTCCCAAAAACCCCTGCTGCTACTGGGCGAGCAGCAGGGACCCTACCCCAAACCAGGGAGGTCAGTGGGAGGAACGGGAGGCTGCAGCTCAGCAGACACTCACCCAGAGCCCTTGGAGCAGAAGACCCCTTCCCATTTGGAGCCCCAACCTCTCCTGCCCACGCGGCATCCTGGGAGGGCCCAGCCTGGCCCGGGGGCTCCCCTGCAGCCAAAGGCAGGCAGGGGGTATTTCAAAAGACAAAGATGATTGCATTGGAGCAGTTTTGCCTGACTCAATTCCACTGCTGAGTGGAATTATTTTTATTCCCCATATTAACCTGGTCACAAATGAAACCAACTGAAGCAAAAATCATGCTTTCTTCTTTACTCCCATCCCCCATCTCCGGGGGAGGGGTGGTTTCTGACAGAAAAAGGCCCAAGCTCTTTGGAAATGAGACTGGCCACCAATATATTCTGTAACATTTTCAAAGAAAAAGTTGCTGTCTAATTAAGAGCTCGGCTTTTCAATCTATCCCATGAGATGGAACCTTTCTATAAATTGTCCGGAGGGGCAGCAGGAGCACAAGGGTTGCTATGCGATGGTCACCCACCACCCTGGGCTGGGCAGCATGAACCTCGATCCCCTAAGACAGTCATAACTGGAAGCAGCTCTCAGGCAGAGCTCTTCCCTTCTCTCTTCCCAGCAGACGTTCCCTGGAGAAGCCGAGCATGGCGGGTAAACCCCCCCTCCCCCACACCTCTGCAGATCCCAGCTAGAAAGATCCCTCTGCTCTGTGGCTCCTTGGAGCCTAACGCTTTGTGAGAACATCCTACTTATTCAACTCAAATATTTATATCCTGCCAGGCAGTTTACCAAGTTCTACAGGACTATGCAATTAAATTGCCAAGCTTAAAATAGCAATCATAAAATATATTCATTAGTATTTAGAGATAGTTAAAACCAAATGTTCTGGTATTAAAAACATGTTTCCTCTTGCTACTTAAATGCTGAAAAAAGGAAGAAAAAAAAGAAGAAAAATTGGGAGACCTTGGTAGGTCCAGGATTTCTCTCAGCCATGGGAGCTCACTGACTTTTTTGAGTTCACCCAGTTCACTAAACTGAAAGCTAACTAAACGGGCCAAATTCAAAGGATTAAACTGAACCAAGTTTTTTAGGTCCTGTAGCTGCATCCACACGTTCTGTGTGAATGCAGTTACTGGATGACTGTCATTACCACTCCGCCAAAGGCTTATTGTTACGAGGACAGGACGGGAAGCAGCAGGACAGTCGACCTTGAGCTTCTGAGGTCAAGGTGGGATAAAACCAGGAAGAGGCCCCCGTTTCTCCTGAGAAGCTGTTCCTCAACCAAATGGCCCTTCTGAGCCAAGTTCTGTGGCAAGGACCAGCAATGGACTCATCCGGCAGCCACTGATGGGCTCCTCTTCTCCATGGGTTCTGCCAACCCTTTGCATCATCTCGGATGCCCACTGATCTTCACACAATGGATCCAGTTGTTGGCAGGACTGGCGTTCTCTTGCTAGGACTTCGCAGCATATTCCTTTTTCCCTTTACACACACACACACACAGGGAACACCCAGGAACATAATGGGTTACAGGTCTTTCCTTTGCAAACCAAGAAGAGATGGAATGTATCACAAATGGCAAAAACAAAAACAAAAGCAAACCCCCCAAACCAGAAAACCGAAGAGCTGGCAAGCCCTGATTGGAAGGCCCATCGCTGGGGCTTCAGCTCAAGAGGGAACAAGCTGCCAGAGACAGAGGGAAGTGGAGGTGGCTGAAAGCGAGCACTTGCTCACGGCCACCTCCTGCTTTGACTCCCTGCTGGGGGATCTTAGCAGCTCAATATGAAATTGCTTATGAATGGGTGCAATTGGGGGAAATGGTGGCAAAGCTTGCCTGGAACGCAGCAGAGAAGCGGCCTGCCAACGGAGGCCACGCAGCGCTTCCTTTATAAGATGATTCGTCAACTGACAAGCAGCTCTCTCACACCAATTTGGGGCTCTGATTTGCCAGCAACTTTTTAATCCTTGAGTTGTTGCTGGATAGATTAAAGTGTCTGCTTTGATCCAAGCGGCAGGATGGAAGCATAAACACAGCCATCGCTTCTGCTTTCAGCACCACAATCAGAGGCAGAGGCAGCCGAGCCCAGCAGGAGGGTCCTACCTGCCAACCGCCTCCCCCTCCTCCACCCAGACCTTTTTTTTCCAGGGGGGTATTCACTGGGCTTGCCATGGCAGTGGTCCTCTCCAGAAAAAGGGGGGAAAGGCATTCCTGGGACTGCCTTTTCTTTGCCTCCAGGCATTGAGGGGCTCTTAAGGGGCCACCTGATGCTCCTCTAAGGTCCAGCCAGCCTTGGAGACCCTGTTTCGCCTCTTGAAAAAAGACATCGATAAAAGCAGCCACATTCTTGCTGTCCTCCTGCTCTGGTGGGCCTGTGGGCCCCACATCAGTTCCGCCCTTGCGGAAATTCCTGCCTCTCCCCCCCCACCCCCACCCCCACCCCGTGACTTCTTCTGCCAAGCCCACAATCGCTTGTGTGCCACACAGATAACAGGGAGCAGCGGAGACGCCTGCGAGGAAGCCTCATTTATCCATTGAACAAGAGAGACTTTTGTTGCAGCGTCCAAAGGTGTTATTGACCCCATCAGAGGACATCAAAAGGGACTGAAAGCAGCAGATACAGGGGGAGGGGGGTGGGATGGAGGAGCAGCACAAACTAGAGAGCATCATTGTGATGCTGGTGAAGGCAGCCGAGAGGCCAAACTGCTCCAGAGACACAACCGCTGGTTGACCCATGGGGTGGCAGGGCTACCTTTCCATGGGGCTGCTGTATATAGCAAAGGTGGGCTTCTGAGCATCCCCCAAAGGGAAGCGGCTGAGCGCAGCAAAACCCCCATGAAATTGGCCCCTAAGGAACCACCACAAAAACGGCCACAGGGATCAGGCTGCCCTGGGGCTCCTGCCCTGTTCCACTAGGCAGCAGCAGAGGGGAGCTGACTCATCAGCGCTGCACAAATGCCCAAAGGTTCATGGAACTGGAAAGCGCCCTCTTTGCCCACGGAAGAGATTGCTCTTGGCCACAAGAACTTCACCCAGCACAGGAAGCCTTTAGGCTGCCCAAGTCACTGTTGCTCTTTGACCCCCTGCAAACCCCATTTCCCTTCCACTCAGTCCCTTTGATTGCACAGCCAACACAGCAACAACTTCGCAAGGGTGACAGGTCACCACACCCGCAACTTTGGAGACTGGGAGGGCTGCAGGCAAAGCCCCTTGAATTCGGCCAAGAAAGGGGAACAGGAGCGGCAGTCAGGGATGAGGGATGGCTCTGAGGTTAGACAGAGATGCGCTGCAGGGCTGGGACTTCTGGAAGAAAACAATGACCGGAGTCACTGGCAAAGAATTATCCTGACGACAGAAAAGTAGTGATGCACTTAGAGGTGAAACATGACCCTCCTGAAGTTTCCGAAAGACGCTCTAATTAATTCAGGAGCCATGAGACAAAGTCCAAAAGAAATACAAAGATTTATTAAAAGCGACATTTCGGCAATGCTCCGTTGCAGCCAGAACTAAGTTCACGCCGGCTGCATGTTGTCAATGACCCTGTTTCCCCCTTCTCATTGGCCATGTCATAAATCACATTCTCCAATTAATCACGTTGGCGGGTTGTGACCCCCACACCCCTCCTTCCGACTCCGGTAGCTTAGGACACAATCAGTAAAAGAAACATTTATGGAATGCATTTACAGTTAGGGTGGTTAGCCCTCCTCCAGCTTTCCCCCCCTTCTCTTCATGGCAACTTGAAATCTTTGCAAGTTGACATTGTCCTTGGGCCCTCGGTTGCCTTTCCCTCAAGGGAAGATGGCGAGTTCCCATCATTGCAGTCCATCAGCCTTAGAGGCGAGTTGCAGTCCACAAGTCTTAAAGTTGCCAAGGTTGGAGACCCTTGATCCAGAGGACTAAAATGCCCAGACAAACCCTGTTGAAGAAGCCCGCTTAGGTCCAGCTCAGATCTCTTGTCTTTGCCACAGCTGGAGATCCCCTGCCTAGAATGAAGCTGCTTGATGGAAATGGGGTGACAATTGCATTTCTGTGGGGGAAAACATGGCACGGGAAGCCCCAAAGAGCTGCAGTTGCACTAAACAGATGTTTGAGCAGCTTCCAGACACACCTCAAATGCTCCTCAGGCTTTGCAGCAGAAAGTTCTGGAAGACTAACCAGCCCAGTAGCTTCCATCCTGCCCGGTCCTTGATCCCAGAAGGCCTTACCTGCCTGCCAACCGAGAAGCCGTAAAAAGCCACACAACTCTGCCAACTCACTTCTGTACCTTGGGGGGGGGGCGGACGTTGGACTGGCTGTGGCCTCGGAGCTGCCCTTTGGGGTGGGCAGTGCCCTCCACCCAGAGAGGGGCCTCCCTTCCTTCTCCATTCAGAGCCAGGACAGCTACACCTCTGGCTGACAACAGATTAATTGAAGCTTCACTGAGGGAAATGATTAAGCTAAGATGAGCCCCTTCTTCACATCACAGGGCGAGGCAGTTCTGAAGGGGTCCCACTAGGAAAGTGCAGAGAGTAATTAATCGAAGAGCTAATGAGAAATGTGTTTTCTTTCTCAGCCTAACCCCACATCATATTCTTATTAGCCAAGGTTATTACAGTCATAATCAGGCCCGCCTGAAGTTCAGATTGGGTTTCTTTGCTCCAGTGCCACCAATTTAGAAAGCCATTAATAGAAAAGATAAACTTTGATAACACAAATCGAGGGGCTTTGTGTTTATTTACTAGTTGTATGACATGGACACTCTTCCTGGCAACCGAGTCGCCTCAGCTGTCTCCTAACTTAGACTAATCTGGTCCAAGCCCACCTTCCAATCTGGTGACCACGGGAGCATCGCAACGTCCAGGGGCAAAAGGGGCTTCCAGTCGGTCCCTTGAGGAGCTGCTTCGGTGCCCTGGGAAGTGAAGGCATCTCTCCCTCTTAATTCGGGTTAAATTTAGCCAGCCTTGATCCAAAGCTATGAAACGTTTCCAACATGGTGGCTATGAAGCCTGATGAACTGAGGGGGATGTCCAAGGAGGCAGGCAAGACCAAAATCACTGGCCTCTCTTAGGGCAGAAAGCCCAAGGGAGGAGGGGATGTCCACCAGCGACCAAAAGAATTTCATGATTCAGAATGTAGTACAGTAATTTATATTATTACTAGAATTGTATAAGTGGAAAAATTAGCTTGTATTAATAGTAAGATTACAAGAAATGAAGAATTGGAGAAAATATTATGTACATAAAAATTGTGAACAATAATGAAAAGCTAGAGAATAGATCATGATTGATATACGGAAAAATTGAATAATGAAAAAAGGAAAGATCACATCTTTGATTATTAGAATGATAGAAGGGGGGGAAAGAGGGCTAAAATAGAGATAGAAATATGAGGAGGAAAAGAGTAAAAGTAGATATTAAAATGATAGGAAGTGTGGTAGAATTATGAGAAGGATTAGAATTGAAAGATGATAGCAGATATGTGTTAAAATCAGAAATGAAAATGAATTGTAGTTATTAAGAATAATATTGTTATAATTATTTGTATTGATATGTATGAAACCCAGAAAACAAACCATTCACGGCATGAAATGTATAAAAATAAGAACATAAAAAACTTTTATTTAAAAAAAAAAATTCATGATTGAGTTTCATGAATGTCATTCTGGAGAAGCCTCACTTTGCTAACTTCCAGCAGTCCATCTTTCAGTCAAGATGGCTGGGGGCTCGAGAGTGGCGGGACACACCTCACTCTGCTTTGTTTGGCTGCAGGGCAATGCTCAGGAGAAGCTTAAGTCAGCCCCATCAGTCTTCACACGGAAGCACCTCCAACGAGAAAGACTGACTTAGAAAGGGGGCTTGCCACCCCTCTTTGCTTCCAAGCGCGGGTTCTGGTCAGCTCCACCTGGCCAGCCCAGCTTCATTTATCCGGATGAGATCTTCACGGGGGGGGGGGGGAAGGAACATCCCTCTGCCCCCTTCCTCCATTTCCCCCCGTCGGCTGGGTCTCAGCTCTCCCGCTGTCAATGCATTAACGTACCCTGGGCTGGCTTTGAAGCAATTATCCGGCTGTGGCAGCCTCGGAGCAGCTGTGTGTGCTGCAGACAGCACGCGTCTCAGCACGCGTCTTATCTGTCCGGCGTTAGGCTAATGAGTTTTATTGAATGCCATTCTTCACGTGTATGAATGGGCCTCGAGCAAGGAGGATGTCAGCAGAAGCCTGAAGCTGCCCACAGCCACCCCGTCGCACCTTCCATGGATGTGGCCAGAGGGGCCTCTGCTGCCTGGGGAACAGCAGCAAATACGGGGCCTGAGAGGTCTTAAGGCGTCCCTCCCTGAGAGAGGGGGCTCCTTGGCAACCAGGCAAGAAGGAATTCTTCCCCCAAAGATGCCCAATTGCTCCTACGTGGATTGAGCGCATCTCTGCACATTCCTCTGTATTTCTTCCTTCTCCAAATGTAGACCATCACCTTCCCTGTGACTAGTGCGCACATACCTCTATAAACTGCCGTGAGCAGCAACATGGGCCACACCACCCACCCGCACCTCAAAAATTCACCCAGGAGGCCCAGCGGGGATCTTCTTCCCCAAAAAGAGACGCAGCAGCTTTTCTGGTGCTCCAAGCCCACGTAGGCACATCATGGCTTTCTCCACCTGAGCAGGTGGGGGCTCCTTTAACTGTGGCCCCTTTGCTGCCCATCCACCACAGGGGGAGGCTGACCCTGGCCACCACTGCTGCAGCGGAGGCGAAGAGGGACAAGCTGGAGGGGGGGCCCAGATTGCTCTGGAGGCCACAGGGCTGTGGTCAGGGGTCTTGGGGTGCTGTTACCAGCCGCAGCAGGATCCCCACACGTTTTCAGCAGCCTCTTTCCAGAGGGGCTGTAAGGAGAAGGGAAAGGGTTCTGACCCTTTAGAAAGTTGGGTTGGAAGCGGAGATGCGGCTGCTAAAGGTGACCTCTTCCCTACTTGCCTTTCCCTGGAAAGTGTTGGATTTCCACCCTGGCAGCTTTGTAATTTCATTATTTATCTCCCACTTAGCCTTTGACGGATCAGAGCCTCAGCTGAGGCAAAGAGAGCTGCAGCAGGCATGCAAACAAGACTGATACATAATTAATTACTCTAAAACAGTTTCATTAGGAGATGTGTTACAAGACTGTTTGTCTTAACAATCTAAGCAGGGTAAACCAAAGAAAGAGAAGTCAGTCTTGCAGAGCAGCCGGCACGAGGGAAGGGAGCGGGAGGGTGGGGCGTGGAGGACACTCTCTGGCCAGCCAGACGGAAGCATGTCCGGTCATCAGCCAGCCTGCCTGCCTGCCTGCCTGCTCGGAGCTAGAACGGAATTAATGGCAGAGGGAAGAAATGCCAGCCAAACCGTTCTCTTTCCCAGATGGTACACAGCTAAAAGGTCTTAATGAACCGAAATGGGGATTTATTTAGCTTAACACTTGTTCAGGGTAAATGGTGGAAAGCATGACTGAAGATGAAATCATCACAAAGAATCATCAGGGGTTTTCTGCCTCACGGACTGACAGCGTCAGCAAGGAGGTGGGCAGGGATTCTACGAGGCCTGGCCACCAACCTTTCAAAGTGAAGAAGCAAAGTCTCCAGGGCAAACTTGGTCATCCTCGATGGGAATCTTTATGGAGCAGGACACGGGATCAACAGACGGAGAGCTAAGAACAGAGAGCAGTGGGAGAAAGCCTTCCCTGGGCACCAGCGGCTGGGACTGGCTTGTCCGGCAGTCAAGATGGTTGGTGACCCCACAGAATGTTGGGTGTTTGTAGAACACATATTCATTCACTCACTCACTCACACACACACACACACACACACACACACACACACACACACACACACACACACAAAGTGGGGGGGGGGGGTAGGGAGGGAAGAAAAAGCCCCAAAGAAATCACCCACTGCAAGAAAAGGGGTATTAAAATGGGGAATGCACTTTGGGATGAGCAAATGCTTGTCAGTCCAGACAGAGCTCATCCTCCTTTCCTATTTTTCCAGCATCCCAACTGGGAATGGCCAACTGAGAAAGGAAAGGAGGGCGATGTACCTACAACAGCCAGATGAAACGTGGCCAGGTCACTGAGGAAGCAACTCTTATGGCACAAGAACGCACAGCGTAAAGGGTGTGCCTAGCTGGAGAAATTGCCCGGGAAGAAAAGAAGGGCCTCCCCTCCTTCTGTTGTTGGAAGCTTCTGGAGGGGCAGCCAAGGAAGGCCTTTTGCGGCACCTGGAGATGAACCATTTCTCCATCTCCTGAGCTTCCCTAGATTCCTTGGTTCTGAGCAGGCCAGAAGAGTCTTGCGGAAGGAAGGAGCGACACAGAGCTGGGAAAGAGACCGAAAGGCGGGAGGGCAGGCTGGCAAAGGGCAGCCGCTCTTGGGGTGCGGCACCTGTTAGGCTTTTCAAGGCGGTGGTTTGCCTTTTGTTTCTCATCTCAGGTGTAACTCTGTGGATCTCCCTCCACCCCACCCTCCTTTGCCTGCAAAGATGTTTGTAATTCTGAGAAGAGATGGCCAGGAGAAGGAACAGCCATTCTGCATTAACAAGGTTATTAGCACTTAATTATCAGAGGTGCCTGTAATTGAAAAGGCAGCACTCCATCAATGCCCCCCCACCCATTCTCTAAGCTCCTTGAGGCCAGCTGGGGGCTTTCTTTCCCTTTCCTTTCTTCCTATTATTCACAGGAGTGTGATACTTATAAATATTAAAGCCTCTTGTTTAAAAGGATTGCAGGGAGCAGCAGGATGCCCTCCCCTCTGGGCTGGAGGTGCAGCCCCCCCCCCCAACTTAAGAATATTTCTTAATGAGGGTCTGCTGCGTGTCACCAAAACTCACTGAAGGGGGAATCTTAAGGGTGCAGGAGGAGAGGGGCGGAAAGTAAACATCTCCAGGCTGGCGCTTTGGCCTGGGCTGCTCCCTAACGGCATCGGAAGAAGAAATGGGAGGAGCTACAACATATAGTAAGTACCAGGTCTAACTAAGCACTTTTATTCTCTCCGAAGCTTTCCAAGATTGCTTGTGGGAGGAGGGAGGAGTAGAGACACACTGCTGGGAAAGAGGGAAACGGTGGAAGGAAAAGGGAGGAGGTGGAACTGCTTTCCTAGTGGCCAGCAAAAGGCAGCCATTGGGGTTCAGCATAAACAAGCTTTTTTCCTGACCGAAATCGCTTAGTAGCAGGTGGAGCAAGGAAGGCGGTTCTGAAGAGCTGAGCAACCAGATTTCCCTTCGTAACAATAAAGTCAGCCTTGCAGGAGCAAAAAAAGGTTTTACAATAAAGCGCCCCAGGTAAAGCAGAGAGGCCTTCTCCTGCTGGAGGGAAGTCCCACAGCAGGGCACACCTGGAGGAACTTCAAAGGTGAACCTGGGTCCTGACTGAGGTTTGCTGCCCCCTGATGGCCGTTCCATGAACGGCAGCCCTCGGGGACCGTGACTGAGCTGGCTCCCTAACAGCCGGCTAAGATCTCCTGAGGGCTGTGCCCGGCTGGCCTCAGGGGCTTCCTTCTTCCCCTCCGTCCTTCCTAAGCAGCCTTGGCCCAGCAGAAGAGTAACATTTACCCCCTACCAGCTCAGAAAAGAGGGAGGTCCCCTGCGCCAAACCCGGCCTTTTATACAAAGGGACAGGGGTCGATTTCCCTGGGGCGCTTCGCCTCTTAGCGGAAAGGGCATCCGGTCATCAGGCTCCCATGCCTGGCGCAAAGCAGGGGAGCAGCAACTCCCTCCCGTTACCTTGCCACCCGGGGCGAGAGCTGGTCACGGCCAGGCAGGCGGGGGAGCCAGCTCTAGCCCAACTCTGCATCCACCTCTTGCTCCACCTGTCCAGCATGTTTCTGCTGAATGGGGGTGAGGAAGATGGGGGGCTACTGAGCACACCGAAAGCTAAGCCCTTAATCCTAACTAAACACATTACCAAGGAGCTCATCAACAAAAATCTCATTATTATGTGCGAGGCCAGGCTTAATTGCTTGTCCCCGACATGCACGATGTACCACGTAAGCTTATTACCCAGTTTAAGCTTATTATCATCACCATCGTCCGGCTTCCTGTCAAAAATATAAAACAGTCAAACAATGGAAGGGGGGGGGAATTAATAGCGAAACAGGCAGGCAAAGGATCTCCCTTCGCAAAAGAGCTGACTCTGCAGGACGACACCCCTAGGCCCGGAAAATGAGGAGGTGGCGTGGCCCCTTCTCATTGAGGTGCCACAAGCCCCAGTGCTAACCATCCCCCTTCCCTCCTCCCCACATTTTCCAGGGTTTCAGCTGGGAGGGAGCTAGGGCCAAGGACCCCCTTCTGGGGCTCCCCACTTCCACTTCCCACAGCCAGCCCTTCCCTTGAATTTCCAGGTAAGCGGGCGCAAGGTGTGCCATCGCCCTTCCTGCCTCGCTGCCTGCCTCTTTTTCTCCAATCCCTAATTAAACTGTGCTAACGAGGCAAGCGGGATGGCAAAGCCGGCTGCACCAGACCCCGCCCACGCTGGCGCTCTGCAGACAAATCATACAAAAGGATGTTTACAGTAATGCGTAATTCGTCCAATTATTACCCATTTTTCTATCTGCCTCATTTGCCTCATGATTAGCTTGCTCGGGTTGGCCATGACAGGGAAGGATAAAAGCTGAGATAAGACTTCCACACATCCCACTGCTATGGCTGATCCGAGGTGACCCATGTTCCTGGGCCATTCCCCAAATGGATGCCGTTGCCTCAGCAGCAGCTGGAGACCAGCCCCCGCCCAGCAAAGGACCCTTCTCTCCCCTCCTTGCTCTGGAGCCCCCACCACACCCCCAGCAGCCAGAGATGGGAGACCGCCCCCCCAAATGCATAGCCATGGGGCACAGGGACAATGCCCCCCCCCAGTTCAATGGCTCAGCCCCCCACCCCCGGCCAGGCTCTTTGGGAAAACACTCTGAAACAAGAACGTGGCTGCTCTAGACCCCACTCACTCCCTGCCTGCCTGTGGCAAACTTCGTCCAACAAGAGCTGCCCGCAAAAGGCCCCTCACACCACAACAGGAACAGGCCGACTGTAACGTGTCAAACGTTGGCTGGGAAGTCTGTTTATCTGCAAACGAAGAAAAGCTGCTTCCAGTCCCACAGAAAGGAAGAGGTGCCCTAAACAGACAAGTCAACAGAGCCCGTTTCTTTCATTTCCTGCTACCGACACAGAAGCAAGGAGTTTCAAAAACAAACACAGGCGCAGCGTTAGGAAAAAAAGAAACCTGTTATTTACAAACCGTAAACTTAAATTGCAGCAAGTACTGAAAATCTGTGAAGAGCCCCGCAGCTCTGCAGAACCTGCTTCCTCTATAAACGTCCTTGGCGCTTCTCTGCAGCTTGCAGGGATCCCCAGAACAGCCTCCTGGTTTTACGCTGCAGAAGCAGTGAGAATAGAGAACACTGCAAGTTGATTTTCCAACCAACCTCTTCTGGTTTGGCCAAAAAGGAGATGGCAGCCGAATTTCACTATGCCAGCAAATCCTTTAAGGAGAACTCGTTGAAGAAAGAGACCTCCTGCTCCAGGGATGCCATGGAAGTTCCCAAGAGACCGAAAGGGTGAGGATGCTTTACACCAGGAAAGCCCCACAACCAAACTATTCAATGGGAGCAACCTGTCCAGGGAGACGCAGAGCACTGAGACAAGAGCCGTATCTCCTCTGCGCCTCTCCCTCCCCAAACTCCCTGGCCATTGGGACAAGAGGTGACGACCAGCCGCAGCATCCGCCGCCTGCCCTGTGAGTTCTGCCTTTCAGCTGGACCGACATCCCAGGGGTCTCCGTTCCAACAGCTTCAAACACCCACCGCATTCCGGGGCTCCTATGCAGCTGCGCTGGGCACGGAGGCTCTCCTGCAGCTTCTAGGAGGTGAACTCTGGCAGGAGGGCGTATCCCGCTTCTGCAGGGGCCTTTAAAAATCTTTGTCCCGGTTTGGCCCGGATGCTCACATGTCCTCCACACTCCACTTGTACGCGAGTTCCTGTGTCGCTTTTTTGCTTGCTATTCTGGCAAAGCGCTTCTTCTCAAAACCGTTGGACCTGCAGAAGCAAAAGGTAACCAGCTGCCAGACGGGAGCTCTGGGTGATGCATCGTTATGGGGGAAACTAGATGGCTTGCATGACAGCCTCAGCGCCTTCCAGGTACCAAATTAGTACAGCGGGGAGGGAAGGCAACCCGAAGAGTCCTTCGGGAGTTGGGCGGCATACAAATTTTGCAAAATAAATAAATAAAATAAACTCCCATCCAGAGGGGTCCTGCTAAATCTGCATAGAAAACCTCTTAGGTTCCGGGAGAAAAGATAAAAGGAATGCAAGGCTGTATCGTGGAGCCCCTGGTGTTCTGTGAGCTTGTTGATTTTGCTTGCAGACATTTTATTACCCAACTAGATAACATCATCAGGGCCAGTGAGTGAAGGATTTGCTCCCTGTTTATGTACAGCAACATACCCAACCAGTGCTTCCAGGGTTAGGATTAAGGTTAGGGCAAGGCTGTACCTTAAGGGGTGGGGGGTGGGGAAACTGTAGCCATGAGTCAACACTGCAAGCAGAGGCCTGGGCCCTTCCTCCTGGTCTTTGGGACACAGAACTGAGGGATCCTCATTCTGTCAGAAAGAGGGACTTACCGGTCTACTCCATCCCAGCGATAGCCTGGCCAGATGTTAAACCTGTTCAGTGGGGGTGCTGGCCCATTATACTTTGGCTTTTCTGGAGGAAAGGGAAGGAAACAAACAATGGAAGCTGTTTTTTTCTCCCTTAAAGAAATCAGGCACGTTAACAACACAGACCCAAGATACAGAGAAGTATTAGAGATGGTTTACTGATGATATTAGATGCCTGGGCAAGAGGCAGACATCATCACTGTGGCAAGCTAGAAAAACCAACCAGGGAGCAAAAAACGGTGATTAAATTATCAAATGCCTCTTTCTGCATCTGCCTCTTTTAGACGTCTCCCACCCATTCCCTTGAAAGCGGAATGCAACAAATGGGGGCGATTTCCCACTGTTACACCCAGACCTTCTTCCCTAAAACCTTTCGGTCGCTATTTCTACGCTGGCTGCTCCCTTTGATGGTTTCTCCCCCCCCCCCAGTTGCCAGCCTGAGGCTGCGAGTGCTGACCTTTGGTGCCTTGCCCCTCCTTGGCCGCCTTCTTCTTCCTCATGAAGTCGGCCATGGGGTCTCCTTCTCGCTCCTGCTCCCGCAGCATCTGATCCAAGTCCTGGTCATCGATGTACCTCGCCAGGGGCTTCTGCATTTCCTTCACTGCATCTTCCACATTTTGCTGCTGCTGCCTGCTCTGTGCCAGGCTGGAAAAGACACGGGGTGCACATCACGAGGCGGTAGGAGACAATGCCACCACTCTCAAAACCACTGCACAAAATAGCTGTGGGCCGCAGCTTAGCAAGCGAGCACACCGACACGCAGGAAGCCTCAAGTTCCACTTCAGGCCTTCCGCCAAAAGACAGTTAAGCGGCAGGTCCTTGGAAAAACCTCACTTTGAGATTCCGGGACTTGCTAGCCTGCCGGAAGCCAACACTGGCCGGAAGACCCCTAAGGCCCTTTTCCCAGAGCTCCCAGGCTGAAGCACAGAAACTGCCAGCTCACCCTTTCCCCCACTTGGCGTACTGCTCGTCTCGCTCAGACTTCTCTTCTGCTCTCTTGCGCTGCTCCAGCCGCTCCTGCTTCAGGTCCCTCTTACGGCCCGTCTCATCCCGGAAAACTGTCTTCGCATGCCGAGATTCATCTGGAGGGAAATGGATTTATCAGAGGATTCAAAAGCAGCCACGCAGGTAAGGATGCTTCCAGGTGGAGGTCTCTTTTCCTCTTTTTCTTCCACTACAGATTCTTGCAGGAACAGGGTAGAGAAGAGGGATAGAAACGGATCCGAATGGCAACACTTGATCCCCCACAGAATCTCAAGAAAGGAGCCGCAGGGTTTAATAATGCGAACACACTGTGGAAGTCTCTACAATCAGTCCACCTACTGCTCTGAACGTCCAACAAACTGGCCACCTGGACCAGATTCTGCCTGGGAAAAGCCGGGCAGAAGCCCAGAAGCTTGTGCTATGGATGCGCCACGCAATTTCAGGATCTGTAGAAATTCTCACCCTCCAGATGTTTGCTATTGTTGCTGCTGCCAGCCTTCTTAAGTTCCTGCTGCTCCCTTCTCAACAGATCAGCTGATACCAAGCCAGCTTTGCCCCCCGACAGCATCTGAGAAACACACAAGGTGGAATCAGCATGAGAGGCATGTCCCATAAATCATTCATTCATGGAATAGCCTACTGCCTCCTGGCTGCCTCAGCTGGAGCAAGGCTTTCTCCCCACCAACTGGGCACCGCAGCACGTCTCAGGTCCTTGTTGGAAGCCAAAGCCTCACCCTCTGGCTGCTCCCATTGGACTCCATGGCCTGATGACGTGGCGAGACGGTAGAGGGACTCCTGGACTTGTGGCCTTTCTTTTTTGCTTCTGCTCCTCTTCGGGGAGGAGATAAGTCCGAATCTGAAGATTTGTGCCGATTCCTTCTAGGAGGGGAGAGATCAGAAGGAGAATTTGGTCGCCGCGTGCCTGGTCGGCCAGTGGCCCGTGGTGGTGAAAGGTCCGAATCGGAGGTGGCTTGAGCTCTCCTCCTTGTCGGAGAAGAGCCAGGACTGGATTCCGAATCATGTCTCTGCAGCTTCCTTGGTGATGCTGCTGTTGGCTGGGGCTGCAGGGTGCCTGGAAAATCCATGAAGAAAAAGAGACATTTTCAGAATGCATCACCAAGGATAGCTGATGGTTGCCAAGGTATCACTGAGGGGTTCGGACAACTCACACCCCAAACTATGGGAGGTACTTTAGCCCAGGGTTACTCACTTCTGGATGGCAGCCCCTTCTGAGGCGGCAGCAAGTCTCCCTCCGCACGAGATGCTTTCTTGCAAGGCAGCGACACGTCAGCACCAGCCGCCGCCTTATACTTCCGGCCGGCTGAGCGTTCGTCTGAGAACAATTCACGCTGGCTTCCACTCGAGCCTTTGCCACGATCTGTGCCTCCCGCTGAAGGCTCTCTGTTAGGGGACAGATCAGGCTGGGCATGACGGGCCCTCCTAGGCGGGGACTGGTCCAACAAATGCTTTTTTTCATTTGTTCTGGAGGTTTCTGAACTGAGTAAGGTAACAAAAGCAAAATCTAAGTTTCTAACAAATATACCGACTTTCAATTAGCATTGTATTGCAAGATACAGTTTTGTATATTCTTGGACCTTGCCTGGGTGCTGAACAAGAATCTTAGGAAAAATTCTCCTGATCCAAGAACTGTCTGGCTTATTCAGCAATCTGGCAGTAGCATATAACCTCAAGCAACACAAGTTTTTCCTCCTAAGCCAAACTCCCAACCACCCCAAAATTAGAAGTGGAAGGGGCCACTGAGTTCCGAGAACTCAAAAGATGCCCAGTGTAGAGATCCAAATTAAAGCATTCTTAATAGAAGACAGTCCAACCTCTGCCTGAATGTTGTTTGGCATCCCCTACTAAACACCTTCCAAAGAAATCCTGAAAACAACTACAAATAATACAATTAAGTACATTTAAAACAAATTAAATGAAGCATTGGAAACAGAAAGCTCATTCCCAGTGGACTTTGGATTTTTGTTTTGGAAACTTCACTAAGTCAATGGATTGGATAGTGTGGAAATTCAGCAGTTGTGTCTTTAAAAAAGTGCCGCTGCCACTTATTCCACCCACACTGTCTGAAGTAACTGCTTCTGCACGAAATGAAAAGTCTCCAATCAGCAGTAAACGCAATTAATGTGGTAAAGCTTTGCCCCAAAATATTGTAAAACTCTCCAAGACATACAAGCACGTCAACCCTGAGCTACAAATATTCTCCTTGATTAATACAAGCAATAGACATAGCCAGAAAGATTGGGCTGTTAGCTAACTCAGCTAACGTTCCCACATCTCACCTGCTTATTGATGCGGTTGTCGTAGAATGTCCAGATAACTGTGGCTCTTCATTCTGATCTTTAAAAAGAAATGTAAAGCCTTCTTAATACACAAGGCATCCCTAACATCCACAATTGTCTCTCTTCATATGGCTGTTTCCCAAAATGTAGAAATTACAACTTGTAGAATTCCTAAAGAGCGAGCAAAGCCATGGAGATCTGGAGGGCACCAAATTTGTTTCTGAAGAAAGCTTATTTCCAGGATGAAAAGACATTTCATTTTTTTAAAAAAGAAATGGTTTTTTCAAAGGAAAGTAAAATGTGGAACTATCCTCAGGGAATAGTGGGAAGGTAGATATTGTCTAATATCTACCTTCCCACTTTTGGGTCTTCTAAATACCCTACAGAAGAAAAATCCTATTTTCAACAAACCGCATATTCTTACCAGAGAAGCAAACAAAACACTGTGTTAAATTCCTCATACAAAGCTAGGTATGGTGAATTAATTCTACAAGCACATAATTTTCTTTCTTCAGATGTAAAAGCACTAAACGTTCAGTAGTACTTATCATTCCATTCCACGACTTTCTTTCCAAACCATTCCAGCTTTCAACTTGTAAAGCGCCTTTTCAGCCAGCGCAACCCAAACCCTCTTTGCTCAAAGCCTGGATTAGGTAGAGGATGCATCCAGCTCAAGAATCTCCTGCACAATGAAACCATTCTCTCAGAGAAGAACCAAACTGCTAACCTCCTAATAACTTCCATTTGTTACTTGCTCGGAAAGTTTCCATCCATTTAACTTCATCTGGCCGTTCATCGATAAATTCAGCCACCTAGAAACAACATAAGACAGGACGGGGTTTTTTTTCTGCAGTTAAAAGTCCTCCTACCAAGCAACCAGTTAAACAATTCCCTGAGGATAGGCTCCTACACGGGGAAGACAAAATCCCGGTGACCGAGCCAGATTGGATCCTGCATCCAGTTAAACAGTTTCCACTCCATGGTTTCCTGCTTGTCTGATCGCTTTGGTTTGGCATCTGGCCATGGAACGTAAGCCATAACCATCTGCACTGCAGGCAACCAGCAAGGAAAGGCCAGGCCAGGCGAGGCCCCGGCCGCCGCCCCCCTACTCACCACGGGCAGGTCACTCTCGTCCCCCTCTTCCTCCTCCTTCCCCTCATCGGCAGGCCTGCTCTTCCAGCTCACGTCGTCGTCATCCACGATGCGCATCCTGCGGGCGGGAAAAGAGCCCCTTCGGCACCGGCTCAGCATCGCTCCCAGACGCGCCACGCTCGGGAGGAGGAGAAGCCCCAAGACGCCTGGCCGTCGGCCCTGGCCGGATCCATTCCGCAGACGGGGAACTCCCGTCGGGGATGCGGCCAAGCGGCCGAGGCTCCCGGGCTTCTCGCCTCTTCAGCCCCACCAGCATCCCCGCCGGCTTCCAGGGACGCCAAGCAGCCGCTGGTCCAGGCCCAGGAAGACCGGAGGCCCGCAAGGCCGAATTCACTCACCGGCCCTCCGCCGCCTCCGCCTTCTTCCGCCGCCGCCTCTTGCCCGCCTCGGCATCGCCGCCCTCCAGGTAGCGCCGCCGCAGGTACTCGGCCTTCGAGAGGCTGGAGGCCGCCGCCATCTTCTCTGGAGACCCGGAAGCGGAAACAGGGCAGCTGCCCCCCCTCCCTGTGGCCGTCTCCGGGGCACAATGTCGCCCTCTGGCGGCGCCCGTGGCTGCCAGCGGGGTCGCCATCCTGGCGCTTTCGTTTTACTGGGTTATGATGTTGATTGTTGCGAGTTGCCCAGGGTGGCAGACAGCCTTAATTATGACCGTCGCTGCCAGTGAGTTGGCAAGATGCCCCCTGCAACGGAGCTCAGTCTGCCCCTCAAGGTTAGGGTTAGAGACCCCAAAAAGCAGCTCCGATTGCCCCTCCCCAGGCGCTGCGCTTTCCCTGCTCCGAAGCTACCACCCCCCTTATGGCCAACGCCAGCAGCACCTCGCCTTCTTAAACTGGGAGCAAAACATACAAGTCAGACCTGGAGCAAAGCCCCAGGAATCAGTAGCCCTCCCACCATGTTGGGCCCCGAAGTCCGAACCATTTTAGCGATTCAAACATGTGTTGCTTTATATTGACTGGTTCCTACTATGATTTGATTGCTTATTTGTACCCGGACTATCATTAAGTGTTGTACCTTGTGATTCTTGACGAACTTATCTTTTATGTACACAGAGAGCATATGCACCAAGACAAATTCCTTGTGTGTCCAATCACACTTGGCCAATAAAAAATTCTATTCTATTCTATTCTTGACTTGAAATTGGATGGAGCCACTCATCTGTGCCACGAACTAGAGTCAGCGTAGGGGTTCACCCACATCCTCCAAGTGGCTCAAGAACTTGGAGGATGATTCGCTATGGGAGCCCCACAAGTGGAGGTATGCTGTCCATCTAGAGCAGTGGTACTCAACCTTCCTAATGCCGCGACCCCCGCCCCGCTCCCTCCCCGTGCGTGCGCACGCGTTGCCAGTCACCAAGATGGCCGGCTAGCGCGCACTTAGCGCGCACTTAGGCGACCCCTGTGAAAGGGTCGTTCAACCCCTAAAGGGGTCACGACCCACAGGTTGAGAACTGCTGATCTAGAGGTCTACCCAGCCCTAAGCACCTCGGTTCTGTTTAGAAAACAAGCGAAATCCGCATGCTTGTTCCGGGGCCTTGGGTTCTGAAGGATTAGAGATTAAGCATCAGAGGTGTTTTTGCTTATTGATCCTTTGCTTTCCTTGGTCAGGTATAATTTTTATTATTCCAGCATTAACTTTGTTAAGGGCCCAGAGTCTCTTCAGAAGGGCCAAGCCAGGACATTGCCAACCTCTCATATTGTAGGGCTCCCAGCTGCTACAAGCCCTGAATCCATCACTCGCACCAGCAGGCACAGGGGAGTTGCAGGCAATTATCAGCATGGCTCTTGGTAGTACAAGGGCAGCTTGCGAACTCTTGAGAGAGAAGGGTCATGTAATTGCCCCCTTGGGCTTAAGGGGAAAATGGCAGGAAGCCAGAAGTCACCGCTTCTTCACCCAGGAACCCCCAGCAGAGCCCTTCCGCTTCACTTTAAGACAAGGACACAGACTTCCCTGCTTCAGTTTTAATAGTGGAGTCCAGCCAGCCTGCCTTCTATGTGTGGGGCAGAGTCAATCTTGACATGACAACAAGCTCCTGCTTGCCAAAGAAAAGTGAGTCGACAAAAGCTTGAAACGCAGGAGTCTATTACTTTCCACATGGTGCCCAGCAGGTCAGCTTGGCTACTGAGGGGAAGGAACATCTGCCTGGTAGCCCTCTGTTTTCATGTCATTCAGGCCCAGTTCCTCGTTCTGTTCAAACCGCCGCTCGTATTGCTCCACACACAGCTCCGCATCTTCTTCAGGAGCATAGAGATTCTGGAAGTGCACAGACAAGGAGACCATGAGGCCGCAGCCTGCGTGCAATCAATCCCCGGGGCTTGCAGTCTTTTGCCCAAATCCGGTAGCATTCCTTTTAGGAACAGGTCGGGGGTTTATAAAAAAGCCAAAATCAAACGTGCTAAGAATCATCTACACCATTATTAAAAATATGCACAACAGGATAACATAAAAAGTGTCCTTCAGCCCCTTCACGCATCTTCCCTGCAAAATACCAAGGTCAGCCTTCCCCAACCCAACGCTGGCCAAAGTGCCCGGCTGGCATATCCGAAGAATGCCAGAACAATGCCACACACAACCCAACAGTTCAACCATGAAGGTCAAACAATTTCACCAGAGAGGGAGAGGCTTCAGAGCCTCCTCCTCCATCCTTCCCACAGGGACATTCCATAACAGAGGCTGCTTGGAAGGCCAGGTAGAAACGTATGTTTGCCCTTCACTGAGCCATTACAGGAAACATGAAATAGTTGCATTTTCAAACACAATACCCAACACCTCTTTTAAAACCTGACGGCCCTTTCCCTCTTCCTCCCATGTTATTTGCATCGATTTGCCTTACCTGAAGGTAACTGTTTCCTGCAGGATCATCCAGAACAAGATGTACCTTCATCTGCCCATCTACAATCTGGCAGAAAGAGAAAAGCTCTCTCCATCTGACCACAGAAAACATCACCCGCGAAATGCAAGGCTCCCCCTCCCTCCCGCAATGGGCCTGCAGGGGGCTGACGCTGGTAGCACGAGTGGCGTGCAAAGGCGGCCTACCTGCTGGAGCTTCCTCCCAAACGCCTGCAGTTTTGCTGCTTTGTCAGGGCAAGAGCCGTCCCCCAGGGTGAAAGGGTTCTTCTCCACCTGCGGGAGAGACGGCTCGGGGTTAGGCCCAACGCAGAGGCAACGCCTTCAGGTCCCGCTCTCCCAGGCCACCCTGAGGCATCACCTCTCTGATCAGCAGGCCCAGGCTGCCCAGGTTCACCCTGAGAGACTCGGCAGTCAGTTCCCTGCCTTCTGCCCAGATGCTGCAAGTCAAAAGGCAGGAGCAGCTCAGCCCGAGGCCGAGGCCTTCATGCTCACCACTATTTCAGCTGATCTCCAGTTCCTTCATTTGAAGGAATGTGGTAATATGGGACAGACCTATTATCGCTCAGGTTCACTCACCAGAGCCTGGATGTCCTTCAGCAACCCTTCTAGAGTGGTGAATTTGCCACCCAGAGCTCCCATTCCTAACTCAAACTCCAGCTCTGGAATCTCTATCATGCAAGTTTCTGACTGCAAAAAAAAGAGAACTTCATGTATTTCTGGGAGAGGCTGGCTGGAGGCCTTTACAAAAAGTGCAAATGTCAGAACTGATGAAAAAGAGCGTCACCTTTAGAACGTCCCTTGTCATGTCTGCAGGGCCCGTCACATGAAGGGTTATCTTGGTACCCAAAGGCTCGATGCCTCCCCCGGATTTCACCTAAGACAATTAAGAGGGGGGTCTCAAGCGGAAACACGGAGCAGAGCCCTCGATGACCCACCTTCCAGAACGAACAGACTCACCTCATTTGTTCTGTGCCCACAGGCATCGCAGTTTGTAGCCATGATGACGACTTCCTTGAAATGGGGAATCTCTGAGGAGAAGCAGTAAAGAAAAACTCCACCATGCAGACTTATCAGCCTGGCTCCCCAGCCCTCTTGCTCCACCCGCCACGCATTGCCTTGGGGGCAGAGGAGGAGCCCAGTCAGCTCCTTCTGTCCTCCAGGAGCCGGTGCCCACACCAGGGCCATGCATATTTTGGCCCCCCATCACAGGACTGGTGCAGGCAGGCAGTGTCCCCCGCAGGCTCAAAGGATACGCACCAGCTTCATGTTTGTGCTGGCGGGAGCGTTGCATTCAGGACAGTTGGTGCTGAACTTCAGTACCTGGTAGAAGAGAAGCCACCCTGAGGCGCCTCTGCCCGGAGGGCTCCTCTGCTCCTGACTGGACAGGCACCAGTCCAATGGGGAACTCTGCCACCCAACTGCCAGCCCCTTCACCACCCGCTCACCTCATTCCTCAGATCCTCTGCAGAGTCGGCTGAACCCTCCTCCGAGCCCTCTTCCTGGGAGGGAACAGAGGGACCCGTAAGCGTTTGGCATGCAGACCCTCAGGGCTTGCAACAGAGCTCAGAGGCCACGGGAACGGCAGGGGACGGCACCCATGCAAGACCTTTCCAAGCCCTCCCTGTTACCTCTATTCCAAGCAGAGCTGCTTGCTGGGCTGTCCTCCTGTAATGGGTGACCTCTAGGGCATCGTCCTTCTGCGGGGCACGAGGGTTCTCCACAAAACTGTTTCCCGAAGGATCATCAAGAATCTGGAGGGGGAAAGAGGTGCCACCAAAATCACTCTTTTGCCGGGATTAACAATGCCTGCAGGTGGAAGCTGCTCTTGGCACCCCAAGGTAACTTACAAATGTGAAAGCCGACTCCACTTCCTTCAGGCCTTTCAACTTAGAGATGAATTCGTTGACTTTTCCTGCCATTTCAGTGTCCATTTTCTATGGCCAAAAAGCAGAAACACCTGACTTGCTTTCCCAGTGGAAGCGGCACACACAGACACAGGGCAGCCCCCTTCTAGGCTCCCAGCTGGGACTGTTCCTCCAGAAAGGCAATTCTGCAGTAAGAACCTTAAGCCACCGGAGCTGGCTTGTTCCGTTTTCTGGACCAGCTGACTGCATTCTCTCCCCACCAAATTAAGACAAAGCCGACCCTGGACCACAAGCAGTTTCACCGTGAAATATTTAAGGTGCCACAGAACCCTTTGTAATTCCTCCCCGGTGGAGCTGTCAGAATTGCAGCCGGCCATGTGAAAACAGGCAGAAGACCATCCTCTTCTGTTTCACTTCCCGAGGGGGCCTTCAAACCCCAATAATTTACTTATGAACAGGGTGCTCTAGAACCTTTTGGGCACCAGGGACCGGTTCCATGGACAGAGGTTTTTCCACGGACCAGAGGGGGCGTGGTTTTGTGTGCTGCCTGCATTCCGCAGAGGGGGCTTCGCTTGTTTGCACGTGCCGGTTTCTGGCAGGCCACACACCAGTGCCGATCCATGGACCGGGGACTGGGGACCCCTATTCTAAAACAGCCATCAGAGGGGTTTTTTGCCCAGGTGGTAGGAAGCCTATCTGCAATTAACACAGCCAAATGCCAAGCTTGAAAGTTGCCCCATGGGAGGAAAGCGCCGCCCCTCCTTTTCCCAGATTCCTTCGAGCAGCTTACTCTGCGGTCAGGCTGATCCTGCTCCAGTCCTACTATTGCTCTGTCAAGGATCCCTTCCAGGGTTGTAAGAACTGATGGGAGGGAAAGGGGGGAAACACAGCCACGATTACTTCATGCTTCCAGACAGTCACAAATTTCTTCCACCCAAGCAAGGAAAATAATTCTTACTATTAAAAAAAAAACCCAAACTAATAATATGGCCTCCTGCCAGATCCTCTCGGGCAAGCCAGCGATCAGAAAGAAGGCTGCAGCTTCTATCCCTCAAAAGATGCCAACACACACACACACACACACACACACCAGGCATTCTCACTCTTGTCTAACCCCAAGTCGTCCCCCCCCCCCCCACCTTGTGCCCTAATTCCAATCGGCCTGGAAAAATAACAGCAGATGGCAGGAGCTCAGCCCCGCGGATTAAAGCCGCACTTCCTCAGAGCCAAAAAGGAAGCCAGCTTGGAAAGGAGCCTACGCTCCCCTCCTCAGCCCAAAAGAAAGCTAGCTGGGGGGGCCACAGCACCCGGTTACCAAAATCTCCATGCAGCGGAGCCTGGGGGCAGATGCGGCCCCCTGCCCAGCACTCTCTCAGAAGGGGGGGGCTCGCCCACCGGAAGCAGCTCCTCCTCCTCCTCCTCCTCCTCCATGGGTCTCCTCCAAGAAAGCAGGAAGGCACATGGGGAGGGGCTCCCATGTCCCTCCCCCGCCCCAAGAGGTCCTAGCAGGACCTCATACCCACCTCCCTTCTGAGAAAAAGCGGGGATTTCGAAGTCTAGCTCTGGGATTCCAGCGGTGGCACAGTCCGTCTTCACCACCGCCCTGTTCATGTCCTGGGGGAGGAGAGGATCAGGAGCGGTTACTCTGCCCCAGGAGGGGGGCCAGGGCGGCCTGGAGGAAGGGGCCCCGCCACAAGCCGCTTTCCCCGGGCTGCCTTCATCAACAGCCCCCCCCCCAAAGCCCCCGGGGGGGAGAAGAGCCTCTCCCGTCCTCTCTCTGCCTGAGACCGGCCCTTCCCCTCCTTTGGGGGTGGGGGGGCTGGCCTTTGGGGCGGGGCCCACCTGCAGGCTCTTGACGGCCAGCGCGTAGCGGACCCCGCGCGCCTGGATGCGTCCGGCCGACTGGATCTCCGCGTTGGTCCAGCCGCAGCTGCCGCAGGCGAAGGAGCCGACGATGACCTCCCGGAAGAAGGGGATGGTGGTCAGCAGGAGCCGCGTGGCGCCCTGC
>QLTV01003983.1:673575-686628 GCA_003457575.1 Thermophis baileyi | reverse complement strand
AGTGCTGGGATGCCATGCCCTGAGAAGCACTGCCCTCCTCCTGAAGGAAAAGCTGGGGCCGCCAAAATGCCAATCCCGGCGGGGGCCACCTTCCCCGCTCAGCTGAGCAAGAGAGGGCCTTTCTGCCCACGAGGGCCCCCCCCCCCGGAGAGGGGCTCTAGCCGGCCCCTTGCGGACGGGACCCAGCCTTACCTGAGCAGGGCACTTCGCTCCGACAGAAGGGGGAGACGGTCTGGGGCCGATACAGGTGGGCTCCCAGTTCTGGCTCACCCTTGGCAGGCCCAAACAAAGAGTCCGAGTCCCCAGGCCCCCCGATGCTTAAGAGGAGCCGCGTCTCGGGGCAGCCTTTGGCCTTGTGGAAAGGGTCCCTGGGCCCCTCGCACAAGCAGTCCGCCACTTCCTCCTCCTCCTCCTCCATGCTCTCCGAGTGCAGCAGGGCCGAAGGCGGGGCGTATCCGCGGGCCGGCCCCGAGACGTGCGAGAGACAGTCCTGTCCCCTGACTTTCAAGAGGGGCTGGGGGCTGGCATGGGGGTGGTAAGGGTCAGTGTTTTGGTAAGGCAAAACCAGGGGAGGCCGGTCAGAGAGTTTCTGGGCCATGCTGGGGAGCCCCTGTCCCGCCTCCCCTTGGCTCATCTGCCGGAACAGCTCCTGGAAGTCCTGCTGCTGCTGCTGCTGCTGCTGCTGCTGCTGCCGTCGCTTGATCAGCTGGGCCACCTCCGCCTGGGGCAGCCGCAGGTCTGGGTGGCCGGCCAGCGAATGGCGGGGAGAAAGCAGCCCCTGCAGGATGGGGGGCACTTGCTGGCGCCGGCTGTAGTCTGGGGGGGTCGGGGACAGCAAGGCCTGGTGCAGGGCGGAGGCCGCGTAGTGCTGCTGCTGGCTGCTCTGGGGGAAGCCCGGGAACTGCTCCAGGAGCGGCACCTTCAGGGCTGGGGCCGGAGGAAAGCAGGCGGGGCCCGCGGGGCCAAAGCTGCTCGGAGAGACGCGGGACGGCTCAGGGAACAGCTGAGGGTGGAGGTGCGCCTGGGTGTAGCCTGCGGCGGACGGGTACCTGCAAAGAGGGAGGAGGGAGCCCCCGGAGGGGCCAAGTCAGAGGGGGCCGTCTGGATCGTTGCCCGGGCCAAGCGGATGGGGGAGGCCCGCTCTGCTCGTGGTCTGCAGGGCCCAGCCAGGAGTGCCGGCAGCCGGCAGGGCCATACCTGTGGGTGGGCTCGGCGCTGTCTGCACTGAGCTGCTTAGACAGGGGCCGGTGTCCGTAGGTCAGGGAGGCCATCAGACTGGCACGATGGTGCATCTGCAGCGGACTGGCGCTGGGGGGCATGGGCAAGCCCCGCCCACCCTGCAGAAGGCTGCTGCCCATGAGGTCGCCAGGCTCCTGCATCGGGAGAGGGACGGGCTGCCCCGGCTGCTGCATGCCCAGGCAGGGCAAGGCCAGGTTAGGGGGCGGGGAGCGGTTCCCAGGCTGCTGGAAGAGGTTGCCGTGTGGAGGCGGAGGCAATGGCGTCCCCCCCTGGAACGGGCTCTGGGAGGCTGCACCTGTAAAGAGCAGAGCCCTCCTGGCGAGCGAGTCCCGACCCTCTCCTCCCCGAAAACTGCTGGCAGCAGAGAGGCCCCGTGGAGCAAGCCCGCCTTCTGCCTGGCAGCCGACACCTACCGTGGGCCTGGAGCAGGCTGCTGCTCACCGGCGGGGGGCTGCTGTCCGTCTGCTTGAAGAGATGATTGCTGGGTTGGCTTGGGGGTGGGCTGGAGGGCTGGATCTGCAATCTAGGCGCACAAAGAAAAAATCAGCAGCAGGCCCTGCAGTCTCAGGATCCCCTGGGGGAGCCTGTCCCTCCCTCCAGCTGGCCAGCTCTGGACCTT
The DNA here is from genome assembly GCA_003457575.1 of Thermophis baileyi. Classification (NCBI taxonomy): domain Eukaryota; kingdom Metazoa; phylum Chordata; class Lepidosauria; order Squamata; family Dipsadidae; genus Thermophis; species Thermophis baileyi. The sequence continues at coordinate 684,770 of QLTV01003983.1, read as the reverse complement.
CCCTACCCCTGCTGTGCCCTGCTGGGACTCAACCCCTCTAGTCCAGCAGCTGTTCTGCCAAGGGCACAAGGAGGCCCAGCAGCTCCTCCAGGCTAAGAGCCGCCGATCCCCAGGACTTCCAAGAAGGGTCCAACCTGATGGCCAGCACCAAATCTTGTGGTACCCAATTCTAATGTTTAAGTAATAAATTCAGGCCCAGAAAATGAAAGGCAGGGTTTTTTCCAAAATCCAAACCCAGGAAAGCACTAGACAATAGAGAGAGCAAAACTAGGGAAGGACGCCTTCCCTTTCAAGGCCCCGTGTTCACAGGAAAGGAGCCGTATTTAATCCTCTCCCACAATCAGGGCCTGGAAGCTCCCAGTGTTTTCCCCTTGTCCTCCTCCTCCCCCCCCCCCCAAGCGAAGGACAACAGCTCCAAGCTCAGCTTTATTCAGCCGAGGGCGATCAACCAGTTGTCCTTTCATTGCTGTGCTCAGCAACTTCTCTGCCTGGTTCCTGCAGTCTTTCCCCACTGAAAGGGAGCAGGGCCCCAACTCCCACGGAGGCTCCTGTCAGCTGAGAGAGATTCAGCCAGGACCCCCGTCCTGCTTCCTCCTTCTCTGCCCTGAGGAGCCTTGCTGCGGCTGCCCCAGAAGCCCCCCCCCCCCGTTTCCCTGCTGGAGCTGTGGGGAGAAGGGGCCTGAAGACCTCCTGGGGCCCCCCAGAAGGCAGGCAGGGCGGAGGCTTGGCTTACCTCTGGAGCTGGTGAGTCAGCAGAGCAGGATGGTTTTCACTCGCTGCCTGCAAGGGTGGGGAAGGCTGTGGCGGACGGATGCAATCCTGTGCAGGGGGCAGAAGAGGACGGGCAGAGAGGAATGCGGTGAGCAGCCCCCCCCCACCACACACACACACACACACACACACACACACACACACTGAAGGGGGGGTTCAGCAATGGGCGAAAGAAGAGCCGCCCCAGCATCACAGTTGCCCTGGGATTCAGCAGTCGGCCCGGATACCTGCAGGGCAGCCCAAAAGGGTGGGCGGGAGGAGGTTCTGCCCCCCTCCCCCTTCTCAATGCCCCCCTCACCTGGATCTGTTGATGAAGGATCTGGTGGTGCTGCTCCTGCTGGTACAAGAAGTGCTGCTGCTGCGTCTTCTCCAGAGTCCTCTCGTCCATGTGGCCCCCGTACATCTTCTGGAGCTGCTCACACTCCTGAAAGAAGCCCTGCTGAGGCTCAGCCCTGCCTGGCTGCTCAGAGCCAGAGAGGACGGGTGGCAGCAGGCCTGGCCTCGGGGAAGGGCAGCTGGGGTTCACTGCCCAGAACGGCAGCTCCCTCTTCAAAAGAAGCCGCCGCTGCTCGCCCCCCTCTGCCCACAGAGGAAGACCCGAGAGCCTCAGCTCAACTGGGCATCCCTGCCACCCTCGCTCCCACCCTTCCCCTCGGAGCTGCCAGCCAGAGCGGGAAGCCCACTGAAGCTTCCGGCAGCTTCCTTGGCAGAGGGGCCTGGCCCAGCAATAACCATGCGCACCGGGGACCCTGAACCGAACACTGGCAACTCTTCAGGGAAGAAGGAGGGAGTGCCCAAAACCAGGCCTCCGGGCACTACGAAAGATTCTGGGCCCAACGGCGAGAAAAGTGACCAATGGAAGACGCCGCCCTCCGGCCTCCAAAGGCAACCCTGCGGATCAGCCGCCCACGAGGCCATCCAGCCTGGCGTTGCTCTGGCAAAGTGGCCCGGCTGGTTCTCCCGCGCTCGGACCTCTACCTGCTGGAGCTGCTTGATGCTGCTGTGGTTGCCCATCTTCTCCAGCTGCGCCTTGAAGGCCTGGATACTGGCCGCCCCATCCGAGAAACGGCGCACTGGGGAAAAGCGCTCCGTGGGGAGGTGAAGCGTGTTCGAGTCCTTGTAGATGTAGCTGGGGACACACAGAGGAGGAGGAGGAGGAGGAGGGCGAGGGCGAGGAGGTAAGAAGGAGCAGCTGGACCCCAGGGCCATTTCCCCAAACTCCAGCCTGCCTCCCCTCCACCCCCCCCAACAGGAGCCACTTGGGTCCGATCGCTGGCTGCCTGCCAAACATCCCTGACTCGTCTCTTATAGGCCAGAGCAACTAATGGCAGTGAGAAACAGCCCCCCCTCCTCTGGACTCCAAAGCCATGTCCGGGGGGGGGGGGGGGGGGGGGCTCGGGCTTCGGGGCTTTTCTGCCCCCCTCCAGAACCCACGAGGACGTGGGGGAGAGGAGGGGGGGGGCCCCTGTGCCCCCTGCCCGGGGGGGGGGGGGGCGGCGGCTCTGGCTTCAGGGCCTTTCTGGCCACCTCCTGAACTCCCAAGGACATGGAGGAGAGGAGCTGGGGGGTCCCTGTGCCCCCTGCCCCTGATGCCATCTTTCCAGGACAGGGAAAAAGCATTTGGCATTTGCAGCACCTGCTTCTTCTCCTCTTTGCCACAAGGGCCCAGAAAGGCTGCAAGTGATCTTAACTACAAGAGGAGCTGAGAGGAGCCGTCGTCGTTGTTTCCTGATCCTCTTTAGCACATTGCAAGGGGCGGAGACCAATCCCCAGGGACAAGAAGGTAGTAGGACTGGCAGAAGAGAAAGGCTTGGCCAGGCCGAAGGCCCCTCAGCTCCAGAACAGACTATCCAGGGGTATCTCCATCAGGGTCCGGCCTTCAGACGAATGTCCCCCGGTTGGGGCTGATGGACCTGCTCAGCCAGCGAGGTCCAATGTTTCTCAGAGGCCAGGCTAAGACATCGAAGGTCTACAGAGAACTGCTGGGAGGCCCTGGATGAGGGCAACGGAACGGAGCTTCAAGGCAAAGAAGAGACGTTCCTGGACAGGAAGCAGGCCAAGACAGGGGGTTCAGCATCCCCCCCGCCCCCCAAGGGATCAGGCCGACCTTCGGGCTGACTCAGCTGTGCACCTTTGCCCGGCTTAAGCGGTTACGTAAACCCAGCCCTGGCCACGGAGGCCAACCCCCTCTTTGCAACCAAGGGAGTGCTTGACATGCACCTGGCCTGGGGCTACCTTTGACGAGTCCTGGGAAACATGGGCACGGCCAAGTTCCTCTGGTCCTGCCCACACTGCCCTGGTTACCAGCTGCTTCCTTGGGCACACGTCCAGGGGCCAACACCATTCGCCCCATGGCCTAAGCCTCCCTCTTCAGGAAGGGATTTCCTCCCGTGGCCCCGTGGATTGCAGGAGAGGCCCTGCTCAGCACTGGCTTTGGGCTTCTTGTCTTGCAAGCACTCCCGCCTTGGGCCCACTGTGGATGCTGTGTGAATCTGAGTGACATGCATGATTTGGACAGCTAGCATAGAAATCTTGAAACAAATGACTAAAGTCAGCCATTTCTTCTTGGACTGAGGAGAAGGGAGAAAGAAGAGAGGCCAGGGACAGCTCCAGGGGCAAAGCCCACCCAGGTTCTCCCCTCCTGTCAAATCCATGAAGTCAGAGCGGCTGAGTGGCCTCAGCTTGGCAAAGGGCTTCTGGGAGGCTCCTCGCTAGCCCAGCAGCCTGGTGCTTCCCCAGCCCAGATCCCCCACCCCAAGTCGGCATACCACCTCCAGGGCACTGCAAGGAAGGTGGAGAAAGGAGCAGGCCTTCCCTTCCCTTTGCCTCTCCTAAACAAGGCGTGACAGGTTGACTAGCAAACCCCACAGCAAGGGCCTCTCGGGCCAGAGATTTCCAGATTTCTTCTCCCCCCCGCCCCCCCAACTCAACAATGGCAGATTTCAAGTCACTGGGTTGGCCTTGCATGCCAAAGCCACCAGGCAGCTACTCTCCAGAATGCCTGCCTCCCCCCCCCCAAGCCACCCTCCTGTTCTGCAGCAATGCAAGGGCTATGGCTGTTGGGGGAGGGGTGCACAGAAGTGAGCCCTCCACATAGGCTTTCAGACGGTCCTTCCTGGCTTCCTGGGGCCTAGCAGAGCGGAGGGAGGGACGGACCAGGCGGCCCAGAGCAGCTTCAACCAGCAGCCCAGCTGAGTCACAGAAGGGGCAGACTCTTATCTCTGCCCTTTGGCTCGGCTTCCAACGTGGCACCCATGTGGCCCCAGCCGGCTCAGAGTCCACCTGCTCCACCGGTGACATCATGCTCTGCCCGGGGGGGACCACCAGCTCCCCTCAAGACATGGGGGGGGGCTCAGTGGGGGCAAACGAAGGCGAGTGGGAGAGAGGGAGCAGAGCCCCTCCTGCTGGCCTTCCCAGTGGTGGGAAAGGAGTTTCGCACCGTCTCCGGCAACAATGTCCCAGGCTGAGAAGTCATTTCGCAATGATCAACGGTCAGCGCTGCTACCTCTGCCCCTTCCACTCTCCCCCCCGCCCCCCTGGAATTTTAGCCTGGAAGAGCTGCAGGCCAAGAGGCCATTCTAGTGCGAATCCCCTGAGCGAGTTGTTGACATGGACAAGGTTCAGAGGTGGCTCTCCAAGGGCGGCCATGGAGAGGCAGCCCCCGTGTCAGCACAAACACAGGCGGTTGGGTGCTCCGGCCACGTCCCCCCGTCCTGCTCACAAATCAGAGTCTATCAAGCTGCTGATGCTGTTGCTGAGGCGGCGGTTTTCCAGCTCCACCCTGGATCCACCAAGTCACCGAGAGTTGGCAGGTGGCCACCAAGCTGCCTTCAGGGGGGCTGACAAAGCCCCCACCTCTGCTATGCCGAGGGGCTCAGCGCTGACCTGCGCCCTGCGAGGCCCAGGGGGGCAGGGAATTCGCGGGGCCACTGGCAAGCAGAGCGGCAGGCATCTGGGCCAACTGCAGGAGCTTCTGCCCTCCTCTGAGAGGCAGCTTCCCAAGCGTCCGGTGCCGCTACTCACCGGTGCTGGTCAGGTGCCAGGTGTGCGGCCCGGGAGCGGAAGGGCTGCTGTCCGAGCTGCCTCTGCAAGTCGGGTGGGATTTCCGCGGTGGGGTTGGTCATGGCCAGGGTGTGCCTTTTTGACCTATTGGCCAAGTATCTGCAACGAGCAGGAGCAGAGCAGGTGAGTGGGAGCCCCTCTGGGGGAAAGGCAGCGCCCGGGACCTCCTGGAGACAGGTGGGCGGGGGCGGCGGCAGCAGCAGCGCCAACAGCAGCAGCAGCAGCAGCAGAGGGGGGGGGAGCCTCTTGCACACCTCTCTAGAGCCTTGTACGAGGGAGGGGGCATAGAGAGGCAGAGAAAGAGAGAGCGAGAGGCCGGCCATTTCTGGCACAGCCCCACTCTGGAGAAAGCGGAAGGGCCAGAGAATTAAGCCAAGCAGGTGGAGATGCGAGCAGGCTCACCCAGGAGGAGGGAGGGGCAAGGAAGGCTACCTCAGCACCTGCGCTGGGCCCCCCAAGGAAGGGCAAGGGTGGCAGGAGAGCCAGTCTAAGGTGGCCCCCATCAGCAGAGTTCAAGGGCTGATGGGGCACCAAGGGTCAGAGAGGCCCAGCCTTTCAGCCCGGCAGAAGGACGCCATCAAGGCAGCCCGTCCAGGGCAGGGCTGGAAGGAACAAATGAAAACCTGGCGCCTTTTCCTTTGGAGTGGGGCTGCCTCGGGAGCACCTAAGGCTGCAGGTGGGGCCAGGCTGAAAGGAGGCTGCTGGCTAGCAATGGCCAGGCTTCAGCTAACCGGGATGCCAACCTATGACCCGTAAGAAAAACGGGAACCCACCCCAGAGAGGGGAAGGCTGGGAAGGGCCGGCCTGCCTGCCTAGACCGGCTTTCCCCATTCCCTGGTAACTGGCGGGAGGGCAGGAAGAGGACGCATCGAAGGAAGGGCACGCAGGGCAAGGAAGCCACGAGGAGCGCAGCAACGCTTCCCTCGTCCACACCGCCATACACACGCGCACACACGCACCCAGATGATCCAGGAAGAAGCAGACGATGACGTTAGTGGCCACCGCGCAGGCCAGCCCTGCCCCATCCGTGTTGGGGGGTGAAGAGGGCCATTTTCTGACCCGCTGCTTGCTCTGTCCTGAGCCTCTGGGGAGCAGCCTTGCCCAACAGGAGAGCCCGCCCTAAGCTGCCTCCCTAGCCCGACAGGCTCAGGTGGGGCGGAAGGGCTCCCTCTAGAGCAGCCACCTTGACAAGAAAACCGGAAGAAGCCGGAGGGATTCGGCCCCTGCAGCCGATGGCTCAACCCCCGGGTGAGCGAGGGAGGGAAGGCACACCGCTCAGGGCAGAGCCAGGGCCTGCACGAGGAAGAAGCAAGATCCGCTCGCCACCTGGTCATTTAGGACGGGGGTCACCAACTGGTTCGGCCACCAGGCGCCTTTCCGTGATGTCACAGGAACCATCAACAATTCTCGTTTCTTATTTTAAGATTGCCTAGATCTTGCAAGTTCTCACAGGAGGTTTTAAAAACGAATCCGAGAGAACCTCTGCAAAGGGGAGGGGGGAAACACGCCAGCATCAGTTCTAGGGAAGCGTTGGCAGGAGCACCTCCAGGTTGCCTCCCTCTTCCAAAGCAAGAGGTGAGAAAGATCCTTTTCTGCTAGAGTTCCCGGGGAGCTTCCGCCCGCTCTGCTCCCACTCAGTCTTTCAAGCGGCCTCACCGGAAGGACCCTCCTCTCCCCTGCTCACCAGGCAGCCGCTGGGCCAGATGGCCGTAGAGTGGCCACCTTAAGGGTTCCTTTGGGCTCGAATGGCATCCCGGCCTTCCCTTCCCATTCTCTGCTCCCACGGGAAAAGAGTAGCCTCACTTCCAAAGGAGCATCTGTCCTAAGCATGGGCCAAGTGGCCTGGGAGTCAGGCCGTCCAGGTGCCCGACCGCTCGTGTTGCAAGAGAGGCTCAGCAGAAGATACAGGGCAGCAACCCAAAAAGATACCGAATCTTGTAGCACCTTAAGGACTTACCAAAGACTTTGGGGGCCGTCACCCATTTCATCAGATGCCTATGCTGTAAAACGCTAGTGTGCCTTTAAAATGCAGCAAGGCCCCTGGGGAAGTTATTATCTCTGCATTTGATTTCTGTAGCTGCTCATCTCAACCAGTGGCTCTCGCTTTTACCACAACAGCCTAATACCCCGACTTCTGGGAATCGGCAGTCAAGACCACTGCCGGTCTTTCCCAGTGCAGAAGCTACAAGGCGGGTGTTGGAAGGAAAGACAAACCACTTCGGCTGTAGGAAAGAAAGCCGCTGGGCACCAGCCGGGCACATGCTGGGTGCCTCCCCCGGAGCGTTTTATACTTACAGAAGGCCTCCCCTCCCCTCCGGTCAGTGCAAAGAGGTTAGTGAGAGAGAGGAGGGCAGGTCCAGGCAGCAGAACCCCTCAGCTCCCAGGGAAGCAAAAGCAAGCAGAAGCCCCCGGGAGGCAGGTGGGAGCGTTACCTCTGCACGGCTTCCTGGTCTGGCTCCCCGTCCGAGCTCTCCTCGTCCACGGGGGTCACAGCAGGCACTGCCTGGAGGGAGACAAGATCACTGGCTGCACTTGGCCAACAGCTTCTCCAACGGCCCCCCTCCGAGGAGGAGGAGGAGGAGGAGGAGGAGGAGGAGGAGGAGGAGGGCAAGGCAGAACAAGCGGCCAATCCCACAAGGGAGCTTCACCGCCAAGGGCTCAGGAAACAGGACAGCAACACCGAGGCCCACCAGCCCTCCCCGGGACCCAGACTGGGTGAGCAGGGAGGAGAGCCAATCCGGAGACCTCCTCCATCCCTGACCGGGGCTCTCTGTCACCTGACACAAGCAAGGAGCCCCTTCTGCTGAGCCACCTATGGAGAGGGGTCCCTAAGAAAGTCGGGGCTTACGGGTGTCATGGTTACAAGGGGAGACGGGCCTCGAGGACGCTTCAGGAGCTGCTGGGCGTGCAGCTGGATGTTGGCTCCCCCGTCGGAGGCCCTGCGCCCCAGCGGCCCCATCCCATTCAGCAGCTGCAGCGTTGGCGGCTGCAGCAAAGACTGCTCCTGCAACAAAGCCCTCTCTCTCACTGCTGCCCTCTGCTCGGCTGCCCCTCGCAAAGGCCGGGCTGGGTGCTCTCTGGGCCCCCCTCTCAGCAGCCGTCTGCAGCTGCCGGGCTGAGGCACCCAGAGGAAGGGAAGGTACCTTGTACTCCAACTGGCCGGTCGGCTGCAGGTGCTGCATGGGAAGCATGTTGGCTGCCATGTTCACATTTGGGGCCACCTGCAGGAACGGGGCCTGTGGGGCGATTCGCGGGAAGCCGGGGAGCAGCTTTTGCAGATCCTCCATCACCTCAGTGCTGCCAAAAGGAAGAGACAAGCGCTTGGGCACCAGAAGCTGGAGACCCCGGCACACCTGCCTTTGGGGTCCACGGCTCCTTGGCCAAACTGCTGGGGGAGGGGCTGAGAAGCGATCCCACTAATAGACCCAACTGTTACTCAGAAGGGACTGAAGCGGGGAGGGGGGAGGGGGGTCAGCAAAGCTCACCGAGGATCAGCCACACCAACGGTGTGCCTTCGCATGGAGAGGTAACGGACCAGAGCTTCGGGAGACGGCTCCTCTCCTTCATCGCTGTCCAGGTTCATGGTACCATCCGTCTGTAAGAGAAAGACCCCAGGAGGAGGAATGCACGAGCCTCCGGAAGAGAAAGGAGAGACCCCCGAGAAGAAGCCCTGGATGGAAAGGCCCTTACCTCGACTATCTGGTTGTCTGGGTTGATGAGCTGCACTTGTGGGACGCTGAGACTCACTGGGTTGCCAGCAGGTTCTGCCTGTAAAGCAGACCCACCACCCAATACTGAATGCCCTGGACGACGAGGGCCCACCCCTCCTGCTCTGCCACCAGGAGCTGCCTTGCCCCAGGTTCCATCCCCCCCCCCCAAAAAAACCAGGTCCTCTACCAGCACAATAGTTGCTTTGCTCAAGAGGGGTGGGGCAGACTGTGTGAGGCCTCAGCCTGGGCTGGGAACAGTCCAGGAAAGAAACTTCCAAGGGCTCTGGTTAGAAGTATTATCGGAAGAGAATCAAGTCCACCTCCGACTTTCAAATGAGACCCACAGAGACGGGCAAGGATCCCTCTCCCTTTCTCTGGAGAGGGCTGCCTCTTTTGTGGAGAAGGGGGGGGGAGCAGTTGCTTCTGTCCCATAAGCCACTCCAACCAGGGAGAAAAGGAATTCTCACAGGGAACCCTGCATCAGTTTGGCGGTGACAAAGGAAGGCCCCTCTGCAGGACGCGCTCCATCCACCCCAGTGAAGTCCTGCCTGACGCCCAGCTTGCCTTCACTTGGCTGGACCACACAGGAGCCCTGCCCACCCCAGAGCTCGGCAGAAAGGACGCCCCTCGGAACCCAGCCGCAGCCGTCTTATCCCTCCACACAGTGCCCATCTGCCAAGCCAGAGCAAGAGAGCCATCCCCAGTTCACCGGAAGCTCCTGGGCAAAAGCCCCCAAGGTGCTGTGAGGCCGGGGATGAGGGGACCCTCTCTGGGCTTCACGCTTGCTGGCTGCCCAGACTGACCTGGAGACTGGCAGGTGCTGGAAAGGTCAGAGTCCGGGGGAGGCTGGGCAGGGCCGAAGTCCTCAGGGTTTTATGCCTCTTCTGGCGATCACAGAGAAGGCTGTAGATTGCACTGTAGTGATCGTAGGCCTCTGTCCTCAACGACTAGGAGGGCACAAAAGCCACAGGTCACTCTTCCCTGCCCCCAGAGCGTGCCCAGAGCTCCCCGAAGGGCCAGTGGCCTTGGTACCTGGAGGGTGCGCTCCTTCTCCAGCCCCATCTCCGCCATGGCCAGCAGCACCTCCTCATTCAGGGCCTCCAGCTGCCTCTCGGCTTTCAGCTGCTGACATTCTGCTGTTACCTGGAAAGCAGGGAATTCTTTCAGGGCTGCTTGATCCCACAAGAAGGAAAAGTGCAGCTCCTCAGAGGGAGGGGTGGTTGCAGCCTATGAGCAGGCTGAGCAGGACGTCATCCCCCTCTCCCCCCTCCCCAGGAAATTTCCCGGCCCCAAAGAAGACCCAGCATAGAGCTGAGACATGAGAAAGCAAGGCTGGTGCGGAAATCAGCCCCAGGGACCCCACTGGCAGGAAAAAGCCCCTCCCCTCGCCTCCCCATCCCTTCCCTTGTGGGGAGCCTACGGATGTGCATCTGCTCTAGGGCTGGCCCCACCTTTACAAAGTCCCCTTTACGCTGACCTGGTCGCCCAACCTACCCTACCTGCTTTTATACCCAAACGTCTCATGAAAGCCACTAAAACGAAGGTACTCACTGTACTGAAGTCGGGGTCTGCTTCCCCGAGCTTCATCCACTTGTGCTTGCAGATCTGCTCCATGGAGAGCCGTTTGCTCGGCTCCAGCACCAGCATGTGGCGGATCAAATGTTCACACTCTGCAAGAGAGCGGCCGGGATGGGACCAGGGGACACGTGCCACAGGGTGCTCCTGCTTCCCCAGAGGGTCCCTCCTCTGCCCTTAGATCTGCGGCTTGATGTGATTCTCAGAATGTGAGTTGGTCCACACCTCGCTCTCCTACTGCAAAGGGCGGGCACCCCGAGCCCCTACTCCACCAGGACCCCACGGCCAAACTGTGGTGCTGCAGGCCCCAAGGAAGGGGTCCAACGCCTTGCCGCAAGGACCACCCAGAAGCAAAGCCCATCTGCCCACAACTGACACTCCTCGAGAACCTAAGAAGGACGGAGACTGAGCCAGCACAGAGGGAACCCTAGTCCAGCAGGCCAGTCTCCCACTTTCTCTCCTTCTGTGGGTCACAGAATGGATGGGGGGGTTGACCTTCCATCCATCCTGTGTTTTCTCAAATGCTTCACCTGCATTTCCCCCCACAAAAATTCCACGAAAAGAGGGATGACAAAAAATTCCACCAAGTTCTAGACTGATACCACCATTTTTCTACAGAAGGAAGTCTTCTGCCTCTATCAAATCACTGAGGTTCATCTGATGGGCCCATGTAAACACCAGGCCAAAGCAGGAAGGTTCCAGGACCGGAACCCAAAAGACCAAGAGCCACTGGCCCACCAGTTGGACAATCTCATTCCTGGCAGGAATCAGGGGAACAACAGAAGCAGCCTGCCTGCTCAGGGCTTGTGTGCTGAAGGTGACTTGTAGGGGAAAGCACCATTGTTCCAAAGCTGAGCCCGGCTGGAACATTCCCTGGCCTGATCCTGGGCCTGCCTAAGGCTGCCCCTCCCTTCCACGGCAGAAGACATACAAGTTCTAATTAATCAGACCACAGGAAATCACTTTAACAGAGTTCCGCAATAGGCAGAACTAAATTCCGCCCACTGAATGTTAGACGATGGCTTCCTGCTCACAGGAGGAGGAAAGGCAGGGGAGCCTCGATTCCCTTTCATATGG
>QLTV01003983.1:649103-673476 GCA_003457575.1 Thermophis baileyi | reverse complement strand
CGGAGGCTTTTCAAGCTTGCATCAAAATAATCTGCTTTCACATTTCCCCAACTCGGTCCTTTCCTGGTGTCTCACTTCCTGCAAAACTAAAAAGCGTCAGAAAAACTAATCCCAGCCTCCCCCCTCTTTCCCACCTGGGGGAGTAGAGCGGGGGGGGGGGAAGACTCTGGGGCAGGCAGGGGGTCCTCAATGCAAGCAGCACTTTGGAAAACAGGAACTGGCCGCAATCACCGCCTGACTTTCCCATTGACGCAAAAGAGACCAGAGACCAGCCGTGCACAGAAAGGCCCAAAATGGGCTGTTTGGATCATTCCGAATTTCAACAAATTGTACGCTCTGAGAAGCCGGTGCCCGGTCCAATCAAGCGCTTACTATTGTAGCCCGTTATTATCCTGGAGGACGCAAAGGCAACGGCCTCTTTCTGCGAGCAACCATGTTCCAAATAATGGGAAGGGGGGCGTGAGGCGATACTCGTTTTTGGGCGCAAGCTTCTTAGGGCCCCGCTGCTTTATCCAACGGACACAAGGAAGCAGAGCCCGTCCGCACGCACCCCCATCCAAGCACACCGCTCCGGGGGCCCAGCCACGGCCGGCATCCCATGCTCCGTACCTGTTGACATGAAGAACGGGATGCGGAACTTCCCGCTCAGCACCCTCGCCCGCAGGTTCTGCAGCGTGCTGCCATCGAAGGGCAGGGCCCCGCACACCAGCACATAGAGCACCACCCCAAGGCTCTGCAAAAGAAGAGGCCCCGAGTCCCCGTTGTAGGGCAGCCGGGAGGGAGCCCTCGCAGAGGGAGGCCAGGGGGGCAAACGGACCAATTTCCCAGCCCAAAGGCCAGAGGAGGCCAAGGCAAAGATTCCAGCCTTGAATGCTGGCGCCTTGAAGCCAACGAGGCCCTTTCGGCCGCTCCTGAGAGAGAACGCCTTTGCCAATTACCCAGATGTCCACCTTCGGCCCATCGTACTCCTTCCCTTCAAACAGTTCAGGGGCAGCGTAAGGGGGACTTCCACACCAGGTCTTGAGTAGCTGACCAGGAGTGAAGATATTACTGAATCCAAAATCTGGAAGAGAAGAAGGGAGGGCCGGTGGTTTCCCACCAAACGGCCTCTTGCCTAATGTCCTGCACAGGGGCAGGTGGGCGTCCAGGGGAAGCCAGGGAGAGCAGCAGGCAGAGCCGTCGCCTGGCAAGAAATGCCGCGCCGGCCTGTCCACTGGTCTCCACACGGCCCTTAAGGTCCCTCTCCTGACAGGAGCCGGTGATCCGGACCCCGCTGGCCCAAAGTGACTTTCGCTTGCTTTGTGCTGACTGGAATTGGCCAGTGTACTATAGTCGAGTCTGCAGATCCTTTTAGAGCTCTTCTCTTCCTGCTTCAGGAAGTGCAGCCATTCCATGCGACGCCCACCTGGCTCTCTCTATTGCAAGGCCTGTCATTAACTCCCATTCTCCCTTTCGGAGCTTCCTTTGCCTGCCCGTCCACGAAGGGGCCGCCTGTTTTGCCCGGAAATCTTTTGAAAGCCCGAGTTACAATGGATCACCTGCTATTTTGATGTTCAGATTTGCATCCAGAAGCAAATTCTCGGCCTTCAGGTCTCTGTGGACAATATGGTGGCAGTGGCAGAAGTGCACGGCTGCTACTATCTGCTTAAACTTCTTCCGAGCCTCTTTTTCAGCCATTCGTCCGTGAGCCACCAGGTGATCTGAAGGAGAGGCGGGAGGGATGAAGCCGGTTAGACGTCTATCCCGGGCGAATGATGGGACATGCAAGGAAGTGAGCTGGGGGGAAATGGATTAGGCCACCTGGGGAAGGAGACGCGGGGTAACTGCCAGCCAAAACTGCTGGTGGGGTACACTGCTCTCTTGAAGTCCAGCACGTTTCCTCCCAAATCACCTGCAGCGCAGAGTCAAGGGAAAGAGCGAGGCCGATTTGCAGCAAAGGGTTCTCTCCTATTGGAGAAGCGTCCCCAGGGGAATGCTCTCGGCCCGGCCCCAAGGCTGCCTACCGGCCCTTCAGGCACCGACCGGAGCAGCTTCCGAGGCTCCTCGGCATGACCAGGCTCGGCCTTGCCAAGGCTTTTGGGGAGAAGCCAGAGAGAAACCTTTCTAGGCAAGAAGGATGGCCTCACAAGGCATGGCTGCCACTCCCCCCCCCCCGAGGGAAACAATAGCACCCATGCTGCTCCATTTAGCGTGCCATGGGGCGGCAAAAACTGCCATTGTCATGCAAGAGTGAAGGAGATTGTGGGGGATTCATGGGAGACACCCCCACGAACCCGTCTCGCACCAGTGGGCAAAGCCGTGGGAGGCGGCAGTGGAAGACAGAACAGACAAGCAGGGGGGGGGCACGTGTGTATGGGGGGGGCGCACTTGGGGGACTGCATGGGATAAACATCTTCCTTGTGCCTTTGACCAAAGAACACAGGGGAGGGGGGAGTAGCCATCGGGCTGATCCCCAAGAAGTTGGGAGGAACCAGCTTAACCCTTGTCTTCAGATGGAGCTGCCAAAGACACTCTGGGCTTAGTGGTTTTGGCAAAACTTAAATTCTGGGCCCCCCACCAACCCACCCCACTCAGTGAAAAGAGCACCTGGCCTCCCTGGCTGGGGCAAAAAGGAGCTGAACCTTCATATGGGACACACACACACACACACACGCAAAGCACCCCTTCTGCAACTGAACCTCTTTGTCCGGACGCATGTTGAGGATTTCTGCTAACCAAGCAACCTACAAGCATCTGGGGTTTGCCCTGGGCAGCCTAAGGCGTGTCGGTCACCTCCACAAAGGCTGAGCTGCTTCTGAGAGCGATCAGGCCAGCCAGCGCACCCAGGCCTCTGCCCAGGCTGAGAGGCCCCGATGCCTGGTACTCCCAGCACGGCAGCCCCCTTTTTCTCTGAGAAGCCCTTTCAGAAAGAGGAAGCCACTCTCTGCCTAAAGGGCCAACAAGCGACGGCGTCCCGGCCGAGTCCTGGATCCCCCACAGTCCGGGCCCCAGACCGGAGCTGCGCCACTGAAACAGCTCCCCACCCACTCTGACACTTGCTCCTACCATGATCAGGACTTCTTTGGAATGGCAGAGCAGGTTCAGTCGGCCTGCCCACGGGAAAAGGGGAGTTGGGCAAAGCATGACAAGTGAGAAAGGGCATCCTCCACATTAGAGGGAAGAAGAGGGGCTGGGAGGGTCTCGCATATGCAGACAGAGCCAGGAAGAGAATGGCAGCACTGGCTTTCCTGGACCTGTGGGAGCTGGCTAGGCCCCGGGGCTGGCAGCAGGAAGATGATGCCCGGGCCACCGAGATGGGCAGGTTTTCCTGGGCTCTTCATCTTGGCAACTCGCCCTGCAAAGAGGGGCCATGGCTTTCGGCTCCCCAAAGCAGAGCACCTCCCGAGAGGCTGCTGCCAAAATGTGATCCCAGATGAGAATGATAAAACACATAGGGAGTAACCACAGCAAACGTGTCTGGTTATAATATATTTTAATTATATTTAAACTTTTAGTTTTTGCTCTGGCCCTGCCTGCTTTTTGGAATGCAGTGCGGTAACGCGGGAAGGCCAAGCGCGGCTGTGGCCCAAGAAAGGGAGGGCCCCTTTGGGTCATAAAGATTCAGGGTGGAGTCTCTTTATGGCCTCCATGGCCTCTTTATCAGCTGAGGTCACCTTGGCTCTTCCGTAGCCACAAGCCAACTTTGTCCTATTAAAAATAAATCAGCCCAAGAAAGGAACTGGCCTGGGTGTCCCCGTTCTTGCGGCTAACCTGGCTTGCCAGATGATTTCTGGTGCTCTGGGAAACTCAGCAGGGCAGCCCGGTGGGTCTGCCCTTGGGTTGCGCAGGGACAATTCTAGCTCCGTTGGCAGCTGACCTGCACCAACGGCCAACATCCTGCGTGGGCTGGTCACTTTGCCCAAGTCTTCACATTCTGAGACCTTCGTTATGACAAGCCCCCTCAGAATTCTCCGCTCTTCCTTTCCTTGTATCCAAGTGCACCAGAGCTCCCCAATCTCCCTTCCACAGCAATTATGCAGCAGTGGAAACTCCCAAGACCAGAGAGCATCCGCCAAAAAGTAAGCAGAAGGGCCGGCAGCTATTTTATTTACTGGAGCTGACCAAGTATATTTTGGCTGAATAAGGCAAACAACGCACTTACCAAAGATCTCCCCTCCGCTTGCATACTCCGTGACCAGATAAATCATTCTCTCCGTCTCCATGACCTGCACAAGGACAGAAAAGCAGCTGACACAGACAGGCTCAGGACCAAACACCCTCGGCTGATCTGGTTTCTTCTTGGGGGCGGGGGTGTGTGTGTGTGTGTGTGTGTCCACAGAAGGATTCCCCATGGGACAGGCACCAAAGGCTCCACAGACTGATGCTTTACGGTTATCTTCTACGCCCCGCTGTTTGGCATACCACAAAAGTGTTTTACTCTGAAATCATTGTATTCATTTGAATCAGCAAGAGGCCTATTGATTGTGGGGGCCAAAAGGAAGCCTCGCAGACTCCAAGAGCCCCCCTCCCCAGTGACACGCAGAGGTCCCCTCTGGATCGAAAGGAGCCCGAAGGTTGGAGGCCCCTCCTGCCCCTCCCCCAAAGTCTTTACCAACATGTTGCCTGTCCCCGTCTCAGTTACTCAGCCACCAGACCTGATACAATCTGATGATATGAGGGTGGCACAGCATCTTCATAATCTGCACTTCTCGAAAAATCTTCTTGAGGTTCTCTTCATCCAGCTGAGTCTTGTCAATGATCTTTATTGCGACCTGAAAGGGCAAACATGAGAGTAGTTATTATTAAACCCAGAATGGGCAGGTGGAGCAGAAACATTACTGCTCCTCGCCGTCTGGTTCATTCTGAGAGCATAAAGCTACTAGAGAGCAAGAAAAATGACTGAATGATTTATTTCTAACTCTGAATAACTTGCCAATAATAGGTAATACCTAATAGGTATGATGGAGATGCCAGCAACTTTCTATAAACTCTGCTCTGAATGGTGGCTTTCCATGAATTTACTAATTTGAGGAAGATTGTGCAAATTGGTTGCATTCATCCGTAACGCCAAGCATTCTGAACTAGTCAAAGTGGCCCAATTCAGATACTCATTTAAACCCAAAAGAAGAAAACCATCTTATGTGTGAATGGTGATGCAGGAATCCGAGCAGGTGCTTGGGGGAGTGGGGGGGGGGTGTCCTGTGGCAATTAACCTTGCCCTTCCAGTGAGAATAGACTCTGTAAATATCTTAGAAACTCTCGAAGGCGTTATTTTTACAACTGATGGAAAGGACACAGATCATCAAATAAAGCTTTTCTCCGCTCAAGCGTATCATTTTTAATCCAAAACATTCAGAAAACAAGATTGACCTAGCCAAGAGTTCCATCTTGTGGAGCTACTTTCAACTGCAAAAAATCCACGCAGCACTCAGTTTAGAAACGGGGATGTCAGAAGGTGGTATTATGGGTTAGCTGAAGAGTTCTAGCCCTTGCCTAACAAGGCCAGGCGTCCCTCCTGCCTCTGCCTCTGCCTCCGGCCTTGCCCCCCTTCCAAGACTGGCCTCTTGGTCTCCTGATTATCCATTTTGTGCTCAGAAAGTCTCTGAGCACCACTTGCAGAACAGCCGTTTTGGGTTGCCAAGGGCTTCCTTTTCTTCTACTGATGCCCCCTCTCTCAGCCCAGCCTATCTCACAAGGTTGTTTTCAGGGGGAAATGGGAAGAGTAAGTACAAGGTGCATTGACTTGAGCTCCCAAAGGAAAGCGGAGATCCAAGATCTAAGATAAAAAGAGTAAAATAAACTCAAACGCCCCTGTATCTAAGTTCCTGCAAATCCGAGTTCTTCAGCCCGCCCACCTCCTTGCTCACAGCCCAGCAACAACCCCGCGGGCAGCTGTGGGAAGAGAGGCAGGGAGCCCGAGAGAGGAATCACCATGAATGGGGCTGCTGGCAGTTCTCCACACGGCTCAGTCGCCATCGCTGCTGTCTCTATGGTTTCCCACGGGATCTGTTCCACCCCATCCCAGCAGATCCTTGCTGAGACTTTCGCTCCAGTGTTTCAAGCCACCTACTTTCCTGCCCGGGTATTTGTCACCATGGCAATTGCAATTCCACACGAAACCCAAATCTGTGCCACTTTCCTGGTGCAAATGCCGGGAGCAAGGAGGACAGGAACTCTCTGCTTTGCCATTCAGGCCGCAAAATGTTTTACCACCAGCTCTTTCTGCCTTCTTAAGCCCCTTGCAGCGGCCATCCCAGAGTGGTAGGTAATCTCTCTTGCCCCCCTGCTCAGGGCTTTCGTGATTCCGTGGCCCTTTTCAGGGGAAGAGGGACCCTCTCCTCCCAACAAGCTGCTGACCAAGAACAGAGGGCAGCTC
Source organism: Thermophis baileyi (assembly GCA_003457575.1). Taxonomy (NCBI): domain Eukaryota; kingdom Metazoa; phylum Chordata; class Lepidosauria; order Squamata; family Dipsadidae; genus Thermophis; species Thermophis baileyi. The sequence continues at coordinate 667,121 of QLTV01003983.1, read as the reverse complement.
TGCTCACTGGAGGGAAAGCAGGAGAAGGGAGAGCAAAGCTGGAAAAACAACTTGCTCCTCCCCCTCCCCCCCCCCGCCCAGGAAGGTTCAGCCCATGACAATAAAAGTCATCCTGCCGCGATCTCTGCCAAAGAGCCCAAGCGTGGAAGGTTTACAGGCAGGGGGTGCAGGGTCTGGAGCACCTCCAGGAAAGCTCTGTGGTGGAGCAGGTGTGCTTCCACCTCTGGAAGTGTGCTACAAGGTCACTGAATAACCTTTGCTGGTGCTTTAAAAAAGGTCAAGGAGACAATCCCTGAGGGAGCCACCGGGTGGTTGACATCCTGACTAAACCTAAGGCTTTCTGTGCGGAGCTTCCCAAAATCAAGATCACTCTAACGTGACTTTACTTAATTATCTATCCCTGTGATTTATACCCCGCCTTCTCTCTTGGCAAAACAGCAAAAGAAGACAATAAAAGGAAATCCTTCAGTGCAATGATTAAAAACACCTCTTGAAACTCCGACTCCCGGATAACACTGATCCCTCTTCCCACTGGACTGATAGCCAGTTCATAGCCAGTCGGTCGTGGGCTGGCATTACAACGTTGACGAACCCGTTTTGCTGCCTCCTCCATGCTCAACACATCCCTTTCTTCCACACAGTGGTTCCAGGTTTTTGACATGCTGTTTAATTCAAATGTATGCCCGCTTCTTTGAACCGTGTCGATCTTTGCAACGCTGCATCTACAAACATCACCCTGAGCCTTCCCAGAGTGGCCAGGAACACGGCGCTGGAGCCAACGTGGCCCGGCCATCTGCTCCCTGTCTTTGCGTGGGCAGCCAACAGGGGGCACCACTGGTACCTCCACGGCAGGAGTGACCCACGGAACTCTCCTGCGAAGGCATCCTCCTGCAGCCTTCGCTTCCACCTCCCAGCCCCGGAAACGAGCAGAGCCAGAACTGTTCTCACATGTGTGTCACATCCAAACAGTCATCCTAAGAACTACCGTATAAACCATCTAACAACCTTTGGGTGCCTTTGCTGGGACTGAGCCCAGAGCAGCCTGGCCAAAGAAGTTGGGCTGCTTCCTGACCTGAGCTCTCCAGGCAAAACTCAACTAAATAATATTACATCACAGGATTTAAATTTAATAGCCAGCAGTCAATGACGGTCTCAGCCAAATGGCAGCATGCCTCTCTCTCTCTGTGCCCTGGTCCAATCTCGGCATGCCAGGAAACGGTGCAGTGGGGCATCAAAAGCTCCCAGGGATAATGGGTAGCAATTTGGAGATCTGAGAAGCGATCTGGGCAGCCCCACATATTATGTCTTGCATTATATACAGACATATATAGTACATACACACACAACACACACACACACACACTGTGTGTGTGTGTGTGTGTGTGTGTGTGTGTGTGTGTATAATGTATATGTACCTATACCTATACCTACCTATATACATACATACATCCCATTTTTTCTTTTTAATTAGCATGGCAAGCCCCCCCCCATTCTTCCTGGGTTCGGTCCCCTGTGAAAAGGTCCCAGACCTCTCGGGGGGGGGGGGCAGCCCGGCCCTAAGAGCCCCCAGATGGCTTTTCATCAAAGCTGTGCTAGGAGCCTTAGAAAAGGACATTGTGAATTTGGTGCCTTTGGCTTGAATACTGAAAACACAAAGGGACTGGCGGGGCAGGGCAGGGCGGGGCAGGGCAGGGGAGAAAGAGAGGATAGCCACTCCTGTTGTCCTGCCCGGCGCTCACAGAACCGGTCCTGCCTACGGACGCATTCCCTGCGTGGCTTCTGTCCTGGCTTGTGGGCACCCCTTGCCCGCCTCCTCTCATTCCTAGTGTTTCCCCCCCTCCCCTCCCCTCCCCTTTCTCTCCCTTCCCAGGCAGCACAACTGCTGCTTTCCACACTGCCTCTTGGTGACCCTTCTTTTGCAGCAATTTTAACAATCGGGGCATCACGGGGGGGTGGGGTGAGGTGGGGGGGTGAAGCAAACCTTCCTCCCCCCTCCCTTCCCCCCCTCCGTCCTGGAAGGGCACCCCCTGGGTTATCCGCTGAGCCAAGCTGCTTCCCCGATGTGAGACCCCTGGAGTTGGCAACCAGGGCTCTTCTGCTTGGGTGCAGCTGCTCAGGGAAGCTCTGCCCGCGACTCCTTTGAGGGGAGGCAGTTCGGCATAAAGTGGAGGGTGACTCAAGCACTTCCACCACCAAGGAAACACAGATGATGATCCAAGCTGCTTTCCCACACACGTCCCCAAGCATTCATCGCGGCACGTGGGCGGGGAGACGGAAGCCGTCACCCGGGGATGCAGCCCTGAACCTCTCAGAAAGAAGGAAAAGGGGGGGGGGATCCGTTTCTTCTTCCAAGCGCAGAGTGGCTCAGGCACGCTGATCGTCTCACCTACCAACAAGGAACGGGGGGGGGGCACACACGACGGACATCCACTTTTAAGATGCATGATGGAGTGGAATGTACGTCTCTCTTGAAGGTCTGTCAACTCTGGTAAAATAGAATTTAAAATGTCCAAATCTCATTCACGGTTCTATCGAGGAATTTGTTTCAGTTAACTTATCGGAAACACAAACAACTAATTCCCACAACACTGTCAAATTATCTAAGACTGTATTACTATTATTCTTCTCATCCTTCCTATTACCTATCTCCTCTCACTTATGACTATAACCATGTTGCTTGTATCTTTACAATTTATATTGTTTTATTTGTTTCCTAGTACGATTTGATTGCTTATTAGTAACCTATGACTATCACTGTTGTATCTTAACGATTCTTGATGAATGTATTTTATTTTTCTTTATGTACACTGAGAGCATATGCACCAAAGACAAATTCCTTGTGTGTCCAATCTCACTTGGCCAATAAAGAATAAGAGACTTAAATGGACCTTGTTAAAGAGGGGAGGAAAATGGGGAAAGCGGCCCTGAAGAGTTCCTGGAAAAGGCTGCAGATAATTCAGAGAAGAAACTCTTGGGAACTCAAGAGCTTGGCGGTTATCAGTGTCATGAAAGTTGCAGAAGTCGCCCACTTTGGAGATTAGAGGCAGCAATGACTGAACAGGGCTGGGATGGAAAAGAGAGAGGCAGCATTTAATCACTTGTGAGAAAACGTATTTCACAAAAATCAAGCGAGCGTGTGACACGACTGCCAAAACAAAGTCAAACTAAAATCTAACCACGTTCAACTGTGCAAAGCTGCCAAACCTTCAGTGATCAAATAATGTAATAAACATAATGTGTACTCGTTAAACGAAGGCCATGAAGTCACCGAGTAGCCTCTGCACTATTCTCTGAAGCAGGAGCCAGCAGGAGCAACCTTGGTGCCAGCCAAGCAGGACAGTCCGTCTGCCAGCCGCGGGATAACTTGCCTCTCAATGAACGTGGCTCTTAGATCACTCGGCAGGAGGTGCCAACGGAGCTGGAGCCCAGGGCAGCTGCTGAGCACTGGCACAGCGCCAGCGAGGAGCCGAAATGCCACGCAAAGTTGCTTAGCAGCCCAGGAGTCCCAGCTTGCCAGAGCAGCAGAAGCATCCTCAAGAGCCCAGCGTCCAAAAGCAGGCCAGGACTCCTGAGAAATGGTCCTGCTGACCTGAACCCAGGTCCCGGGCTCCCCCAGGCCAGGGACCTGGACCCAAAGGGCAGGGGATGACAAAGCAACTTGCCTATGACTGGTGTCACCCTGGTTATAGCACTGGAAGAGAGCTCATAAAGATGAAAGGATCAGCAGCCTCTGCTAAATCTTGGGCCAATCCTCGGAGACTGGCGTGTTATATACTAAGTGGTGTCAAACTGGATTTGCCAGGAGGAGGACTGACAAACCGCTGATATCACTGAAGGCCTCCTTGGGGCCTCCTCGAGGTTCTGCTAGGCATGGCAAACATGGACTCAAAGCTCTTTTGGCATCCCGTCCTTGTAAACCAAGGCCAGTTTGTCCCAGCCCTGCGCTCTCCCCCACAACACCAGATGCCCCCCTTGCCCATCCCGAAGGAGGTTGCCTGGTGGCTGAAAGGACTTGGCGGCATAATTGCTAGGTGCCTCCCCATCTGGGAGTCCCAACCCCTCGCTCTGATGCTTTCTCCGTTGCCAACCATTAACAGAGGGCCTCTCCCACCAATCCCTTACCCCACCAAAGTCCTTTCTTGTCATCACGACTCCTTGCCCGAAAATGATATGCATTTTGTAGCTTCGTATTTCTATACATATTGTGTACACACAAGTATACACACACGAGTCCAAACACATGCACACATATGTCCATCTTGAATTCCTTGTAATCCAAAGGTCCAACCACCTCTCAGCTTTATTGGGCGGCTGGTAGATTTTAATGCTGTGCTCCACAAAATCCCTTTTTGAGAATTCTCGAAGACTTCTGAAACATTCTTTGCAGAAGAAATGTAGATTCTTCAACAACCTTTTTGAAATCTACTGTCTTCTTGTATTGTTTCCATCTATTCAAGGATATGTGTTCCCTTTTGTTCTTATTAGGCAACAATTCCACTATCTAAAGGAAGGTTTGTTTTTAATCGTTTTCTTGACACCTCTTGGAGATGATGGTATTTAACCTGACAACGGTATGCATTAGAGCTGATCTGCCATGGTTTGTTTCTATATAATCCCCAGGTGTTCTTGGAAGGATTGACATCTGGACTTTTTCTTCAACCACATCGTGGCCAGAGGCTTTTAGGGGTTAGGGAAAAAACCCAGATCTACGTAGTGTATAGTCTCCGCGTGTTTCTGGTGCATGAATGATCCCCTCTAGATTCTGGCTGGCTCTACTGTGTGCTCCTGGCCTGCTTCTGTCCTGTCTCCACTTGGATGATCAAAAGCATTTTCATCCTCACCTCGGGAGAATGATTCACCTCAAGCCAGACACAGCCTTTGCTTGAGATGCCTCCTCTCCTTGCTCAGCCGGCTAAAGGACAGGACATCCTTCCGATGTACAAGCCGGGACGCATCCTAGGGCATCCTAGGGCGTGCCCGTGAGCGACAGTCCCTGGGATTTAGCTGGAACCTCCCAAAGCACCACCAGGGTGCTTAACCTGGATCGCTTTCAGGAAGAGAAGGCGTGGGATGCCTTGGCTTGTACCCCAATTGGCAATCCCTTCCAGAGGAATTTGTCACTGCGTCTAATCGCTCCTTTTACTCCACTTAAGCCAGAAAATCGGGTGCTTGGCGGAGCCTGCTAACAACAGCGGCTTCTCACCCTGAAGCTTCCCCTGGTCTGAAGAGGAAGCCATGGGGCAGAAGCATGTTCATAATATAATTCTTTGTTTAATTTAAATACGTTGAGCAAGAATATCTTGCCGGCTTGGCAATCTGGACCAAAATCTCCTTTATTGTCCTGCCTATACATATATACGTGCAAAAGCAGGGCATCTTTTAAACACTGAAGCTAGGAAAAAGGAGAAGCACCATCTTCACAGAAAAGTTCCTTCCCAAAAAGACATTTTTAAAATGAATCTATATTGTAATGACACAAAGAATTCAAAGGCCGATCCCCTCGGACCCTCTGTTCTCACAACGGACAGACTCAGGCTGAGCAGGCAGGAGCCTCATAAGGGCAATTACACTTTCCTAGCAAGTGGCATATTTGCAATTGCCAATGGAAACAATAAGCCTCCAGATGTTTTCTTACCAGTAGTAATTTTAGAGTTTGCATTTCTACTGTATGAGAAAGCATTTCTTTTTCATAAATTTCCCATCACCAAATCTCACAAATGTTTCCAAATCCTAGTTATATTACAAGAGAGGAAGAAAAAATACCTCCCTTCAAGGGTTTGTTCTAGTTCCAGTATTATTTTGGCTGGCCTCTTCTACATCTTCTCTATAACACTTTTGAGGTGTGATGATAGGAGCTGCAGTACGTCAAGAGGATCTGTAGGCTGCTGCCACAGTCACTTTTCCCAAGATCCAAACAGGAAATCGGACACCCCAACAGGTTGGGCCAACGCTTCCCAACTAGCCTTTTTCTGTATCCCTGCCAGCTCACAAAATACCAGGCTTTTAACTGAACTCAGGAATGTTTATGCCAATGTGCATCAATTTGTACTTGCTTATTCTAAACCGCACTTTCTATTTCCATTTTACTACGGTAGTTTAGAGAACTTTCTGACGCTCTTCTTTTTATTGAGAGCACAAATACTCCTCTGATGTTCTCAGGAAACTTGGGGTCACCTTCTTCTACCTCATGATAGTTTGCAAACGTCCGTAGGAAGCACTGAAGGCAGACATCATAAACCTTCAATGTAAGAATTGTCATTTATACTCCAATTTTTTAATTGGCTATTGTTCCACAGAAGAACTTAGTTATTATCACATTACGGTTAATTGTGCTAAAAGAGGCTTTCTGAAAACTATATAAGCAACATATACAGAATCATCCACATGGAGAGAATTCTCAAAAGGTAGATTCTTTGGCAATATTTCTAAATCTATAAGCTTGGCAATTTGTCTTTAATAATTATTTTCACTCATTTATTCATAACAGCCTTCAGGTGACCAGTCTAACTTTCTGGACTGGGTCCATTTTTAAAATTAGCATCATGCCGGCCACCTTATGTGCACGTTGCACATTTGACTGTTTTAACATATGGATATACAGTATCTGGACTTGGCAATCTGTTGGTTTTCAATGGGTCAATATATATTTTAGAATTTAGAATTTCACTTGGCATGACTGCTATTTGCCTTAGCTCTTCGGATTCCCACTCTGAAAATAATTGTTCAGGCATGATGAATACATTGTCTTCAAGCTGTTCCCTACCTGTTTCTGGTGTATTTAATTTTAAGGTTGGTCTTTATTAACTTCTCTAGTGATTACTTTGCAAAGCACTTTGCTGATACATTTTTTATTTTTTCCACTCTGTCATGTTTGTTCAGGGGCCTTTAGCTACTGAAGTTCCCATACCCCACTTCCGGTTCCCTTCTTCTCAGGATACAGATCGGACATCTGGGAGAAAGTCTGCTCAGGAGCCCATTCAAGCTGAGGTGAGCCTGAGCGCCCGGCACCCCCCTCCGCTGCCTCACTAATAATCCCGGCTGGGCCAAAGGAAGGAAGGAAGGTGCTCCTGGCCAGATCAATTTCAGTTGGGTTTTAGGACCCAAATTACCTTGGAGGATGTGAGCTACTGGGGGGGGGGATCTGGAACCTTTCAAATTAACTTCTGACAAGCATTTTCTATGCCATTTGCAGCAATCAAGCCAGCAGTTCCCATGGAAACCAGGGAGAAGCAGAGGCAAATTTGGGTGACATAAGCTGCACAGCTTGGAGAGCCTTTGGTTACCTGCAGAGGCTTCCAAAAGGCCCTCTTCAACCTGGAGGTGGCGCCTTCCCTCCATCTCCCCATTGCTTGCTTTCAAGAACACCCTTCGGCTGCATTAAAACAAGAGCAGGCCCTTTTCTCCTTAGTTCTGACACTTATATGAGCCCAGCTCAGTTTTCCCAATTTTTAATCATTCCATGCCAAACCTCCAGCTTGCTCTGTGCAGATGAATGCAGGCCTTGGTCCCCAAAGGCTCAGGAATGGGACACGGGGAGGTCACTTTTGACGGACATCTGTTTTTTTTAAACTAACATGCCGGTTTCCTATATATCTTTGAAAAGGTTCCCTTATAATGCATGTCTCAGAAGACTCAGGGGGTCCGGACAGCATGGACAGAAATGAGTAGAGTGAATTAAGACTATTTCAGACTAAAACCCTGACCTTACCAATTTCTTTCACACCCACAACTTACAAGCAGACCTCTGAGACTACACAGCTTAACCCAAAGGCAGGTGCCCCTTGCAAGCACACAATTTTGCAGTTGTCATTTTCTTCCTCTCAAAAGTCTCACTTCTGTTTTGATGTGTCCTGCATTGAGGAACTAACTATGGTTTCTCACAAGTCCACGCACAGATTTTGAACTCACAATTTTCCCAGGCAGAATACATCCATAAGTAACACTCTTGTCCTATAAGGAGTGGAACAACACATTTTTCACAGTCAGTAGCACACTCTGATGAAGACAATACAGTCAGGCCGATATCAGCCAGCCAGGAGGCTGCTGACTGCCAGAAAACACCTGGAAACTACTCTCCGCTAGGCATTATCAGGAAAGCTGGAGGCCAAGTCCCAGGCCTTTCATCACCTTTGGGATGGCAGCATTTTATGTCAATCTTCTGGCTTGGTGTCGTTCTTGGCCAGAACTTGCTATGGAAGCACTGAGCCATGTGGCGCCACTCTAAGCAACTTTTGCACCAGGCCACAGTGGCCGGCTTTGCATAGACCAGAATGCGATAAAGTTTCACACATCACACCAACTGAGCAAGGCAAACAACAGTCATAATCAAGCTGGAATGACTGAGCCTCGTATTTAGGAATTCCACAAACTACAGTCTAACTGAGCCAACCGGTTAGAAAAAAAGATTAACAGAGTTTCTTTGAGGGCCTTGTTTATATTAAGAGTTCATATCCGCAGGCTTCCTGCTCCTTTGACCAGCGTTCCTAACATCTGCAAGCGGGCCTGTCCCTTAAGGGCTGTTCCCGTCCTCTGAGCCAAGCTTGCCACCCTTGCCCTGCTCCCTTCAGCGAAGGAAGCAGCCTCTGAGCTGCCCAGGGATCTGTCAACTACCGATTCAGGGTCCATCGTCACGCCTGTCAGAGCCATAATTATCCTTCCACGCTTAAGACAAAATATGTTTCTGTCTGAACAAAAACATCTTGGAATGTAATTATTCTGGAAACAGTTACCTTATTATTACTATATTTTAAAAAGTGAGGAAGAAAATTTCCAAAGGCTGCCCTAGTTCCCAGGGGTGCCATGTGGGAAAAGGACAAGGAGGCTCTGCCCCTTCTCAGCCCGTGTCTTTTGTGGGCTTAACTCCGAGAAGTTAAAACGGTGGCAATTCCTACCACCGAAAAAAACAGAATAGCTCCTTCTGGTGTAGCTGTACTTCGGATCTAGAGTGCCAAAAGATAAGTAAGGATGGCCGATGCATGGAATTGCAGCTCTGCAGGAAACCTCTCCTACAACTGCAATGGAACAGAAGTGGAAAAGGCCAGCATTTTGCCCAGGGGCACAGGCAAGGCTGGGCCCTGCCTGGCACTTTGCAACATGCCCACATTGGGGCTGCATTCCAGGGAGCAGGAGCCACTTTGCAGTACTGAAAGGAGACGGGTGCAAGATGCTCTGCAGATATCACATTTTGCCTTTCCAAATATTGCAGGCCCCCAAAGTGTAAAAAACCCCCTCCCCCGCAGAAGACAAGATCTTCCTGCCTTGCAGCTTAGCTCTCCTCCCATGCGGTGATGCTCTGTGCTGGGCACGCACTCAGCCAATTAGCAAAGGTCTCCTAAAATCATCTCAGTGGCTAGAGTTGCAAGAGAGTGACGTAGATGGCCCTCCCGAAGAGGCTGAGGAGATCGAACGAGGGAGCCTGCAGGGATTCCAGGCCACCAAATTTCTGCTCGTCCCAACTCATTCCCTGGGATGCCTTCTTCTGTCCTCCAGAGAGAGGAAAGGCTGAAGCTGCACACGGAAAAGCCACCCAGGGGAGGCGAAATGGGCCCTCCAAGCAGAGAGACAATTCCGGGATGAATAATCCCTAGACCAAAAAAAGAGGTCAGCAACCACAGAAGCAAAGAGTCCCTGGCAATCCATTTTTCATCATCCTTGCGCTTCCCCTTTAGCCCAGCAAAAGCTCCCCAACTAAGAACAGATGTGGCACAGCTGCTGGAGGGTTTCTCCACTGCAAATCAATCTCCTCCTCCTCCTCCTTCACCATTTGAAGCAGAAAGCCTCGGCGGCTCCTCCTTTGAGACCAGCCCTCCAACAGACAGTGGCTGCTCTGCAGCAGAGAAAATGCCTTCCTCTGCTGGCAGGGCAGGGCAGGGCAGGGCTGGAGGCCCCGGAGGGCGAGGGACATTCCCAGGGACGCTCGCTCGGCTGAGCTGTCCTAACCACCAGAGCTATTGCATCAGGCCCAGAAATGCCTCAGCTGCTGCTGGCAGAAGATCCCCTTTCCCAGGGCAAAAGCCAGGCTGCCAGGAGGAGCTCAGGGCCACACAGCTGCTCCCCCCCACGGGTCACCTCCCAAAGATTGCTTGGACATTAAGGACACAGGTTGTGGGATATCTGACACAAGCGCACACGTGCACGCCTAGGTTGTGCTTGCCCGCCCTCCCTCCCTCCCTTGATCAGGCTTTCTTCCATCTTCCAACCAGCTTGGGACCTCAAAGTGGTTTTAGGCACAACCATTCAACAGCATTTTTTTCCTGCTTGCCATCCTTTCTTTCCCTCTCTCCTTGTTTACATCTAGAGCCACGGAGCAGCAAACCCTGAATCTCGGGGTCCGGAGTACTTCCATCCTGGAAAAGAAAAACCAGGAAGAGCAGAAGGCAAAGGAGACCGAGGTTACTTGAGAACAACCCTCTGGGCATTTTTGAAAAGCAGACAAAGCACCAGGCCCCGGCATCTCATCAATGGCTCCACATTAACCTGAACAAGTCGAGTGCCTCAGGGCTCAGTCCTGGTCCCAGTGCTGTTTGACATGTGTATGAAGTACTTGCAAACAGCACTTAGAAAAGAAAAAGATGAAGGCTGAATGGCTGGCTAAAAGAAATCATTCCAGGCGTTCAACTTCATTGGGTGAAGCTTCCAAGGCTCTTGAGGGCAGCTGCAGCTGGGGGTCAGCCTGGACACCCCAGGTCTACAAGCCTCTGCAGGAACAGCGTCCGGTTCGTCCGCTCTGCTGCCTGCTCTGCTTTGGCCGTTTCAGGACCAAGCTCTGCATTTCCTGGAAGCTGAAGCCAGACCGGTCCCAGACACAATGAGACTGCCCTGCACTGGACTGGCAGAGGATACAGGAGAACATTTGGCAGTGCCGCTTGGTGCCAAGCTGCCCGATTCGGCCCCATGTGCAAAACTGAGCTTCATTCCAAGGCTAAACAAAGAGCTCTCCCTTCTCTCCTTCCCTCAGGCTGAAATGTTCCTTTATCAGAATCACCCAAAGCAGGCTGCAAGCCAAAAGGAGCAGGGCTAGCTCCAAGTTCCTGCAGCAATCCTCTTATCAGCCAGGACTTCACATCCAACCCCCCCTCCCCACCCCATGAATGTTTGGCCCTGTTTGTTCAAGGAAGGGGGCTGGCTGCCCACGGTGCGCCTGAGGGCAGGAAGCATCATTTCAGCCTCAAGGAAGTCCTGGGGAAGGGAAGGTGCCTCAGCCCTGCAATACGCAGGGGGACCGGGGGGGGGGGGCAGGCCGTACCCCCCCCACACACACACACACCACACACCACCTCCATTCGTCCTCTATTTGCGCCAAGACAGCAGCCCAGGATACAGGCTAAAAATTGCTACTGTATGAGGTTTCGATAAAAATACACGTGTTTACAGGAAAAGCTCTATACAGTAACAATGATTCATTTGGCAGGAATGCTCCCATCACTGCAATGGAAAAACAGGGAGATTAAAGTGCTGAATCTACCTCTCCATGCTATAGAGGTGGGAGAGGCCTAGAACGCAACAACCCCCTCTCCCCCCCCCCGGACTGTTGCTGCTGCCCACATAGCAAAGGAGAAGAGAGGAGGGGAAATTGGCCCAAGAGCAAGGAAGGGAGCAGACCCACCGAGCAGAACCGAGCTCAGTCTCAGCCTCACTGCCCTGTGTTGCAAACTAAAACCGCACACACCTGACCTTCTGGGTCCCACCCCCTGGCCCGCCTGGGAAACGGCTCCCTCCCTATCATGTGTTTTGTCTGAAGCGCGCGCACACACACACACGCACGCACGCACACACGCACAGACAAGAGAAGCTGGGACTCAGAGACTGTGCCTCTATTCGCAGGGCGAGTGTTTTGGTACGCGCAAGCACACACAAACACACACACACACACACCCAGACACAGACTTTGCAGTCACAATAGGAGTATAGCTGTTGACCTCCCTGACTCAGACAAGATGACAGATAACCTCCGAGGAGAGGCTGCTTAATTGCAAGGCCTCCCATTCCAGCTCCTGCCGCTACAGACACAGCGCTAAAATGGTCTGGTTTCAAATACGGCTCTTCACTCGGTCTCTGGAGTGAAATTAAATGCCAGGTGTTAGCTTGCTACTCCAACTGCAACGCTGGGCAATTATTCCATGGATCCATGAAGAGTTCCTCTTGTTTGCATTATTATTAAACAGGTCAAATTACTTGCTCTGTGTTTTTAAACCATCCTTTCAGCTGTAACCAAGCTTTGAAACTGCATTCTTGTCTCTCTGGATTGGGAAGACTTGTTTGGGTTTTCCATTGTTAAAACATCACTAACACTGATCGGACAGGGGCTGAAGTTCTGTAGGTTGGGGGGAGGGGGAGGTTTAGCACACAAACCCAAGAAAGCAGGTGTTTGTCTCAAAAGTATATAAATTTTTTTAAATCCCTTCTCAATTTCATGTAGCACAAGAAGTGATCGAGGCTTCTGACTAGTTAGTACAATATTAAAACGTCTTCCCCAAATGGAAAAAACTGGACAGAAATCAGTTCTCCCAATATTACTCGGTTCATGGCTTATAACTTCCTTGCCTGTTTCATAAATCATATTCATGGAGGAGGGAATCATGGACACCTGGGGATGGACAAAGGTGAGCAGGCAAAACTCAACTCCTGTTTTCTCTCAGAGCTGTAGGTGATCCTCATGATGCCACTGGGGGAGGGAGGGAGCTCCGCCTGAGGAGGAGGGGGAGGAGGAGGAAGACTCAGCTCATTTAAGCAAATACGGATGGCCAAGCCCAGAGGGCTCACATTCTACAGTAGCGAAGGAGCTAGCAGGAGTGATGGGGGAGCCACTCTCAGTAACCCCCAAGGACAGGCAAGCTCCTGGTCTCGTCATTCTTGAGGACTGACCCTGCAGACTGGGCTGGTGGGGGGCTGGGGCCCAACACATACTTGGGAAGCCAGAGAGTCCCTGCCTTTGATTTATGCATTGTGTGGGCTAGACAACCTCTGTGATAATCACAAACTGAGACCAGGGCTAGAAAATATCTGAATTGACACATGTTCCACTTTTAAATGCCCAACGACTGATTATGGATGGCAAATGCAAGATGCCCTCTCCAAAAAAGGTGCATTAATTCCTTTTCCAGAGTTTAACCGTCATTAGATAAGATCCTTATGCAAGTAGTAAGGACAGCCGCCTTCCTCAGGCTCCCTCTCATCTGGTGACTAGCCCTGATAGATGGATTGTCCCCACTGCGGCTTCCAGCCAAGCAGCCTTTTGTCAAAATTAAAACCATCTGCAACTGGCCAAAATGCAGGATCTTGACACTCCCAAATTGCTGGTTCCTGTTGCGACTTGAATAGGGTGAAAGCACAGAAATTGCACAAGCTCATCAGAAAAGCATCCCAGGCAAAAGCCGCAAGTGGAAAACAGCAAAAGTTGCCCACAGTCCTGGGAATGCGGCTTCAGACATTCCACAAGATTCCATGGTGCTTCGATCCCACACAAGCATCGCTTCTCTGTCTCTGCTGTGCGGGAAACGATGATGCCGCCACCCCTGGGCAACATCCTGATCCTGATCCTGATCCTGACTGCTGTGAGGAGACTTGTAGGCTCCAGAGACGATCAGGAGGGTTGCCGTTAGCAGCAGCAGCAGCAGCAGCAGCGGATTCCCCTGACCGGGAAGGATGAGCTGAGGGGTTTGTAGAGAAGGACCAGTTGCTCTTTGGCCACCGTCACACCCGTCTGTTTTGCTACCGAGGAAGATCACGTGAAACTCCTGTAAGAAACGCCAGGCCATTATCACCCTTGGCCTTCCTTCCTCTTTCCCTGCTTGGGGTAAGAAACCGTGGCAGCAGCTTTCCCAACCTGAGCCCTCCATCATACAACCCAGTTGGGTTGAACTTAAAAGGGGAAACCAGCGCAGTGCCTGGTACTTTGAATGTCTGCAGTCGCATTACATCATCTGACCGAAATGAAGCCGGGTGTAAAAAGGGGACAAAATCTACGCTCCGTCTCTGTCGGTCCTTGCAAGCCACCTGCGCTCCTGCCCCATCCTTGCAATGCTTCCCAGGTTGCTACCAGTCTTTAAATTGCTTTCTTTTTCAGGAAACCATTTTGGTCAGACTATACAGGTAGTCCTCGCATAATGACTGCTTGTTCAGAAACCATTTGAAGTGACGCTGGCACTAAACAAACGGTGCTCATGGCCAGTCCTCAAAGTTACAGCCACTGAAGGATTCCTGTGGCCACCTGATCAAAATTCACAGCCTGGATTCAGCTCAGCCACCGTGATAATTGCCAGCAGGCCACTCTGGAACCCCTTCCCTTATTTTGGGAAATGCTACTGTAAGCAAGAATAATTCTAGAAATCTAAGGGCAAAAATGTTCATCGCTCTATTCACAATACGATAATGTGGGCTATTTGTTATAGGGGAATCTGAGCCATTTCAGAGAATATGACTATTGTTTTTAATTGAAGTTTTATTCAAAATAAAAAAGAATACTCATGACCGGAGAAGGACATTCCTGGCAACGACTTCAGTAGCCTGGCCCTTCTGGGTCTTTGAAGAGAGCATCCCCAGACCAGGACGGTCCCTTGCCCCATGGCGCAGGAGGGCTTAGCTCCCTGCAGGGAACAGCCTGGGAAAAGACTCCCCCCCCCCCCAAGGTCTTCGGGGGGGGGGGGGTGTTGCTGAGGAATCAGGTCTGCATCCAGCTCAGCTGTTGTGAGGAGACAAGGGGACTTACAAGGGACACCAGGTAAGAGGTTATCCCCTGGCAAGGTACTCGGGGGGTTCTTTTTGGCTGACTTGGCAGTTCACCTACCTTCCCACCACCACCACCCCGCCCCCCAAAGAAAACCACCAGGAGGGTCTTCCCTTCCCCCCTGGAGGAGCAGCATGGGAACCACAGCAGCCGGAGCTGGTGATAGTAGAATGGGCACCAGCTCAAGAGCTTGCCCCAACTTCTCAGAGAGAAGGGAGAGAGCGGCAATAATGTATTGCCCACGAAATGCACCCCTTGGCTGCTGGTTGACTGCAAGAGAACCAAAGGGCATTTCAGCCGGCTGAAAGAATCAGACTTTTGTTACCCTGCTCCAGCAATTCGGACAGTGGTTAGTACGGCCAGAAACAGAACGTCACTGCCCTAAAGCTAGCCTCACACCACACAAAATGCCATTTGCTTCTTTATTGCTGGGAGACTGTCTGGATTCAGACAATTCTGGCTTGTTCAATAAACCATGGCTATGAAGTCCATGAATGCAGGGGATCATCATCATTCTCTTAAGAGGAATGAAGGCACCCGCCAACTCCAGGGCTGCCTTGGATCATGTATGTTATCTGGGCCAACGTAACACACTTTAGTGTTGTGCAGTGACAGCCTACGACAGCATGCTGAGTCCTTATATCCATTTATATAGATCTATACTTCACACGGCCTGCTCCCTCATCCTATCAGCCAGACTGAACGGTAACATCCTTTCAAATTTGCAGAGAAACAAGACAAAGGTATTTCTGCTACAGATTCCTAGAATTGAGGAGGGCCGCTACTCACAAAACAATCGGAGCTGGCTTTCCTTCATCCAATACATGTGCGTTTGATTATTTGCCTGCAGAAATGAAATATCTTACACCAATCTTTTGTCAATCAATATCAGGTTGTTTCCTGTTCTTATCGACGTCATTTTGAATTTTTCGGGTATTTGGAGGTAGGGGATATCCACAGGCTTTGTAAGGTAAAAAGACAAAGCTCAGTTCCTAGAGATTTCATGGACACATCCATGTAATTTTCTTCACAACAATACCGAATCCCCTTCTTTGGAAAAGTATGTTTTGCTTCCAGTCTGAAATTGTCTGGTGGTCCCAAGCAGATAGTAACCAGGCCTGTAAAATTGTAAGACTGTGCCATCCATAAGGCTGACAAGAATCCCTCCCAAAAGCCCAAGTTCCAAGAGACAATCCAAACCTCCCTCCACTTTGTTAGGGAACAGTCTGAGAATCCCTTCAAACAAGCCATAAATCCACCTGTCAGGGATCACGGAGGTGTGAGCCGAGTAAAAGTCTTGCCATTTATGAGAATTATCACCAAACAATCAGGTACTGAAGTGGTTCCTGGTTCCTCCATGGGTTGGGGGGGGGGAGGCTCAGAATAATCAGCACACACAGAGACACACACAAAAATTGAGAACATTTGGGAAAGTGTTCAGAGTGGATTCTTGGAACTGTTAGATAAGAGCCGGTGTGGGGGAGTGGTAAGGATGTTGGACTAGGGAGACCTCAATCTTGCTAACTGTTAACATTTTCCAGAACACTGAAGAAAAGACAAGGAGGTTTGCTGTCCTAGGTCTTATCCTAACCAACAGAGAGGAGCTGACTGGGCAAGTGCAAACAACAGGAACCTTGGGAGAAAGTCATCTTATCACCTTGGATTTCACAAATATTACAGCCAACGAAATTGGAACATGGTTGTCCTTTCCCACTCTACTACGGAAGAGCCCATTTCAACAAGCTTTAAAGAAGCCGTATGAAGCAGGACAGAATCCTCAGGCAGAGGAAAATACCAAAGGGTTTGAAGCTTCTCCAAAACATGTTAGTACCATAGAAGCACAATCACAGATCCCTGACAAGAGCAGGAGAAAAAAAGCGAGGAGGGGAGAGCTTAGGAAACTGCTGCTCAGGCGCAGACATAAAAGGGGTATCTATAGGAAATGGAAGATGGGTGGGATCACTAAGGAAGTACTGTATCTGCAGAAATAAAGGTTGAAGCACAAAAGGAGCAAAGGCGTGCAAGGGAAATGAACTGTAACGAAAAGGGGGGGGAGGGGGCGGCAATAGTACCAGGGGAGAGAGAAAGGAAGGGATGGGCCTTCTGTCCGGAGGAGACGGTCAGACGGCAACAGGTGACCAAGGAAGGGCAAAGCGCCTCAATTCCTACTTTCCATTGGATTTCTCCCCAAAGGGGACCCCTGGTCAAGTGGGCCAGAACAGAGGAACTGGCCACTTGGAGCAGCAAACCACGCTAAGCGCCAAAATGGTTAAAAGAACTCCTAGCCAACCCAAATGAACTTAAGCATCTGCAGCGTTCAAATCCACCGCACTGAAGTGTCTTGACCTGCGGGTGGACGTCAGCTCCTTTCGGTCCTCCCTGAAGACCCCTGGAAGACAAGGCCGCTGCCTGCCCAGGGAGCTGAAGGGTGGAAAAGAGGGCCCAGGGCCACAAGAGACCTGCTTGATGCAGGGACTGGACAAACCTCTGTAGCCATCGGTTTGGGAATATTTTTAAAAGACCACGCTGCTTAGCACAAGCCAGCATATGTTTATTTAAAAAAGCACAAGACACGCCAAACAAGCTGATCCGCTTTTTAGACAGAGTAACCTGTTAGTTGACCAAAAGAATGTCGGGCATATAATCACAAGTTCAGCAAAGCATCTGAAGAGCCTCCTTTGAAATCCTAAGAAAGAGAACAACACAATGTGGGCTGGCCTCTGCTGTCACTGGGTAGATACACAACTGGTTGAACAATCGTATCTCTCTCTCACACACACGCACGCACACACACACACACACACACACACACACAGATCCCAACAGTTCTGGGTCAAGCGGAAAAAGAGTGGCATACCATAGTGTTCTGTTCTAGGTCCTGCTCTCTGCAATATTAGAAAATATGATTATTAAATTTGTGGTAGACACAGAGAAGAGGAATAGCAAACACATTAGAGGCCAGCATCAAGTTTCAGGGTCTTCCTGGGCCCCACAGTGGGAAGATACCAAAAGGAAGAACTCCAGCAGAGACAAAGGTAAAGTCCTTCCTTTGGATGGGAAACAGAAGCATAATGAGGGCGGAATGGGACGGGCGACAGTGGCAAGCGATACGTATCAAATATCTGTGCGCCTTGGTGAATCAAAATATGACGACCATGATGACATAAATAAAAGATGAAGATGTAAGCCAAAGCATGATGCAGCTGCAAACAAGGCAAATGCAGTCAGTATTCTGTATTTATCACAGCACCCTCGATTTCCATCTGCTTCTGAAAAAGACTTCAAGAAGCTGG
>QLTV01003983.1:615516-630544 GCA_003457575.1 Thermophis baileyi | reverse complement strand
GAGGCCCCTTTCGCCCTCTCCGGCCCGGCGCTCCGACCTTTGCCCCGCGCCTGCCAGCTGGCCCCGGGAGTGGTGCCCGGCTCCGCCTCCCTGCCTGCCTGGCGGGCTCTGCGGCCGGGGGTCCCTTGGCCGGGGCGGCTCGGCCTGAGTCCCCCTCTCGTTGCCCCGCAGACGGAAGGCGTCCGGGTGTCGGTGAACGTGCTCTCCGAGCAGAAAGAGAGGCCGGTGCTCTTCGTGGTGCGGCAGAAGGAGGCGGTGGTCTCCTTCCAAGTGCCCTTAATCCTCCGGGGCCTGTGAGTATCCTGCCCCCCCCCCACCGCCCTGCTGGGGCTCCTTCGACGGGACGGCCCAGCTGGGAAGCCGGCAGGCGGGAGGGCCCGCTGGGGCCAACAGCTGGCGCCCTTCCCTAGCCCGGTCCCGGGAGTCTGGGCCGCCTCCGCCGCGCCTGGGCCTCCAGCTTCCCCCTAACAAAAGGAGGAAAGGCTGGCTGCTTTAGGGGAGCTCCGAGCACGGGGCCGGATCGCTCTGTGGCCCCTAACGGGAAGGGGCCCCGCAGCAGCTGCTCCTCTCCCCCCCCCCAGGTTCCAGAGGAAGTATCTCTACCAAGATGTCAGCCGCACTTTGTGCCAGCCGCCAACCAAGAGCGAAGTCGAGACAGAGTTTTTCTTCGTGGACGTCTCCACCCTCTCGACCACCAACGCCTCTTACCAACTGCGGGTCTCCCGCGTGGAGAATTTTGTACTCAGGTGAGCCGGGCTGGCAGTCCGAGGCGAAGGGCAAAGGTGTGGTAAGGGTCCCAGCCATGGGGAGGGGGGGAGGGGGGATAACCCGGGTGGGCCCTGGAAGGCAGGGAGATTCTCCATGCGCAGCCCCAGAAGTGCGCAAGGACTTGGGTTGTGAAAAAAGTCATGCATGCAAAACATCCAGTCAGTCAGTGAGGAGCAGCAGCTTCTCTGTTTCTGGCAGGGGGGGGGGTGTCTCTGAGCCGAGGGGGCAAGCGGTCAGTGCGGCCCCTCTTGCAGTAGCCCTGCCCGCACCAACCGCTCTCCCTGCTGGTCTTTCCTGATGTAGGACAGGGGAGCCCTTCGCTTTCAACGCCACAGCAGCCCAGCCACAGGTAGGTTTCCCAGCAGTCTAGGTGGGCGGGGGTGTTCCCTGGATGGGAAGAAGACCCCCACCCCCACCCCCCTGGCCAAGGCTTGGCCATCTCTGAGTTCTGGACCTGGCTGTCAAACAGGGACAGTTAGCTGGAGGTTGTGTCCGTCTCACCCCAGCACTTGGACAGGCCTTTCCATTGTCCTCAGGCCAGGGGTCAGGCAGGACCTGAGGGAGGCCCCCGCCTGCCAGGCTGCAGCCCCTTTGCTGTGATTCTTCTGCCCTCTGAGCACCCGCTGTGGGTTCCCAAGCAAGATGAGGCCTTTGGTTGCGTGGCTTCCCTGATGAGGTGCCCAAAGAAGCTTCCCAGCCTCAAGAAGGGCCCCCAAGGAGCCGCCACAGCTGGCAGGCGGAGAAGGTCCAGGTTGGAGGTTGGATGTGCTGCCCCAAGAAAGGAGGGTGTCATCAGCCAGGGTCTTCTGAAATGGTTCTCCTCTCTCTCCTTGATGCACAGTACTTCAAGTACCAGTTCCCGGAGGGGGTGGACTCTGCCATCATTAAAGTGACCTCATCCACAGCCTTTCCTTGTTCGGTCATTTCCGTCCAGGACATTCTGGTCAGTGAGGGGTGGGGGATGCTTACAGGACACAGGAGGCTCCAGGCCTCCTTTCGCCCAAGAGGCTGATTGACCCTTCTTGCTTGCTTGCTTACTGCCCAGTGTCCCGTCTACGACCTGGATAACAACGTGGCTTTCATTGGCACATACCAGACCATGACCAAGAAGGCAGCCATCACAGTGCAGGTACAACTGATTGGCTGGGACCTTTGCCACTCGGACCCCTGTGATTTGACTGGCCCAGGTCAGCCTTCCTGTTATCTGGGATAATATCATGGGCATCAGTTAGCCAGCACTGGGTGCTGATATGGGTTGGCCTGAATCTTGCCTTGGCTTCTGAAGCGGCCATCTAGCACCACAAACTCAAGTCTTTGGAGGGTTCGTCCATGTGTTGTCTGTAACACAACGGTTAGTGAGTAGAAACCAGGATCCCTGAGGGGGCGAACAAGGAGCCTCCAGCTGCCCAGTCTTATTTCTGATCTTCAGTCAAAGATTTTCTCCATTCCTTGGTTTCTCGCAGAAGAAGGATTTCCCCAGCCACAGTTTCTACGTGGTCGTGGTAGTGAAGACCGAAGACGAAGCTTGTGGGGGACCTCTCCATTACTATCCTTTTTCCAAAGGTATCGGGGGGGGGGGGCTGGGCTGAGGACTGTTTGTGGGTTCAGCTTCTGTCGAGCCTTCATCAGCTAACTGGCAGGGGCCAGGAAGGCCTCCAGGGACGATGGCGCCTGGCACTTGAGGGATCTGGGGTGGAGGTGATCTGGCCTGGGGGGAACGAGGCGGTGTTCCAGGCTTCTTCCCCTGATCCCCCTTCCCCATTCGGTCGCTTCCACCAGTGCATTTGGGGGAGAAAGCAGATGTGCACATCGGAATAAGGGGAATGAGAGCAGGAAAGCCTTGGGGGCAAGGAGAGGCAAGACAGCAGTCTGTTCTTCTGTAACATCTGGAGAGACTGGAAAGGTTTTTAAGAGGCCCTGAGCTCACCTGAGCTCAGGGCTTGAGGGCCTCCAGGGAGCCCCTCGTGATTAGCAAGGAGGTGGCTGGTTGAAGGAAGGGCCCTTGGAAGCAGGCCGCCTTCCAGGCTCTGCACCATCGCTAGCGAAGGCGACCTGCAGCTGGGCTCTTCGCCAGGCGAGCTGATCCCGCCCTGTGTGTCTTCCAGATGAGCCTGTTGACCAAGGCAACCGCCAGAAAGCCTTGGACGTCGTGGTGACCCCTGCGGTCAGTTGTAAGCAAGCACCTCGGCTGCATATTCCCCAGTGTGGAGAAGGAAGGGGAGCAACTCCCGCCCTCCTCCTGACTTGGAGTGGGCTCCCCTGTAAACCTAAGTAGCAGGTAGCACAGGGCCTGGGGGGGGGGGGCCTGAATCTCCAGGAACCTTTGAGTTGAGGTTAGTGGCTGAGAGCGGCCAAGAGGCTGCGAGGGAAGCCGCTGGGAGGGGAGGGGAGGGGAGGAGGGCCGGCAGCCCTTGGCTCGCAGGGGCTTCCTAGCCAGACCTGCCAGGTGCGTGAGGCCGTCTCCCCGGCTCCTCCGCAGCAGAGACCTACGTGAATGGAATCCTCTTCTGCCTGGGCGTCTTCTTGTCCTTCTACGTCCTGACGGTGCTCATTGCCTGCTGGGAGAACTGGCGGTGAGTCTGCCCATTGGGGTTCCTCTCCCGTGGGAATGGCTTGGGCGCTGCCGCTCCTGTCACCCTTGCTGTCGTGGACCCCGTTTTCCTTGGCAGCGGGGGCTTGGTCTCGGCAGAGAATGTGGCTTTGCCCTGCTTTTGTGGCAGGGCTGAATGGGAAGGCAGGGCAAGAGGGCCTTTAGGGCGGCAGCGTTCAGGCCACCCAATGCCTGCTTCTTCTGGGGAGGAGGGGAACTCGGGGGGCTTCCGGGGAAGGCAGCCGCATGTTCTTTCAGGGGGCTTCCTTGCTCGACAGGCGGCAGAAGCGGAGGCAGCGGCAGCTCCAGCTCCTGAGTGCTGTGGACACACCATGTTCCGA
The DNA here is from genome assembly GCA_003457575.1 of Thermophis baileyi. Lineage (NCBI taxonomy): Eukaryota > Metazoa > Chordata > Lepidosauria > Squamata > Dipsadidae > Thermophis > Thermophis baileyi. The sequence goes on along the minus strand of QLTV01003983.1, from coordinate 626,845 downwards.
TGGGGGCGTGCGAGGTAGGTGGGGGTCTGGTGCCGTCGGGGAGTGCGGGGTCTGCGGCCAGGGAGGGGCCTGTCCTTTTGTTCGGCTTCTGCTCGGGGTGCTCGCGGTCCTGACCGCTGCAGGCCTTTTGCTGAGTCCCGGTGGGGAGTGGCGAGGGTGCACGCTGAAATCCAGTTGGGGTCTGACTCTTGCAGGCAGGGACCAGCCCTCAGTTGCTGGAGCTCCAGTGCTGAATCAGCTTCACATGCAGCTCCATAATTCATGGTGGGTTTGCATAATATGCTGGATTGCGCTGAAATGCGGTCAGGGTGCTGCAAGGACTAGTTGCTGGTTGTGCATGTTACACGGACGTAACGCTTAGATTTTGATAGTCTTGGGCTGGGAAGTGGCATGCAGAGACTGAAGAGCTTAGAGCCGTGCTTCAGAACTACGGCATGCGTCTCCCTCACATCAGGCAGCTGCCTTAGTTTATAAACAACTTCCTTCCTTCCTCCCTTCCTCCCTTCCTTCCTTCCTCTCTTCCTCTCTTCCTCCCTTCCTTCCTTCCGGGATGCTGCTCCACGCCAAGCTTCTCTCCTTGGTAAGCCTCCCCCTACTCGGCTTCTCTTGCTTCCTGTTCTGGGGGAGAGCCCACTTCCACTCGGGTAGGCCCTGAGATCAGATGCAGAGCCTCCCCCCTCCTTCCCCCGCACTGAGCTGTCATTCTTGGAGCTCCCCTCCGGACGGGCTGGCCGGTCCAAGGCCAGCCAGGCACTGGTTCCATGAAGAGTCTCCCCCTGTTTTCAAGCTGGGTTGTGGCTCTTTTGTTGCAGGGAACCCCCAGGACCCCACGGATTCCTTCCAGGGACACCCTCCTCTTGGCAGTCAAAGTTATGGGTCCTTTGGTGAGTTCCGGCCTCCCGGCCAGCAGAAATGGGGGGGCTCCTGTCTGTTGGGGTCGGCGGTGCTTTCCTTTGCTGCCGGCTGGGCCCGGCAGGTGGCTTTTTTCCCTACCTGGCTGGTGACTCACCTGGGGGCCCCCTCGCTCCCCCCCAGCAGACACCGGGTCGGCTGCCAGCAGCGAGAATGTCACGGACAGCCTACTTTCCACGGAGGCCTCCTCCAATTACGCTGGTGAGACGCGTGGCTGGCACGCTGGCACTCAGGATGCTTCCTGTCACCCGGCTGCCCCCTGCATGCATGTGGAGTCTCCCCAGGAGGACGGGTCTGGGCTGCGCTGTCCTCAGCTTCCAAACGGGCCTGGCTGGACAGGACTGGACCCACTTTGCGTAACTCTTTCCTTTCTCCCCAAGGGCAGGATATGTGCCAGCAGCGGCAGAGACACTGGGCAGCCTTTGCAATGGGTAGAAAGACTGGCCTCCCTGTCAGTCTGGCATCTCCTTCCTGTGCCCCTTGCCTTGCCTTTCCTTGCCTTGCCTGATTGTTCTCCTTGGCCAGCAGTGGGCCAGGTCTCTCTATTCGGGGCTCTACAGAGAAGAAGTCTTCTTTAAATGTATTTCTGAGCTTGAAAATATGGGCCATGATTGGAAAGAATAGGGAGCGATGACGCATGCGCCTCTCCCTTCCTCCTTGATCCTGTCAGTGGGGCAAGGCGTGTTCTCTGCACATGCTCTGGTCCAGGCTCTTTCCTAGCTGTTCCTCGCCTTAAGGGTCTCTGGGTGGCCCCTCTGCCTCCCGAGGGAAGAGGGAACAGCTGCAGAACAGCTTCGAAGGCCCAGGGCATCCACCAAGTAACTTTCCCTCAGGGCCTGGCGTATGCAGACCTGGCCCAGTGGCTGCTTGGCTGGCAAGGGCACCAGCGGTGGGATGCCAGACCCCCCTTTCCCTCGATGAACTGAGGCTTCCTGAGGGGCTGCCCCTGTGGCCAGGGAGGGAGCCCCATCTTCCCGAGTCTTCCATGTCCCCCAGGGGTTAACCTGGATGTCCGGCCTCTGAGCCACCTCTCCCTCTGCACTTGAGGAATTGCAGCCCCTCAGAAAGCTCATGGTGGGGGGCAAGTTTGCATGATGGTTCCCCTCCCCATGCCGGGGTTGCATGGCTTCCAATCAGCAGGGCGAGGGTGCTTGGGAAGTAGGGGGGCTGCTGTTGGGCCCTGTCTCTCCTCGGGCCTCCTGCTCACTCAACGTCCAGACAGATCAACTGACAGCAGGCTCCAGTCAGTTCCATCGGTAATTGGATGGCACGGGCTGACTGGCACTTTCAAAGCGTGGGGTGCCCCAAATCTTTGCTGTAACGCTGGTTTTCACCCTCTCCAGATCGTTCCCTAGAGAACATGGTGGGGCGCCCCCGGCTTGACTCGCTCAGCTCCGTGGAGGAGGATGATTACGACACGCTGACCGACATTGAGTCGGACAAGAACGTCATTCGCACTAAGGTTGCCCAGTGGGAGCGGGCCGGCTCTGGGGCTGCGAGTTGCCCAGAGATTAGGGAGATGGCCGAAATTGGGCGCTGCTCTGGCTGCCCAACACCTCCTTTCCTGGGGGGGCTGTAGCCGCTGCTGCAAAGCCTAGCAAAAAATGCAGCTCCTTTGAGGAGGGGCCCAGGAGGGCTGCGAATCCTTTGCCCCTCCGTTGGAGGGCTCTGCAGAGCCTGGATGTGGCGGGGGGGGGGAAGCTTGCAAGGCGCCTGGGCATGTCCTGCGTAAGCAGGCTGAGAAAGGCTCCGGATGCAGTGAGGCCTCAGGCCTCTCTGAAGGGCTGTGAAATTTGGGCCTGATGGAAGAGCAGTTTGTGGTTTGTGTGAGCCCGGGGGCGACTTGTGTGCCCCCCCCCCGTTACCTGCAGGAGCCTCTTCCTGGCGCCAGCAGGGGAGGCGCCCCATTGGAGATGCTGCCAGGGGGAGGCTCCGCAGGGGGAGGTTTCCAGGGGAGGCGAGGGAATTTGGCGTCTCGTCACGAGACCGCAGCTCAGCAGGATGCTGGTGTGTGTTGCAGAAGTTCCTGTGTGTGGCGGATCTGGCCCGCAAAGATAAGCGAGTATTACGGAAGAAATACCAGATTTACTTTTGGTGAGATGGTTGGGTGGGACTGGGGGCTGGCTGTGCGTCCCCCACAGACCCCCCCCCCTGGCTGCGCATTGCCAGGGCAATTGAGCAGGGTCTTCTAATGGAGAACGTCCTCTCCCTCCCTCCCTCCCTTCGCTGCAGGAATATTGCCACCATCGCTGTCTTCTACGCCCTGCCGGTCGTCCAGCTGGTCATCACCTACCAGACGGTAACGCAGCCCCCCCAGCCTTCCCCTCAGAGCGCTGCCCACCCTTGCTTTGGCCCTGTCCTATGCTAAGCCTGGCCTGGAGCCCCGTGGTGGCCAGCCCCTCCTTTGCCTCCTGCAGGTGGTGAACGTGACTGGGAACCAGGACATCTGCTACTACAACTTCCTCTGCGCCCACCCTCTGAGCAACCTCAGGTAGGAGCCGGGAGGGTGGGACCTGCCTTGCCCCCCGCTCGGCCCGTGGGGCCTGACCCCACCCCTCCCACCCCTCCAGCGCCTTCAACAACATCCTGAGCAACCTGGGCTACGTCCTGCTGGGCCTGCTCTTCCTGCTCATCATCCTGCAGCGCGAGATCGGCTACAACCGGGCCTTGATGCGCAATGACTTCCAGGCTGTGGTGAGGCACCCCCTGCCCACGAGGCCGCTCTCTTCCCAGGGCCACGGGAGGGGCCCGTGGCCCTTCGCCTCTCTTCGGCCTGGAAAGGGGAGCTGAGCGGGGGCTCCTGTCTCCCGTTGCAGGAGTGTGGCATTCCCAAACACTTCGGCCTTTTCTACGCCATGGGCACTGCCCTCATGATGGAAGGTCTTCTGAGCGCGTGCTACCACGTGTGCCCCAACTACACCAACTTCCAGTTTGGTGAGTGGCTCCCTGCCTGGTCCCTGGGTGGGCGACCTGGTGCAGCTCCCAAGGCCTGAGAAGGGCCCCCGGAAGCCCCAGCCCCGCGGTCTGTCTCCGCCATTCAACCGGGTGGAGAGCGGCGTCCCTGGGCTCAGCCGTGGCTCTTCTGTGGCAGACACGTCATTCATGTACATGATTGCCGGGCTGTGCATGTTGAAGCTGTACCAGAAGAGGCACCCGGACATCAACGCCAGCGCATACAGCGCCTACGCCTGCCTGGCCGTCATCATCTTCTTCTCGGTCGTGGGGGTGGTGAGTGAGCACAGGTGGCACCCCCAGCAGCCCCTCTGGGCTCCCACAGGGCCTTAATCCTGGGGGGAGATGGAGGGAGGCGCTGGGAGCCCCGGAGATAGCGGGGGAGCCCCAGCCACCTCCCAGAGGGGGATCCTCTAAAGGTGTGCAGAGCTGGGGAGGAACTGCGCCTTCCCTGGGACCCCCCTGCCCGGCAGGAGACGCTGTGCTCCTGAGTTCGAGGAGAGAGGTTTCCCAAAAAGGAGGTGGGTGCCCTCGCCCCCTTTGAAGCCTCTGCCTCTGCCAGTTCTGCCGCTCAAGGGCTTTCTGGCCCCCAGGTCTTTGGCAAAGGCAACACGGCCTTCTGGATCGTCTTCTCGGTCATCCACATCCTGTCCACGCTGCTGCTCAGCACCCAGCTGTACTACATGGGCCGCTGGAAACTGGGTGAGCGGGTGCAGTCGGGGGGGGGCGGCTGCCAGTTCTCGCCTGCGAGCTCTGGGGGAGGGGGCTGGGTGGGACTGCCCACGAGGGGGATTGCCAATGCCAGCCAGGATGCAGGCCCAGCCCTGGCCTCTCTGGGGGGCTTCAGCGTCTCCGTCTCCCCCCAGATTCTGGCACCTGGCGCCGGATCTTCCATGTGCTGTACACAGACTGCATCCGGCAGTGCAGTGGGCCCATGTACATGGTGAGTGGGGGGGTGGCCCCCTCCCTCTTTTGGACTGCTCCTGGAAGGAATCTCTCTTCCTGGAGGCATCACCAATTCCCCCCCTCCCCCCCGCTGCTTCTGTCTGCAGGATCGGATGGTATTGCTGGTCATGGGGAACCTCATCAATTGGTCTCTGTGAGTGAGAGCAGCCGGCCAGACACGCCCAGCCCGGGGGGGGGGGGGGCGGCCCGCTACCGCCCCCCCCCTGGACCAAAGAGAGATATGTCCTCGGTGGTGTCATTTGCCAGCCCAATGCCGGGACCCCCCCGCCGCGGGGGGGGGGGGGGGCAGCCAGCTACCTCCCCCCCCCTGGACCAAAGAATGCCTGCCCGCCTGTGGGGCTCCAACAGCCGCTTTACAGGCAGCGTCTCAAGAGGCTGCTTTTGGGCTTGAAACCCACTGGGGAGTCTCTCTCGATGCTCCCGGGGGGAGTGGCAGAGTTCGGGGCCCAGCTGGGAGGGCTGGTGGTTGGCCCGGCAGCTGCTCTCAACCCCCTTCCTCTGCCCAGGGCGGCCTATGGGCTGATCATGCGCCCCAATGACTTCGCCTCCTACCTGCTGGCCATTGGGATCTGCAACCTGCTGCTCTACTTTGCCTTCTACATCATCATGAAGGTGACTTCCCTCTGGCCAGGGGTGCTGCTCTCTCTGGAGGGGGGGCCTCCCCGGGACCCCCCTCCCGATGGCCCCCCTGACCACTCCTTTCCCCGCAGCTCCGGAGCGGCGAGCGTCTGCTGCCGGTCTCCCTGCTCTGCATCGTCTGCACCTCCGTGGTGTGGGGCTTCGCCCTCTTCTTCTTCTTCCAGGGCCTGAGCACCTGGCAGGTGAGCTTACCCAGGCCAGGGGGGCGCGGCTGCAGCCTCTCTCGGCCCCCACGGGGGCCTGGGTTGCCTTGGGGCTGCTTGGTGTCCAGGCAAGGCGAAGCTGGTCTTCCTCCTCGGGGGGCTTGGTCCTAACCCTCCACCCTCTTGGCTGGGCTCTCGCACGGCGGTTGGGCCGTGCAGGCGGCGGAACGGCCGGCCTGCCCGCCCTGTGCTTGGCCCCGTCCTCCGGCCTGCTGCCCACCCTGAGCCCGGCTGGTCACTGCTCTCCACAGAAAACTCCGGCCGAGTCCCGAGAGCACAACCGGGAGTGCGTCCTGCTGGGGTTCTTCGACGACCACGACGTCTGGCACTTCCTCTCCTCCATCGCCATGTTCGGCTCCTTCCTGGTACGCGTCTCCAGCCGGCTTGGCTGGCCCAGAACCTGCAGAGCCAGAGCTGGAAAGCGCCACGACCCATTGCAGACCGGCCCCTTCCCGGGAGCTGCGGGGCTAGCCGCCTCCCCAGAGGAGTGGGGAGAAGTTCTGGGTAGAGAGCTTGGGCCAGACTGGCATTTCCAGGGCCGGCAGCAGCCCAGCCCTGCACCTGTGTTGCAGCCCCCTTTCCAGCCGGGGGTGGAGCACATATCCTGCCCCCCAGTCCAGAGCCTGATCTGTTTCCTTGGCAATCGCATATCTTAAGACCACTCAGTTGCTTTAGTCAGGATCATTTGGGGAAGGGGGCAACCCGGAGGAAACAGTTCTTGGGTCAAGAAGCGGAATGCTCCAGAGTGGAACACAACTTGACTTTAGCCTGGGGGTGGGGGGAGAAGGGGGGTTTGACCGCTGTTGGAGATATGCTCTGGGGGGGCCTCGCAGGGGACTGCCCAGCATCGACCCTCCCCTACCTTCCCCTCCAGGGGCATCTGATGGCGCCTTCCCTTTGTGTAGGTCCTGTTGACACTGGATGATGACCTCGATTGCGTCCAGCGTGACAAGATTTATGTCTTCTGAGGGGGCCTAGAGACTCCTTGGCAGGGAGGCCGGGATTGTTCACTGGACAGGTCTCCTGCTGGCGGGCGCTGGGGCCACAGCTGTTGGCTCCCCCCCTCACCAATGCATCAAAAGACGAGTCTGCAGAAGGGGAATGAGGTTGCCATCCTGAGCCTCCGAAAGTTGAGCCAGCCAGGGCGATGGGTTCAAATGCCGCCAGGGTTGCCTCTCTGTCGGTTTCCCTTCCTCGGCCAACAGCAGAGAGAAAAGCCCCTCCTGTCGGGGTCCAGCACTGCCCGCAACTCTGGGGAGAGGCTGCAAGCGGAACAGTGGGGCAGCCCTCGGAAACTGACTCTGCTCCCTTCCTTGGTGCCTGCATTGACCTCCGAAAGGGCCTCCCCCTGGGACGCGGCTGCCTTCTTTGCTGAACAGGGAGTAACGGCCACTCGGCCCCCCTCTGTCCACCGGCTGCAGCCACAGCATTGTCCAGGCAGGGGGTGCCGCCGCCGCCGCCTCCTCCTCCTCAAGCTCATTGGGTGCCATGTAGTCACTGCCTATGGGGAGGAAGTGGGCCGGTGAGTCTCCTCCGCGCAAGTTGGCTTGCGCAGCTGAGGGGCCCCTGGGGGCGCCTCCCTAGTTTTGGCCCCCAAGCAAGCCAGGCCCTGGTTTCCTGGGGGGGGGGGCCTTCCAGCAGATAGTCACCACAACTGCCATGATGCGGGGGGGGGGGCAGGAGAAGATCAGAAAGGCCGGTGCAGGAGGCGGAGGCAGAGTGCTCCTCTTTCCCCACTCAAGGATCAGGCCTTCCCTCCGTGTTTGTCCATTCCTGGTTTTGGATTGTGGCTGAGACGGTTTTCCTTTGAAATGGTTCTTGGTATAAAACACTGTTGAAGAAAATTGGCCTTTTGATCTCTACGGATGCCTGCTGCCCCATGCAAGCTATAAAAGATGCCCTTGCCTTGCTTTTTTTCATTGAATATGGGGGGGGGGGAAACTGCTGTGAGATGGGGGGGTTGTCCCTAAAGAACAGACTCCTCTGAGATGCAGTGACATCAGCTCAGCCCCCAGTTCCTCTCAGTTTGCCAAGCAGAAGGGCCCACCTTGTCTGGGGGGAGGCCACAGTAAAGCCCCAGTTGCTCCAAGGGGCTGTGGCCCTGGGGGCCCCTCCCTTCCTTGCTTGCTCTCTGCACCCCGAAACTCCTGAGTGACCTCATCCAGGAGGCAGGCATGAGGTCAGGGCTGGCCCATCTGGCTGGGAAGAGCCCTGCCTAAAAAGGAGAGGCTGCGCGGGGCCAGCCCAGGCCGAGCATCCGCTGGGACTCAGGCATGCCGAGAATGTCTTCGGGCAATAACTCTGCTCGACTTTGGAGTCTTTCCCCAAATATGGTGTGCAGCTTCAGCCACCGAGGAGGGGGAGGGACGGTGATGTCATGGGCTGGAGGGCCGGAGCCTTTTAGCCCCTCTCCTGGGGCTGCGGAGTCCTGGCAGAGCGGCATCTCGGGAGCCTTGGAGCCAGCACAGCTGTAAGTGCCTCTCTAGCCCATTCAGCAGGGGCTGCCTTGGGGGTGTCTGCTTTGCTCGGGAGGGAAGAGAGGCCATCTGGAAGAGTTCCTGAGGGGGGCAGAGCAGGGGGGAAGCCACGGCTCTAGTGGAAAGCTGGGCTGGGGCTGATCTTTCCCTGGTCCATCCATCCCTGAGGCTCCAAATTGAGCCTCTGCCCTGGCAGGAGAGCGGGGCCTGGAAAGTCGGGAGGAAGCAGAACTGCTGGGAAATGCTGCCTTCGTAGGCAGGTGAAGAAGGGCACGGGCCTGGCTGGGGCCTGGCGGTCTGCCAAGGGGTCCCTGGGATGCGCTTAGACTCGCTGGTATCCTGCTGCCCTGGCCAGGAGATGGGGGGGGGGGGGTTCCCCAAAGGGTTTTGGGGGAAAAGAGGGATAGAAAGGAAACCGGAAAACCTGGCCAGGAGATGGGGGGGGGGGATTCCCACAAGGCTTTGAGGGGAACAGAGGCTATGAACGGAAGCCAGAGAAGGGGTGGCAGGATTTACCAAGTGGCTGCCACCTCCCTGGCATTTTCTCAACGTGCCCAGGCTGGGGTGTGGCGGCTGGAAGTGTCTGGAGTTTTGGTCCTGGACAGGAGGGAAGGAAGGCTGCAAAGCCTGGGTCGGCCAGGCCCAAGAGCAGCCGGACTGGGCGCACTGAGGATGGCAGTGGTGCGCTCCCCCTTCCTGCGCATGAGGGCATCTGTGCTGGGCAACGCCTGCTTCCCCTCCACCCTGGTGTGGGTGTGGGTCCACCCCGCCTGGGGCTGTGCAGCCCTCTGGGGCTGGACCTCTGGGACTTTCGCCTCCTTTCCTGAAGCTAGGGCGAGGGGGCAGCTCCAGGAAGACCCCTGGCCACCACTGGACCACTTGAGTGGGGCACAAGGGCGGCTGGAAGTACAGGATGGAAGACGGCAGGATCTTGGGACGGTTCTGCCTCCTGTTTGTTGCTGCCAGATTAGGAAAAGGTGCAATTGCCTGAGGCTGGGGGGGTGGTGTGTGTGTCATCCAGCTGTGTCTTCTTCAGCTAGCTGGCAAAGGGCAAGCTGAGCAAACCCCTGGGCTTGAGCAGCAGAGGAGCCCTTGTGAAGCATAAGGGGGGGTACATCTGGGTGGAATGGTGTAAGAGGAAGTGGGCAGGAAGTTTTGTTTCCCTGTGCCCCACCCTGCCTAACGGCCATGGGGAGGTCTGGGGGGAACCGATGGAAGCCTGTGTCTGAGTGGCCTCCCATTGTTTTCCCTCCCCTCCCCTCCCTCCTTTCCTTCCGTCCTGGTGTTTTTTGACCGCCGGCAGAGCAGCCTCAGTCTCCTCGCCTGCTGCCTCCCCCAGACCCGTCCTGCGGACATGGCAAACAAGGGGCCTTCCTTTGGGCTGAGCAGAGATGTCCAGGCCAAGATCGAGAAGAAATACGATGATGAGCTGGAGGAGCGCCTGGTCGAGTGGGTGGTGGCCCAGTGTGGGAACGAGGTGGGGCGCCCCGAGCGAGGGAGGCTGGGCTTCCAAGTCTGGCTGAAGAATGGCATTGTGAGTATTGGGGCTCCTTGGCCGGCCGCCTGGCAGGGGAGGACTTGGGGTGCCCTTGGAGGCCAGGCCCAGTCCTGGCAGGAGTTGCCGGTCGCCTTCTATCTTGGCAGATCCTTGGGAAGCTCATCAACAGCCTTTATCCCAGCGGCTCCAAGCCTGTGAAGATCCCGGATCCACCCCCCAGCATGGTCTTCAAGCAGATGGAGCAGATCTCCCACTTTCTGAAGGCAGCGGAGGATTACGGGGTGGTGAAGACAGACATGTTCCAGACGGTTGATCTCTTCGAAGGTGCGGGGGGGGGCTGCGATCTGGGGAGGGGGAGAGCTTGTGCCATTGCTCCAGAGCCAGAATTCGTGCTCGCCTCGTCCCAGAAAGATGGGGACCAGGTGGGAGCCCATCTTCCAGAGCGGCCCTTCCCTGTTCAGCAGAAACAGGGTGCCAAATTGCCCCCAGGTGGACCCCTTTCCTGGTCAGACTGGTGGCCAGGGGAGGGCTCCTTTCAAACAGGGGCAGCCTCAGCCTCGAAGGCCCCATGGGGCGCTCTGGGGGTGGGGTGTTCCCTGGCCAGGCCGTCCCCCCTTAGAGACATGCAGGGAATGTGGGGAGACTGTCCCAAGTGGGGCTCCGTCCTCAGCCCAGCTCTGCTTTTCCCTCCAGCCAAGGACATGGCAGCCGTCCAGCGGACCCTCATGGCCTTGGGCAACCTGGCTGTGACCAAGGACGACGGGCATTACCAGGGGGACCCCTCCTGGTTCATGAAGTAAGTGGCGGCGGATGTGCCCAAGGGCCTATTGCTCCCAGCAGCTAAACTGCTCCCTGTAGGGAGGCTCTACTGGTATCATCTGTGTTTGTGGGAAGCAATTGCCCCCCTCAACCTCCAGTGGCAGAGGCTGCCTTCAGGGAAAGCAGAGCCTCGGCCCTCTGGGCACAGCACAAGGGCTTGCCAGGGAGAGTACCCGATGCCCAAGGCTCCATCGTGAACCCCTTTTCCCTCCCCAGGAAGTCCCAGGAGAACAAGCGGGACTTCTCCGAGAGCCAGCTGAAGGAGGGCAAGAATGTGATCGGCTTACAGATGGGCTCCAACAAAGGGGCGTCGCAGGCAGGCATGACGGGCTACGGCCGACCCCGGCAGATCATCAGCTAAGCCCAGTCCAGCTGCTGTGCTGCCCCCCACCCCCAAGCCAGCCGGTCTTCCCACTCTTGCGAACAGCCTGGCAAGCTCTGCCCCGCTGCTGCTGCCGCCGCCACGGGTATCCACAGGGAACTTCCCCACCGTGCCCCCTAAGCAGTTCCCGGAAGGGGCACCGTGCCCAAAGACTTGTGCTGCTGCTGCTGCTGCTGCTGCTGCATAGCAACGGCCGGCCAGGCAGCCAACCTGCTCCAGAGCTGCCGGCCTCTGCATGCTGCCCGCTTCACCCACCCACCCGCCGCACACCCTCCCGGCCTGCTTTGGCCCTGGCACACATCCTGGGGCTGCCAGAAGGCTTCTCCCAACTGCAGAACCGAACTTGGCTGAAATTGGCCAAGGAGCCTCTCTTGACAAACTCTGCCAGGGGCTTTGTTCTAAAGCTACTGTTTTGTACTTTTTTTGGGTTATCCATTAGATTAAAAACTGAATCTTTTAGGTTCCTTGGCTACAATTTGAG
>QLTV01003983.1:589243-603935 GCA_003457575.1 Thermophis baileyi | reverse complement strand
CTTCTTGCCGGGGGCAGCTCTCCGTCCCCGGCTCGGCCTTCGCGGGGGGGGGGAGGCTGGTGGCGCCGGGTGCGAAGCCGCCTTTGCGGGCGCCGAGCGCGGCCCTGCCCTGGGGACCCTTCCCCGAAGCCAAGCGGGCCAAGCGGGCCGGGTGTTGGGCCTTCTCTCCGGCACCAGCGCCGGCAAGTGGTTTCCCCGGGAAGGGGCTGTGGGGCGCAGGGAGGGCAGCAACCGAGCCCGTTGTGTAGAAAACGGGCTGAGCCTCCTCCTCTTCCCCCTCCGTCCCCTTCACTCTCTTGGCCGGCCTTAGCGACCCTCCTGTCGGCAAAAGCAGCTGCCTCCCCCTGGATCCTGCCAAGGCCAGCCGGCCGAAGGAGCGCCAGCGCCCAGAGGATGAAATGGAAAGGGATTGCAAAGAGCCGGACTCTTCCTCCTCTCCCTCCTCGCCGGTTCCCAACTACCGCGCACCTCCGGAAGAGTCTTCCTTGCCTGAGGCTGCTGACTTGCCTCCAGCCAGCCCCTCAAGTGAGGCGCCCTCCTTGCCTGATCTGGACAATGCTGTGGGAGAAAAGAGAGCCTCCCCACGTGGGGAAAGTCTACCAACGGCCCCGCTGCTTCCACAGACAGCCCGCTCCAAGGACCTTAACTGCTCCGAGGCTGAGCTGGGGTCTTTGATCTTGCAGCACGGAAGGCGGCAGAACGGGTGCCCGGATTTGGAAGATGTGCCTCTGGCAGCCTCTTTGGGCGTGAAGAGCCAGGGCCAGGAAGATGATGGGGCTGCAAAACCGTCCCAAAACATTGCAGTCCAGGTCAGGGAGTGGTGAACCTTCCCAGTAGGAAGTGGGGCTGCGGGGGGAGGCTCGGGATCCCCGGAAGGGGCCTGGTCCTGCACTGAAATGCAGCAAAGAGATGCAGGCAAAATGCAGGTGGTTTCCTTGCCTCTGCGGCAGTCCAAAAAATCTGGGTGGTGGAAGAGAAAGAGGGCGTTGAGCCCTCTTCTCTGCGTCAGTCAGATGATGAGGACCAGCCAGGGCCCAAACCTGGGTGGTGCCGGTTGACCGGAGGCTGGTAGGCAGAAATGATGGGAGTCGGAGAAAGTCATGTTTCCTCCTCTGGCTGCTGACAAGCCAACCCTTTTCTCCCTTTGCAGACTGACTTCAGGACGGCTGACTTGGCAGCCAGCACCGACCTGGACATGGAGAAGAACTTGGTAAGTACGGGACTCTCCTCTTCTGGTGCTGCTGGGGCTGTGACTGAAATGCCCAAGGTTCATCCTGTGGAGAAAGGGGGCTCTATGCACGCCGCTTGGCATCCTCCCTGGTCAGGGTCTTCTAACGCAGCCAGGGGGCTTCGGCCGTGCTGGCTTAAGGCTTTGTCTTTTGAAGGTGGCCCAGAGAATTCAAACCTCTCTCTTGCTGCCCGATAGGACAAGATGATGTCCGAGAGAGCGTCGTTGAAGGAGCGATACCAAGAAGTCCTGGACAAGCAGAGGCAGGTGGAGAACCAGCTGCAGGTGCAGCTCCAGCATCTGCAACAGCGCAGGGAAGAAGAGATGAAGAATCACCAGGTGGGCCTGCAGTGGCCAGTCAGAGTGCCAGGCTCAAACCAGGGGGGCACCGGGGAAGAAGGAGGGAGCGATGCTGCTTGGTGGAGAATTTGTGGGACTTCTGAAATCCCATCTGACACCGGAAACGGAGAGCAACTGAGTGGGTTATCGGTTGAAGATTGCAGAGCCCAAGCAAAGCGTCTAGAACTTTGAAACCACGTTGAGAGCGCTGAGAAAATGCTTCCGCTTCTTTTCTGCCCTAGGAGATCTTGAAGGCCATTCAGGATGTGACCGTTAAGCGGAAAGAAACCAGGAAGAAGATGGAGAAGGAAAAGAAGGAGTTTTTGCAAAAGGAGCAGGACTTGAAGGCAGAAATTGAGCAGCTCTGTGAGAAAGGCCGGAGGTATTTCAGGGTGTCAGCTGCTGGCCTGTTCAGAAAGATGATTCTGAAGGGGGGCAGCAGGTCACGGATAGAGGCGAGGTGGAGATGGGGCTGCATCTAGGCCCACATTTCTCCTGCAGGCCTTCTGAGTCAGGAATTCGGGAGGTCCACAGTCTCTTGTGGAAGCAGCCCAGGTCAGCGTTCAACCTGCTGGGCCTCCATTGCACATCTAGTCCAGACCCGCTTAGGCTCCCTGTTGCCTAGTGCAGCCGCTCTCCCTGGGAGTCACTGGGCTGCCCTTCTCTCCCTCCCTCCCTCCCTTCCTCAGGCTGTTGAAGGAGCAAGAAGAGAAGGAGACCAAGATTGTTTCGCTGATTGCTGAACAGGCTGAGGAGAAGTAAGCAGTGGGGGGGGGGGCTTCTGCATCTCCCTGAAGATCACCTCAAATGTCCCCACTGTCCCTGAGGCCTCTTCCTACCTCTGCCAGCTGGAAAAGCGGCACGGCTTGAGGGTGGCTCCTCCAGGGCTGCTGGCAGGCCCCCTCGCTCAGCGGGCGTCTCTGCTTGCTCTACAGGGAAGCCTGGGAACTGGAGCTGGGCAAGCTGAAGAACCAGCAGAGTGACATCAACCGGTCAATCTTGGAGGAGACAGAGCGGGCCTGGAAAGCAGAGGTGGGGGAGCTGGGGGGGCGCTAAGCCTCCTCCGGGGGCCGTTTGCATCAGTGGGAAGGACACGGCCCCTCTCCAGATAGTGTTGCTTCGGCAGCACCCATGAGGCTACTGGGGTGCCAGATGCCCTGGGGGGGGTGGGGGGGTTGCTGTGACCTCCGCTTTCAGGGCCCACGCCAGACAGACAGCATGAGCAGCTTGGCTCCCCCTTTCTCAGATCCTGTCTCTGGAGAGCCGGAAGGAGCTCCTGGTGCTGAAGCTGGAAGAGGCCGAGAAAGAAGCGGAGCTGCACCTCACCTACCTCAAGTGAGCGTGGCTGCGGGGGGCTCAGTGAGCAGAGAAGGCCCTGTTGCCCAGGGGCCATCCTGACCTTGGAAGCCAGCGGGCGAGTTGCTCCGGCCACCTTTGGGGCGAAAGGGGCGATGCCGTCCGCAAGAGGGAGGCGTGGAGCAGAAGCTTGAGTTTCTCTCCCCTCCCCCCCCCCCGCCCAGGGGTGGGGGGGACTTGCTCCTGTCCCGCTCTTCGCCATGCTTCTACTGGGAAGCTGAGCCCTGCGCACGACTGCCCCGTGCCCATTCTCCTGCTTCAGGCAGGCCTTGTCGCCCGCTCCATGACGTCACACTTGCCCTTCTGTGACTGAGGGTGCGACGCCTCACTCAGAACCTTGGGCTTAAAAGACTTGGGGAAGGAGAGGAGCAGGGAGGGCTGAGGCTTCTCCCCCTGAGCCGTGGGGTCTTGGGGTTTGCAAGCTCAGGGCAGAACTCTTCCCCCCCCCTTGGCGTCTCTTGCCCGTAGGTCAGCGCCCCCGACGCTGGAGACCATCCGGCCAAAGCAGGAGTGGGAGACCAGGCTGAACAAAATACGGATGACCAAGGAGAGTGTCCGCGTAAGTGCAGAACTCCCCCCCCTTCCCTCAACGGAGCGGGACTTGTGCCCCTCGGGATCATGGGAGGCATCCCAGGGCTGTTACCGTGGAGGCTTTGTGGGTCTGGGGGCTGCCGGAGGGACTTCCTCAGCAGGAAGCTGGAAAGACCTTTGTTGGCCTCTGGAGGAAGAGGTTTGTGGGGTGCCCCCTTTCTGAGGTGCTGCTGGAGCTCTCCTCCAGGACTGCTGTGCCTCCCACCCGGCTTGCCTTCCTCCTTGCTCAACGCACATTTGTCTTCTAGGACAAGTTCAACGACCACATCCAGCTGGTACGGAACGGGGCCAAGTTGAGCAGTCTCCCACAGATCCCCACCCCCCCTCTGCCCCCGCCCCCATTGGAGGTGAGCCAGGGGGTGCAGAAGGCTGGTATCGGGGCGCTGGCCGCTGCCAGGCACCGGACTAACGGCCTTCCTCCTCCTTTCCTCAGACAGACTTTCTGCTGCCTCCTTTCCAGGCCAGCTCCTCTCTCGCCCCCCAGCTGCCCTTCCCCATTGGGTCAGTCTCCATGCCCCCGATGGTCATGCCCAGCGCTGACCCACGGGTGCTCTCCTTCCCCCTGCTGAACCCCAGCCTCATCGCCAGGCCCAGTCAGCCTTCGCCGACTTTGCCTGCAGCCCAGGAGCGGAGCAGCCCCTGCCTCACTTCCCTGGTCAGTTCCCACGGGGCGCCCGGGCCCTCGCTGCCTCCCCCCCCAGGCCTGGGTGGAGTCAAGACCCCATCTGACTTCCATAGACCCCCCCCTGTGGACAAGCTGGAGAAGATCCTGGAGAAGTTGATGTCGCGCTGTCCTCAGTGTAACAAGTGAGTGTCGGAGGCAGCCCCCAGGGCGAGGGGCCGCTTTGGGAGATGGGCTAGCCATACCCCTTTCTGCCCTAGCAGAAGGGAAGCATCCAGGCTCAGACTGATGGGACCGCCTGGCCTCCCGCAGAGCGCTCTGTCTGGCGGAGCGGATCTTCCGGCCTGCGGCCACTGGCCCACGGGAGAAGGCCGGTGGGGGACTGGTGGGCAAGGCTGGCCTTGCCCCTGAGCTGAGCCCCCTCCTCTTCACAGGGCCCAGCTGACCAATGTCCTCCAGCAGATCAAAGCCGCTCGAAGGACCTTGGCAGGACTCACCATGGAAGAGTTGAGCCAGCTTGTGGCAGCCAAGGTGGCAGAACAGCAGGAACGGGTGGCAGCTGTTGGCACCCAGGTGGGCTGGCCAGCAAGCCTTGGGCAGTCTAGGCACTACCAGGGTGCAGGCAAGCTGTGGGGCCGAGTTTGGCTGTGACTCCGCCTAACGGGTCTGCTTTCCTCTGCCACAGCCCCACAGCCGGATGTGCTCCCCCTTGTTCCCGGGTCCATTGCCACAGATCAGCAACCCTTTGTTCTTGCCACCTGCACAGGTCTCCTATTCTGGGACGCCGCCCCAGGTGAGTCCAGTGGGGTCTTCAGAGTTTGCTCAACCCACATGTTGGGGGAGACCCCTCCCCCCATCCCTTGCCTGGACTCCATGCCTCTTTTCCTTCTCTCTCTGCCAGGCACCTGTGACCTGCAAACTCTGTCTGATGTGCCAGAAATTGGTGCCACCCGGCGACCTCCACCCCATGGCCTGTTCACACGTGCTGCACAAGGAGGTGAGGGGGCTGATGAGACCCCTGAGCGTGTGTGTGTGGGCCTGACTGCATAGAGGGGATCACAGGCGCTCCTTGGGCCTCTGGGTAGAGATGGAGTCAGGAGGAGGGGGGTTGCTTGGGGGGGGAGGAGTTTGCAATGCCCCCCTCCCCTTCTCCTGGGGCTGAAGGGCAGCACTTCTTCCCTCACAGTGCATCAAGTTCTGGGCTCAGACGAACGCGAATGACGCCTGTCCCTTCTGCCCCGCCCTGAAATGACCCCGACTGGAGAGAGCAGGCGGAGGGGCCTTGCGCCCGGCCTTCCTACGGCCCTGTATTTATATGGCAATGTATACACCTGTACATTTTTATTCTAGAGGAAATGTGTGTATAGAAAGTCCACATCCATACCAGTTCATAATAAAATGTGTATATTATGCAGCGGTTGGGCGGGATCCTCCTTTGCCTACTTCAGAGGGAGCACGGCTTTGCTCCCGAAGGTGGTGTGAGAGCCGGAGCATTTTCCCTCTGCTGTGGCCACGCAGCCCGAGGAGGTCCGTGGCTCTGCAGAGAGAGGGGCTCTTGTGGGCACCCCGAGTGGCCCGGCCTTCCCTGCTGCCGATGGCAGGCTCGGGGGGGCATCAGGGATGGATCAGGACAGACCCCACGTGGGGCTCTTCCCTGCCCTCCGAGGACACGAGGCCCTGCCTGTGAGGGCCCATGGGACTGCGGAGGCTGGCTTGGGCTGCCTGGCACCCATCCCGTGAATTAACAGCATTGTGTGCGCATGGAGGGGGGCGGGTTCAGGCCTAAAGCTGGGACTCCAGCAACAGGGGAAGCTCTCTCACCCTGAAGGCATCCTCTGATGGGAGGCACACTGACAATGCCTTGCTGCGGTGGGCAATTCCAGCAAGTGGCGGCCTGGAAGACACTGATTTTACCCCAACTTTGCTCCACATAAACGACCCTCGCAGGAGTGAGAAACGCCCCCCCCCCATCCTGTCCCGCCTCTCCCTCTGGGCAGCATGAAACCCATGAAACGAAAGACGGATTGTTTGTATAAAATTAAATTTCAAAAAAGAAACCCAACCAAACCACCTGGCATTTAGCAAAGCACAAAACACAGTTAAAAGGTTTTCCAGCTTTTTTCTCCTTTTGTATTTGAGACAAAATGAGAAGATTGGGGAGCCAATATTACAAATATTTACAAAATATTGTACAAGCACATTGATTGCAGCTGGTCCCCATCTCCCACGGCCACCCCCTGCGCGAAGGGTCTCCCAAGGAGCGTTCCATTGACAGCAGTGGAGACCCAGTGGGCTCTCTCTGCCCTGTCAGCCTCCTGAGGGCAGAAGTGCCCAGTCCCACAGCCATCTCTGCTCAGCCAGGGGCCTGGAAAAGGGGAGGGGGGCTTCTCACACCCAAAAGGGATACAGCAGAGGGAATTGTAACTCCTGACCCGCTTCTGTCCGCTGCGGAGGAAACACACTGCAGAATAACACAAGTGGGAAGGGACCTTGGAGGCCAACTAGCCTATCCCCCCTGCTCAAGCAGAAACCCTACGCCACGGTGGAAGTGCTGCCTGTGCTGCTGAGGGGGTCTGGCCGCTGCCCTGTTCCGATCAGCAGAGGCCCCAGAGCAGGGCTCCCAGCCCAGGGTGACCAGCTGCCCAGAGGCTCCCATCTGGCAGAAAGCACGCTGGGGGCCCACAGCTGACTCTGCAGCAGAGCCAGGGGGGCGGCCAGTGGCCCCGCGGCAGGCCAGCTGCAGGCTACTGAGGAAAGAGGTCTCTGTGACTGTCCATTCCCTGAGAAGCCTCCGAGGCCACTGGGTGCCCAAGCTGGCAACAGGGCTGCCTCGGCCTCCAACCCTCTGAATCTTCCCACCCTCCTGGGCTGGGAGGAAAACCGCTGGGCCCGATCCGCAGAAGGGGTGAGGAAGAAGTGCCAGGACAAGGCCGCCGATTCAGCTTGCTTGGCATCCAAGGCAGCCGGGCAGGAGGCTGGCATCAGGGATCCCACTGATGGGAGGGCAGACTCGGTGCTTGCTCTGTCAGCAGGGACTCTGCCACAGGGGTGGGTTCTGGATCCTTTTGCTGCCGGTTCACTCAGGGTCGCACCGTGCGTGCACCCGCAGCAATCCAAAAATAGCTTCTGCGCATGCGCAGAAGCAAAAATCCAAGATGGCGGCGCTCACGGAGACACTGACAGAACCGGCTCCGTGACGTCACCGCCGAGTTACGGTTCTAATGAACCGGATAGAACGGGTAGGAACCCACCTCTGCTCTGCCAGTGGGAGAGTTCCATCACCCCACCTCCCAGAAGTTGGCGCTTTGACCCCAATGGCCAGCTCATGGGGCCTCCCTGGAGGAGGGGAGCCCACTGGGTCCTTCCTAGGAAGGGCAACACAATAAGCAGAAGAGCAGAAGGGTCTACCTCCCCCCCACCCAGTCAGGGTTCTACAGCCTACTCCACACCAGAAAACCTCCAGTGACCCCTTCGCCAATTCAGTGGGTCCGTCATCTTGAGCTGATCCCTGTCCCAGCAGGCATGGGGGGGGGAGGGGTATACTTGAAATGGTGTCGCCAGGCAGAGTTCCAAGCAGGCACCTGAAGACTCCGGAAGTGGGGTACGGCAACCCACCTTCGGTTTCGTAACTACTGAAATTCAGAGAAACAAGCACCCCCCCCTCCTTGATAAATTACAAAGAAGTACTGTTCAGAAGCCCCCCCCCCCTTTCATCTAGTGCTTCCTTGGTGCACAAACTGCAGCAGTCACTGGCCAACTCAGAGCAGCGGGAGAAAAAGTGTTTTCGGGACGGACCCCGCCAGTCCTGCCCACTGCTTGCATCAGTTGCGGAACTCCTGGAACACCAGTGGAAGCAACGGCAACGGCTCTTCTGCCACAACTGGCCCTGCCAACCTCTCTGCCCTCTCTGCTGTGGGCCATGGGCGGCAGCAGAGCAACCCCAGCAACAGCAGCTGCCCACTTGGAGAAGGCAAAGGCCACAGCAGCCCTAAGGGAGGGACGATGGTCCCGGTGCCAATGCCCAGCCCTGTCGCCAGCACGGGCTCTGGGCCGGGGGGAGGGGGGCAGCGCTCACTTTAGCAGGGAAATGTCATCCGCGAAGTCATCGTGGCCGCGGCGGAGGCAGCGCAGGCAGCGCCACTGCGAGACCATCAGGCAGAGAGGAAGCATGAAGAGAGCGCAAATGGCTGCCATGATGTACGCGATGGTCATCAGCGTCGACTCGTCCGTCTGGGGGATGTTGTAGCCACAGTCCTCCATGTTGGGGTGCAGGAAAGGCCCGTCCACTGAGGCCGTCCGGAACGCGTCCTGCACTGGACACAGAAACAGAAGGGGAAGAGGCAAGACGTGACTACGGGGGCCTGACGGAGACCCATCTCAACCCGGGGCCAAGCACCAGGCCAGGGATGGCAGGCCAACATGACCAGCTGATGTTTGGGGAAGGCCAGGCAGAAGCCAGCCACGTCTCGAAAGGCGTGGGGCTCCAGTAACCCAGGGGCCTGGGGGGAAGGGGCGCTCCAGATTTGTTGGAGGGCCGAAGAACCACTTCAGAACCTGCCACCGAGAACGCCGTTGGGGCTGAATTCAAGCTCCATTTTCATGCTGGTGGGCAGCAGAGCGTGGCCCCGGAGGTCACCCGAGGGGGCTGTGGAGCTGTTCGGATCAGGGCTACCAAGCTCTTCTGTGGGGAAGCAGCAGATGCGACTGCTGGCAGCGCTTGCCCCCACCTCCTCCACTCTGAGACCTACCATGGCAAGTGCTGACCGCAAAGCCAATGCGCCTTTGAGCCCGGTCAAAGACCACGTAGAAGCCCTCCATGATCACAGCCCCCATGACGGTGCCGGTGGAAGACTGGGAGACAGCAAACTTGTAGCACTCGTCCTGGGAGGTAGCCACGTCCTCGACTGGCCGTAGGTATTGCTGAGAGAGGAGGCAAGAAAGGCATGGGGCCAGGCTGAGTGCTGAGGAAGGGTCAACGGGGCAGCAGACTTTGGCAGGAGGATCAGGGATAGCCGTGTGCGCCCTCTGCCTTTGAAGCCTTCCTCATTTCACAAGGTCCAGCATTAAGTTGGTTGGAAGGAAGTCCAACCATTTCTTCGACAGAACTGGAAGGACACCTTGGGGCTCGTGTAGCCCAACGCCCGGCCGGCCAGAGGCAGAATTCCACTATCTGGCATCAGGCCCATGGAGATCTCTTCCCAAAGGTGTCTGTTCCGGTTTTTCTGACATTCAATCCAAACTTTTCTCTGAACTGTCATTTAAACCACAGTTTCTTGTCCTGTCTTTTGAGACGATTCTGAACTTTCCCTGTCCTCTACACAACAGACCTCGAGATATTTGGAGACACCCAAATTTCTCTTCCCCAGGCGAAGTGCGTCCCATGGCACGAGCGTCTCCTGTCTGGGGCCCTTGTCCCCTTGGCTGCTCAGCTCTGACCTGCTTCAGGGTTTGTCAATTCCTTCCTAAAACGGGGTGGCCAAAGTGCAGTCCGGCCCATGAACCGTAATGAGAATGACGACTCTTCTTGATTTTGATCCCTGCTGCATTTCCCTTTCTGGCTTGCCAGGAAAAGTTAAGCAGCATCGAAAGTCAAGCTCAGAAATTAATCTTTGGATCAAATTTACTGCTTGAAAAGATCTGATGCATGGTTTTTTTTTTAAAAAAACAAAAAACAAAAAAACCAAAGTGCTATTGTAGGAGTGGCATAGCTAGCTTTAGCCAGAGGAGCTCCATTTTGTGAGGGGGAAGCCTTTGGCCTTTTGCTCACTGCGGTTGTTAGGGGTTTTCCCTTTGGGCCTCTCGTCCTGCAACGCCACGTGGCGGCCTTATCAAACAACAAGGACTGTCCTGAACCAGCACAGCAGGGGAAACAAGGCTGACCTGCTGCAAACAGATTACTTAGTTAGAGTGTACTAGCTCCCCTTTTCTTGTTGCAGATAAATTAGCTAGAAAGTTTTACGTGCTTAATTACTAGCCTTATCAGTGAGGGACAGAAAGGGAAAAACAAACCCACCATTCGGGTGGGCTAATCAACAGTTTGGCCGATACTGTCTTCACAATGTGTTAAAAGTTCCTATTTTGAACTTTTCTTATAGGTAATGTTAGTATTATATAGTATTGCTATTGTGAATAACGAAATCCTTGACTTACGACTGTTCTTTCAGCGACCATTCAAAGTTACAATGAATGAATGGTAGTTATGACTGGTCCTTGGAGTCACGGCTATCCCAGCACCCTCATAGTCACATGATTAAGATCTGGGTGCTTAGCAAGCGGCTCACACTTACGACCTGTTTCAGTGCCCTGCCATCACCTGATCACCAGTTGCTACTTTCCCTGCTGGCTTCCCCAGAAAGTCAATGGGGAAGCCACCAAGGAAAGTCAGTTTCCCCCATCCACAACGCCTGCCCCCCAGCCCCCCTGAGGTAGCCCCATGTACCCTTTCCAACACATGCTGTGTTTCCCCTGTGCCTCATCCACCCCTCCACTCGCTCCCCACTCAGCAGCAGCCCCTTACCTACTTGCCAGCCTGGGACTTGCAATCTCCTGCTGGTTTCCCCATTGACTTTGTGGGAAGCCAATGGGAAGTTGGTTCGCCTAACAACTGTGGGGTTCAGTGGGGTTCGGTTTATGACTACAAAGTGGACACTTTGCAACCGCATCCCTTAGCGATGGAAATTCCCATCCCAATTACCACTGGAAGTTGAGGATTACCTGTCATGCTACAGGTGTCCTGGGCTCTCTTGCTCAGCCTCTGAGTTCTTAACGCTAATCTTTAGATGCTGCTTAAATGTGATTTTGAAAAGAACGGACAAGTCTGTATTTCAGTAGTTGAGAAAAGCTCCACATTCTCAGCACAAAGGCTGATATGCTCCAAGCCATAACAAATACCAGGCCAAGAGTTCAAGTCCTGGAGGGTTAGCCGTATTTCACAGGCTGCGCAAAGGGAAAAGAGCTGGTTTCTTCTACCACCAATATTCTCAACTGACCTTCCTTCCAGCTCCCCGCCAGTCTCCCCCTTCCCCTCTGCTGATAATTGCCCCCCAAACAGACTCTTCCCCCCTACTTTTGAGAAGTTGGCACCCACCTGGGGCAGGATGCTGATCCGGAAGGAGTGGTTGGTGGTCTCACCCATCAAGTAGAGAGAGATGACTGGGAAGATGTTCCAAGGGGTTGTTCCCACCTGCCAGCAAACCAGCTGCTCCCCCAGCCAGAAGCCATCCGGGAACTTCTCTGTCTGTGGTGAGGGAGCCGGGACAGAAACTGCTCACAAAAGGCAGCCTCCAGCAGAGGCCGGAAAGGCACCTGACCCGTCACTTGCCATCGCTTCCCCAGCTGCAGAATCTGACAAGCTGGTTCTAGCAGGGACCAAGCGCAGCCCTCCCCCCTCCCCAAGACAAAACCAAAACCGCTGTTGGGGTACCCTGCCTCTTCTGGCTTCTTGAGCGGGAGAGGAGATCCCTGCCCATGAACGGCTGCCCCCGGCCCGCCCGCAGGCTTCTCTCACCGAGGAAGCTGTCTTGATGGACTTCACTGCCTTCTCAAAGACCTTCTTGGGCAGCCGAAGGTTGGTGGTGCCGCTGTCCACAATGCTCTTGTCGTAATTGTACTGGGGAAGGGGGGGGGGTCACAATTCAGGTGCTGCCTCCATGTTTGTGCAGAGGCCCAGCCAGCCTGAGCGGGGCAGGAAAGCCGCTCGGGATTCAGCCGGGCACTCTCTGAGGGAGGCAAGGCAGTCGCAGTGCCGATGCTCCCTGCCACAGTCCAGGTGAACTTGACCAAGTCAGCATGCAGCACCTGTGCCAAATCCCCAGATGGCAGCCCTTTCCCCCTCCCCCACCTCTCTGGATCAGCAGCCCCTTCACCTCCTTGCAGTCCATCTGGAGATCCTGCCCATTGATCTCAATCTTGACTATGACAACCTCGTAGTACCATTCCTTCCGGATGGGCGTGTACCAGATGTTGCCCCTGTAAAGAGTCTGGTCGATGCCCCCAATGATCTGTGAGGAAAGGGGAGTGCAGGGGAACCCTTAGGGGCGGCAGGCAGAGGGCCCCCCCCCGAATGTGGCTGGGGACCGGCCTATATCGGGAGCAGCGGGTGTCTCTTGCAAGCCCCCTTCTTTGGGTACAGGCAGAAGCTGATCCATTTGGGGGAAGAAACGGGGCCTTGTTGTAGCCTTCTCTAAAGGTAAACGCTTTGCGTTCTCACTCCTCGTCTCTCAGAAGAGAGTTTACTGAGGTCATTTAAAGGCCATGATGCCATAATAGGGAGCCACCCTCTGCAAACAAGAGAGAGGAGAAGCCTCTTGGCCGCATGCCCTCACCATGCTGCCCCCCACAGATGCCAGGGTCTCCGAATCATTGGTCGGGAAGCTTGTGCCACACAGCTGCAGGGAGAAGATGTTGGCCACCTGCGTCTGCTTCACCAGAGAGTCAAAGAAGGGCTCCAGGCTGTTGTCCGGCTGGCGGGAGAGAGAGAGAGAGAGAGGCATGCCAACGGTGCGGTTGGGCATCCTTGCTCAGCTGGAAAGAGGCATCAGGTCAAGGCTGTGACTTCTCCAGTTGCCCCCCTCCCCCAGCCATATAGTGGGACTGCATCTCCCAGAATCCCTAGTTGGCTACAAATTATGGGAAGCATTACTGTGAAACATCTGGAGGGCTTTAACCGTCTTCCTGACCTAGACAGGGTCTTGGGTTGCTCTGGGCAGCAGTGCTGCAGCCGCTTCGAGGCAGGGCCTTCGCTTAACTCCAAAGGGCAGGGCTGTGCCCCAGAGAAAGCTGGGGACTAGCTTGGAAAGGGTCGAATTCTGCATCTCAAACGCCCCAGACTCTCCTCATTAAGGCCCAACCAACCAGCCGGCATCCTTCTCAGGAAAAGAAGGGAAGG
Source organism: Thermophis baileyi (assembly GCA_003457575.1). Taxonomy (NCBI): domain Eukaryota; kingdom Metazoa; phylum Chordata; class Lepidosauria; order Squamata; family Dipsadidae; genus Thermophis; species Thermophis baileyi. The sequence goes on along the minus strand of QLTV01003983.1, from coordinate 590,912 downwards.
GCCGCACCGCTTGCATGAAATGGAGCATGAGCGATGAACAGAAGGGTAAAAGAAGCTCACCCGGGCAATTTCGGCATATGCCAAGCCCAGAATGCCTTCCCAGTTGGAGCCGTTGATAAAGAACTTGTCCGACTTGATGATGGCGGCAATGTTGGCCCGGACCGTGACATTTGGGCCATGGGGGATGGCCACCAAGTCAGTGCCCAGCTCTCCCTCCCACTTCCCTTGCGTGTAGGGCACGTAGACTCCCTTCCGCAGGTCCCGATAGGTGCTGGAGCTACAAGAGACACGAGCAGAAAGTCAGGGCCCACCCTCTGCGGTGCCACGTTGCTCCGGACAGGCCAGTCAAGAGGAGGAGGCCGGGCCCAGCCTTCTCTTAGTTTCTGGGAGCCGAAGCCTGCAGGCAGCCAGAGGCTCAAGGCCCAGCATGCAGGCGCAGCAGAGGGAGGGGAGGCAGCAAGGCAGGAACCCCCCTGCCTCTTGCAACGTCTTGCTGAAAGGAAGCTGGGGGAGCTCTGGAGCGAGGCCCCCCTCCTCTCTGAGGGGCTCACCTCACCGCCCTTGCCTACTCACAGCTGGCGCTGATAGTATCGCTGCAGGAACTGATGAGGGGCTGCACCCACGGCAAAGTTGCTGCTTCCCGTGTCCACCAGGATATTCAGCTGGAAGAGAGAAGAGCCCGGAGGAGGCTGAATCTGATTCACACAAAATATTGGAAAATGTCTCTGCACCCCACCCCACCCCACCCCACCCCAGACCAGACTGCCTTGGTTTCCAGATGTGGTGGCTACATCTACAGTTCTGACTCGCCCAGCAGACGGGCTCTAGAAGCAGCAGATGAGTTCTCTGCGTGCCGATACCAGCCAGCCCCATAAGAGAAGAGTTGAGGCTTTATCCGGTATCTTTTTCTGCAGCAAGGGCTGTGGTGAAGGCCAAGGGCCACTGTGGCTCTCCTTCTTTTCGGTTGTGGAGCCCAGCTTGAGAGAAGGAGGGGAGGGGGAGGGGGGCACGGGCCCTGCCTTTCCAGAAGGATGCACAGTTGCCAGCAGCAACAGCCCTGAGCCAAGCAGCTCAGGTGAGCCTCTGCCCGACTCAAGGTCACGTCCAGGCCCTCTTTCGAGCCCCGTCCGGGGCAGCTGCTAGACTGGCCCCCAATTTGCTCATCTCCAGCGGGCAGTTCTGGAAAAAAGCCGCCCCGGCACCAACACCCTGCCCAGGGCACAGGCTGCTGCACAGAAGAGCGCGTCTCTCGCAGCTCGCTAGGTAGCCGGAGCGGCTCTTTCCGAGACAGCAACCCTGACTCGCCCCCCGGCCCCACCCCGCTTTCTCCGGGCCAGGATGACGCTCCCAGAGCTCCGAAATCGGGGGCGGCCAGCAGGGCCCCACGGAGCCGGTGGCGACCGCGCCCCGGGCAAGAGAGGCGCCCCGCCGCCCCTCACCTTCTGCGGGGGGCTGCCCACCGTCATCTCCACGTAGTAGCCCTGCCCCGACTTGCCGCGCAAGTTGTCCACCATGGCCACGAAGCTGCCGCTGCCGCTGCCGCTGCTGGCGGAGGAGGCGGCGGCGCGGCGACGGCCTTCGCCCCGACTTGCCGCGCAAGTTGTCCACCATGGCCACGAAGCTGCCGCTGCCGCTGCCGCTGCTGGCGGAGGAGGCGGCGGCGCGGCGA
>QLTV01003983.1:571827-584739 GCA_003457575.1 Thermophis baileyi | reverse complement strand
CGCTCGGCGCTGGCAGCCCGGCTAAAGTGAGCGGCGGCGGCGGGGCGGGGGGACCGCAACCCCGTTTCCCCGCCAGCGCTCCCTTGCGCTGCCCGCTGGGACCGACGGCTTTTGCTCTCGGCGCCCGGGAAGGGCCCTTCTCGGAGCCCTCGGTGGAACCGGCCTGCCGGGGGATAAGCGCAGCGCCGGGGAGGAAACTCCGCGACCGGCGGCCGAAGATGTCCGGGCTTCTCGGCGGTAGCAGCAGCAGCAGCAGCAGCAGCAGCTGAAGCCGCCTCCTTTGCCAGAAGCAGCAGAAGCAGCAGCAGCAGCAGCAGCAGCAACAGCAGCAGCTGAAGCAGCAGCAGCTGCAACAGCAGCAGCAGCAGCAGCAGCAGCAGCAGCAGCAGCAGCAGCAGCTGAAGCCGCCTCCTTTGCCTCGTCCTCCCGGGGAGAGAGCCTCCTTCGGGTTGCTCTGCCGCTTTCGTAGTTTGGTGCATCCTGAAAAGTGGATTAAAGCCCAGCTGAGCGTCAGCGGAGAAACCCGGTTACCTCCCCCTCCCCCTCCCCCTCCCCCTCCCGGGCCAAGGGGGGTTCCGGACGCGGATCTGGATTCCAATTCAGTTTCCTAAAGCCCATCGCGAGCAGCAGGAGCAGCAGGGGCCGCCAACAGGTGCAAAGGTAGACGTTTCCCCTTTAAGTGAACGCTTGGCTCGGGAGCTCCGCTCTCCCGTGTAAAACGATGTGGGACGATACAATCGCTGGGTTCCCGCGTGGGAGGGTTGCATCCTTCGCCGGGTACCCGAGACCTCCGGAGGTGCAGCAGCAGGTGCCATCCAGCAGAGGGCGGAGACCCTCGAGCTCCTCTCTGCGCCAGCCGTGTCTTGGCTCAAGTTGAGGGGCAGCCTGCCAAATGTGCAACCTTCCCTGCTGCCCCATTGCTTAGAGGAGGGAGGAAAAGTGACCGGCGATGGGCAACCTGGCCTTGGGTCACCTGAAGGCACTTTTGCAGGAGGCCCTGCTAGCCTGAGAGGGGGAATCCCTCCCACCAAACGCCACTGGTCCCACCGAGGTCCGAGTTACTGATGCCCATTCCACTGGCCCTGACCCCTAAGCGGAAGCACGAAGCCTAGGTGCTCCTCCTGCAGCCAGAAGCCCCCCAGTCTGGGAGGGAGCTCCCTGTGCTTGCCTTGAGTAAACCAAGCTATAAAATACCACCACCCTCATTTAAAAAAGGAATTTCGAACACATTTGCCCAAGAAATAGCCGTGTTACTTTGATCAGAAGAGCTTCTCCACATTACTGCACAAAGCGCTGGCTGGCTGGCTGGCCGCAAGACTAATTGAACGTGCTCAGCTTCTGCACTGGCTCCGCTTGGCAGTCCACCTCGACAGAATCCTTCATTTTCCATTGCAAGCAGTTTTTGAACTGGACCTCTTGGTCCATCTTGGGACCTGCTGAAGGGTTTGCTTTTGAGGGCACTTCATTGAAAAGGAACATTTTCTTTTCAGTCTGCTTTCATCTTGTCTGCATAGACACTCAGAACAGGAAGCTGCCAACAGCTTAGCTAGATCAGAACGAGATCTGCATGCTTGATAAGGAACTCGGAAAGCAGATCCTGCAGGAAACCATAGCTAGATGCCCAGGAGGCGGTTTGAACAGTACCTAGAAGCTCATTTCAGCTTGGGATGAGGGGCAAGCAGGGGTCTTGGTGGTGTAGATCACGCTAAGAGCACCTGAACAGCACGACTTGTACATGTGTTATTCCACACTGAACATCGTTACTTATACATGTGCTATAATTATAAGGAATTTCCAAGCAATCGTTGCATTGCCATTTTAAATTCCTGTATCTTGAGGTCTAAAAATAGAATGGCAGTCTTGCTCAGGACGTCTCGCAGCCCCTTTGCTTCTGATCAGAAATCAAGTGATAAATGTCCACTTTCCTCGACCCGTGTTGTTTATTGGCCCTTGCGCCGGATAAGCGAATTACAAATTGGTTCTTGGCCATCACTTTTATTGCACTGATGTCTCAACTTTTTCCTCCCATAAGACGAGGCCTCAGGCTGCGCCCTCCCTTCTCTGGGTGACGGCAAACATTTCCCAAGCAAGAGGCTCAAAAGGGGCCAGGAAGGGCATTGAAGTTTGACATCGACGTTAAGGGCGGCTGGTTAAAGCCAACTTGTCTGGCCGCCCTAAGGCAAGTCCAAAGACCCCACTGGTCAAGCTCTGAGGTGGATGTGGCAGGTGAGGAGCCCCCCCCTCCCCACTCTGTTCCTAAACCAAAGCAGCAAGTTCCACAGAAGTCAGAATGCAGGGCTAACTCTTTATCTTCACCCCTCTTAGAAATGGGGGGAAAAAATGGGACACCCCTGATCCAAAGGGTTCCAAAGGTAAATCTACAAGTAATTCCATCAAGACTGGACAAACAGGGCAAAGGTAGCAAATCGGCAAATACAGCGTTATCTGCAACACTCGGACAGGCTTGAGTCAAATCACAGGGTTGCAGCCAGCAGGAGGTCAGGAGAGGAATGTAGTACGGCCGGTCTCACAGCAAAGTTGTACCAATGACTTCAGCCTCAACTGAACAGCCTAAATCGAACTCTTCACCTCCCCCCCTCCAACCGAACTGACAGGGACAATCATAGAAACTGCCCTCCAGTACACAGGGTTCCCAGGACATCCTGGGGCAAAACGCATGGAGGGTCAGCAGGAGCAATGTGCCTGCTGGGCCCACCTCCCTCCCCTCCCTGGGCAGACAAACCCCCCCATCCCACCCCCANAGGCAGCTTTGATGCCCTGGCACTCCCGCCTGAAGGCCAAGGCAGCCAGACCCAGCAGGGGCCTTCTGTGCCAAACCTGCCTTGCAGCGGGGGGGGGGGCACTCTCCGTGCAGCTGTGGAGTGCGGTCCTATGGGGGGGAAAGCTGCAGGCATTCCTTTCCAGGCAGAAGCCTGTTCCCCTGAGGGACCGGCTGACAGCACAGCGAGAGCCCTGACCTGCAGACCCAGGCAGTCAGAAGAGAAGTCCAGTGGAGGGTTGGGGGCCTAGACAGGGTTCAACCTGCTCCAAGGAAAGGGGCGCCATCCCACCTGCAATTGCGTTTGACCCCACCTCCACCCCATTTCCAATGAGAAACGTGGGGTTTCAGGGAAGCCTGTTCCAAATTTGTCCCAAAACCTGACTTCTAGGTAACAAAACAGTGATTTCCTTGTTGCCCCACCCGCCGTCTGTTTCGAGGAACCTGCAGGGAGGGGCCAGCCCAGCCTCAGCAAGTGTCCTCCCCCGATTCATGCGCCTTGCCAGTCAGGGTCAGGAGCGGTGCAGTCCACTCTCTCTCTCTCTCTCTCTCTCTCTCTCTCTCTCTCTCGGGGAGCCTCCAGGGCTGTCCAGCAGATGGCACCTCCTTTCTCCCCGTCCCTTCTTTGCCCGGCAAGGTGCCTCCATTCCATGCCACCAAGTCTCTCAAGGAAGAGAGCTGGCAAGCAGCCGCAGGCGACTCTTCTGCTTGGAAGCTCTCTGGCTCCCTCCTGGCAGGGTGGAGGGCTCTGCCACTGAAGGAGGGAGCCACATTTCGGGGCCCAAGAGCCTGGCTGGCCTGTCCTCCTCATGTCCCAGGAACCCGCCAGCTACTTGCCCTTGCTGTTCAACAGAGCCTGGCAGGCAGGGTGGCGGTTGTTGGATAAGCCACAATAAAATCCTTCTCTGTCTCTCTCTCTCTCACACACACACACAGACACACACACACAGACACACACACACACACGGATTTCAGATTCGGGCTGCCATGGGGGCTGCCCCCTCCCCACCTAGGCTAAAAGAGGGGCGCTCAGCAGATGCTCAGAGGGCTACGTTGCACTCCTCATGCCACCAAGCGTCCATTTCCTATGGCTATGGGCAAGACTTCCCACCCGCCCACCGGCCTTCGCTCCCTTTGCACAGGAGGACGGGGGGATTGGGGCCACGGTGCATAGACAGCAGACAACCACTGGTGACGGCCGGAGGGGCTTCTGGAGACGGCCGACGCAGCGGCTCTTCAGGGCTTCTCCACTGACGGGGGGGTGCTCCCGTTGGATTTGCTCTTTGCCCGGCCCTTGAAGGAGAAGCGCTTGATGAGGCGCCGAGAGAAGCTTCCGGATTTCTTCCTGGGGGCGGAGGCGGTGCCGGCGTTGGGCAAGTCATCATGCGACTGGCTGAGGCCAGCCTCCTTCTGCTTGTTCTTCCTCCGGAAGATCAGCTTGGTGCCACTTCGCAGGAAGCCCACTGCAGGAGGAGGAGGAGGAGACCGTGAACCTGCGCTGCTGGCCTGCCGGGCACGGGGCGCCAAGCCCCCGCCATGCTGGTTGGAGAATGACTCAGAGACCCCCTCCCGAATCCTGGCTACTCCTACAGAAGAGGACCAGGAGGTTCCCTGCCCAGAAGAAAGCTGGCCTCCTCCCTCACCTTTGTGGTCTTTCAGACTCCGGGTCTCCAGGGCACCTGTCGAGCCGGTTTCAGATTCCACATCATCCACTGAGGGTCTCTCAGAGATGTCTGAATGGGTTGTTTCGTCCAGATCCTGGCTCGCCCTCTGAGGCGAGTATGAACTTTCCAGCTGCTGCATAGTATCGGAGGTGCTCGGCGGCGCATATTCTGACAGACCAGCCATGGTGGAGTCTTCCTGCAGGGAATTCCCCAATGACACGGCATAGCCAAGGGAGAGGGCCGTTTCGTCCTGGGCGATGGGTACCTGCACAGAGCGGGACAGAGAGAAGCTGAAAGTCAGGGGGTGGGGGGGTGTTCCCCTCACGCCTGGTTCCTTCTCAACAATAGAGCTTCCCAGAGTGGTCTGGAGTTGGCCAGCATGAAAGCCCAATCCAGTGAATAAATGGAGATAAACCAAGCAGCGTCAATTCTCAGCCAGATAAGTTGCCAGTTACCTTGGAAACTCCCGAGATGATCAGCGTACTGCGCTTGGTCGGAGTCTTCTTGGCAGGCTTATTGGTCAGGTCCGTCAGCTGCCTGATGGCTGTCTCGGCCACCGGATCCAGGCCGTTGGACACACAGCTGCTTCCTGGGGGAGAAGAGACACACTGCTCCAACATGCCAATTGCACAGATTGGCCCTGGCAAACCCCTGGCTTTGTACAAGCGCGCCGTGCCAGTGGCTGGGTGGCATCTCTTTTCATTCAAGCTTGTTCAGGGTGATGTTAAACACGATGGTGCCTGATTCTTCCTCCAGGCCAGCCAGCAAGGCGGGTGAGACCAAGAACATGCTGGCTGGCCCAGGTTAACTCAGCAAAGTGTATATAGATTTAAAGAGCGTGCTGAGCAATTCTTCCTATCCAATACTCGAAGCATTTCATCAACGTAATCTGGTGCCTTCCAGTTATTTTGAACTCCTTCCCATGATCCACAGCTGTTTTGCCCAATCAGGCAATCCAAAATACCTGTAAGGAACCCAACTACTCTCCTGTTTGGCACTGGCTCCCATCCCCATGTCTAGCCTCAGCCGAGGTCGGAGAGAAGGAAGAGAGAAAAATTACAGACGCAGCTGGTCATCAGCTTCTTCAAAAAGGCCGGAGGGACAGCATCCCACCAGCACTGTCCATCTCACAATCTCCCTAATGGTTCTTTTCTGACAACGTGACTCACTGCTACTGCAGGGAGACGCTCTGCTGGGACAGCCGTTTTCTGGAAGCATCGTGGTGACCTTCTCTGTAACTTCCACTTTGGATGGAGATCTGGAGGGGGAATCTAGAGTGCAGGAGAGAGAAGGGTCAGCAAAGCGTCAATCACATCCAGCGGAGACCTTCCTTCAGCAGCACCTACGGAAATGCACCACTCATGTTTTGCACTAGGACAATGCCCAGCTGCAGCCTTCATGGGAGGAGGGGGCAGCTGCTTCAAGAGGAATTCTGGCCCTGGTGCAGGGCTCCCCCCACGCGAAGGCTGCTCAGATCCATGTGGCCATTTGGGGTGCTCTCCAGCCACATAAACAAGGTGGCTGATGGCTTGCAAGCCTGGCTGGTTGAAATTAGGAGATCTCACCAAGCTTACAGTCCAGTTTGGGCCTGGACTGGATGGTGGTGACGGTGGTGACAATAGTGCCATCGGGCATTATGGTCCGGCCCATCTCGATCTTCTTGGTGGGGGTGATGCTGGTGCGCAGGGAGGAGGCAGCCTGGAGCTCTGGCATGTCCTGGTGGAGCAGCTGTCAAGACAGCCCAATATAACTCAGAAAAGCACAGACGATGCCTGGGAAACCAGCTTTCTGTCTCACATACACAAAGACACACAGAGATTCAGCCATCCCAAATTGTCTGCTTTGGAGCTGATCAGCTGAATCACACTGGCTGCCAGCAGCTCAACATGCCTGGAGATGGAGACCTTTGAGATATGATGGAGAACATCATTCTCCCCTGTGCCCAGAAAGGGGGCTTTTGGGGGGGTTTATTGCTTGAAAAAAGTGGCATAAAGTTTTTATAAGCTATGCAGACTTACCCAAACATTTCCCCACCTCTATTGTTTGGACTTCTCCAGCCCTGCGCTCAAAATCAACGCGCTTGCGCTTGGCTTAAAGCTGAGAAATGGGGGGTTGAGTGGAGCAGACGCAAAACGTAAAGCAAGGCAGGCAACCACGAAGCAGAGTTTAGCCTCTGGCCATTCTGGCCTCTCACCTCCACGGCAATGGCTGCTGCTGGGGGCAGACCCCGGGCGGGCCCTGGTCTCAGCAGGTAGAGCTGCTGCCCCTGCGGCTCTTTGGAGGAGGGGTCTATGGGGATAGCCACAAATCCCAGAAGCACGTCTGCAAGGAGAAACCCAGCGCGTGAGGCCCACAGAACTGCAGCAGCTCCTTCCTCAGACAAATGCCAGTCGAAGCCTCCCAAGTGAGACGCTTCCAGCCCCTTTCTGCTCTTCCAGCTGTTGGCTTAGGAGCCAAGCCCAGCACCTGGGCTGAGCTCGGAGTCCCCCAGGCCCAGCCCCGTGCCCTCCTGCAGCTGCCCACAGATGACTTACCCTCTCCTGAAGGGCTGCCTTCCAACACCCTCAGCACCAGCTCTTTGCTCCGGGGACCAAGCTCCCTGTCGGGGGCAGGAAGGAAGCAAGCAAGCAGAGACGCACTCAGCCTTGCCCTGCTAATTCTTTTCCTGGATCAGGGCCACTTTCTCACTGCCCAGCGGCTGGAGGGCAGAGCTCTCCAAAGGAAGGGGGAGGCCTGAAGCTCAGATTGCCTGCGGGGACACGAGTGGGGAGCAGGGGCCTCTGGCCTCCCCCTCAGGGTAGGCAATGATATGCCTGGCATCCCTGCAGCCAGCCAGCACTGGTTTTGCTATTTCAGGACTCTGGCCATGACACTGCCCCTTTTCCAAGCCCCCCCACCCCGTGACCCAAATACAGGAAGCTCAGGGCTCCTTACAGAAGCAGCTTGCCGGGCCACTCCACCTCAGCGGCCAGACCGGCCGGCACGGGGGCCGTTCTCTTCTGCTGCCGAGGGCTGTCCAGCTCCACCTCGCAGCACAGCAGCCCGTTTCCTGCAAGAGAAGCCAACAGCGGTGCAGCCAAAGCTCGCCTCACCAGATTGCCCACAGACCCCCTCCACGGCAGGAGAAGAGAGGCCCGAAAACGCCTGGGGCGCCTGGGTACCTTGGCTCTCCTGGGATCCCAGGTGCAGAGCTCGCAGGTGCTGGAGAAGCAGCTTGGGCATCAGAGCAGGCGCTGAGCTGGAGGGGGATCCCGGGGACGGCCTGCTGCTGGTCTCCTGTGGGGCAGAGCCAGGAGGCACTAAGTAGCTGGCTGGGGTAACCTCCCCCCCCCCACAAAGCCTCCGAGGTGGCCCATGGGAAGTGCCAGAACTGCTGCTGTCCTTCTGCGATCCAGTCTATGTGAATCTTTGCGCAGAACAGCAAAGCGTAATTCTAACAAAGAACTGAAATGGCCGCTGGCTTCCCTTTCCAGAGGTTGCCCCCGGTTCCAAGGAAGCTGGCAATGGAAATGCTGACCCAAACCTGGTAAAGGAAGCCAGCCACAGGTCACCTCCTCCTGGCTGAAAGGAATGGTGGGTTCTTAATGCCCAGCTGGGGCCCTATTCAGTTTTCCCTCTCTCCACCCTCACCGTGTTGGCATTCATAATGCATGCCTTCAGGTTCACCATCATGGCGGGCTGGGTGCTGATAATGGAATCTTCAATCAGATTCTTGATAATAGACAAGTCCGCCTTCCCATCGTTTTCCTGCAAGGGGCACCAGGAAAATTATGCCGGACCTGCAGGTGCGGTGGCGAGTTTCCGAGAAGCTCAGGAACCCATCTTCCTCTGAATTTCGCACTGAGCTACACGGATCAGCCACATCCCCTGACATCATAGGCAGGCGGAGGGCCGCACATTCCCCCAGGCAGCCCTGCGCAAGGCTGATGGCCAAAGGCTCCATGCTTGGCGAGGTGCTTGCAGCAGCCGGCAAAAGCCCCCCCCCCGGGGCTCTTTGGCAGAAGCGAAGCAGAGCGCTCCAAGCCAGGAAGGGAAGGGACCACCGGGGGGGGGCCTTTCATCCTCATCACTTGCCCCTCCTTTGCTTACACGGTGCGGCTGGAGTCTTGGCGGGATGGAGAGCTTCAGGTCAGGCCTGTCTTTGAATGCCCAGGAGACCAGCAGCCCCTCGCCCTCCACCTCCTCCAGGCGGATCTCCAACTGGCCAACAGGACAAAGCTGATGTCAGTGCAAATGGCCAGGCGGAATTATATACCACCACTGGCTGCTATCACCAAAAATAAATCCCACTAACGGCTGTCAGCAGTGCAAGGATGCCGAGACCAACCTTGCACCAAATGCTGGGGCCCACAGCAACCCACCCCTTCCTGCCCCAGGCAAAGCCTTGGAGGGTTTTCAGCCCCCTCCTTCTGCCTCCTTCACCTGGGCCTGCTGTACAGCCAGAGAGACGCAATAGGTGTCCATGGACACAGCGGCCGGGGACTGCTGGGCAACCAAGACCGGGAACTGCAGCGTGTCAGTTGAAAGGAGGCAGTGCAACACCTGAATGGTGGAAGGAAAGGGACGGGCAGTCACCAAGCGCCTTCCCAGAGCAGAGCAGAGCAGCAGCAGCAGCCTCAGAGCCCAGCTTCCCCCTCCCCCTCCCCCTCCCCCTCCATCATCTACAGTCAGAGCAGCAACAATGGAGCTCAGAAACTGCCATCCCGTCAGCTTTAAACTTTTGGAAAGAACTACTCATGGATTGGGGTCCGGAAAAATGGCTTTAATTAAGTATTCCTGCCCTGTTTCCCTCCTGCAGCCTTCCCACAAAGCTCCTGGAACTGGAAAATAGAGATGTCCCTAAGCCCAGTGAGTAACAGTTCGGGGGGGGGGATTTTCAGCAAGAAAACAGGAGGAGAGACTGTCGCCGCCCTGCAATCTTAGAGGAAAACAAGTTAATCCGCTCAACTCCTGATCTTAATCCAGATCCCTCTTCCAGAGCTGCTCTTCATATTAGATGCAGCTACATCCACACCTCTCTGCTGTCACATTATCATCTGTTTGACTGGGGGTTTCAAGATGCCCTGGCTGAGCATCCTGACCCCCATTCAGGTGGGCCTCAAGAGAGTCGCCCAGGGGGTTACGGGGCTCCCTTCCTTTACTTAGTGGAGGAGGCAGCAATACTTCCAGAGCAAAGCACTTATCCGATCAGCTGACATCCCAGGACTGTGTCCTCCTTATTTTCAGAGCTGAGCTCCCTGGCAATTTAAGCCTTCGTCTCCAAGCCGAGATCTGGTGCCTGCAAAGAGCACCCCCTCCCCCCATTCTGCCACTTCTGTTCAGCTACGGGGCTCCCCACCTTCCTCCTGATCTGTGCGTCCCCTCGGTCCCTTCACACGCAGGGGCCACTGGATTGTAGGTTAGCTGCTGTGAACTAAGAGGGCAGCTGCCAAGGTCAGCCTCCCTAGCCGCCTGTCAATGCTTTGGCAAACCCCGGATATGTTCTCCCCAGTTGCTGCTGACCTCGTGGCCACATCCACCTCCTTCAGGGACAGACGGCCATCCTTCTGCATTTAGACAGCCTCCTATGGCTTTCTGGGGACTGTTCTGCGGTTTCAGAGAGGAGTCCAGCCCATGGCCCTTGCCCACAACCGGGAGGGGCTCCTCGCCCACCCTGTCCTCTATTTAGACAGTTGCTGGCATACTGAGGCATCTCCGGCCACAACACGCCTGGGCTGTCAGCCGGAGTCTGAGTGGGAAAACCGGGGGGGCGGGGGGGGTGACTGCCCAAAGGGCAGAAGCCCCCTTCCCTGGAGTCTAAGCGCCCCCCCCCCAGCACACTGCAGGCTGCTGGGAAGCTTCCCTGAGTTGGGAAGGAGTCTGAATGGCGGGGGGTGAGAGACGTGAAAACCGGCTGGGTTCAAACCAGGGCCATACTCTGTAGGCAAAGGCGATCCTGCTTGCGGATAACTCACCATCCTGCGATCCGACTGGTCAGTGTAGGCCACGTGGCTGATAGTTACGGCCGGCAACTGCCGAGGGCTTTCCTCAAACGTGATCTGGACTGAGCCCTGGGAAGAGAAAGGCCAGTGAGCCTGCGGGAGGGAGCCAACGTGGCAATCCGGGCTCTTCTGCAAGGCCAGACCAGGTGCCACTTGCCAAGGGCATCCAGCAGGAGTCCAGATGCGCCCCGTTCTTGGGCATGGACTGACTTTTCAAGCCATAGAGGGAGGCGCCTGGCCTCCACTGCCAGTCCAAGCTGTAGCAGCCAGGCAGGGTGCTGGCGATGTACAAGGCTTTTCTCAGGTGAATGTCAGCCCCTGCTAAAGCCCTGCACATCGCTTGGATTTTGGCCAGAACACCAAGAAGCCCAGACCAGGAGAGATCCTAAAGCAATCCTGCCGGATCTGCTTGTTCAGAAGGAAGAGAACTTGCTCTGCCCTCTGGAAATATCCAAAATAAATGTGAGACATCTCCAATGGTCGTGAACACCTGGAAATTTCCCCCGTTCCCCCTGAGCATTATTCGTAGGGAACAGCTCGCTCCAGAGCAGCCGCCTGTCTCTCCCAACCTCCAGCTCGTGGGTTGGATGCAGCACCAGGTGAAGCAATGGCCAAGTTGCCATGGAGCTGGCGCCAGCATGCCACCTCTCAGATAAGCATGGCAGGCTGGGCTGCAGGAAGGGCCACCCTCCCCTCTTCCTTGGCCTTTGGGTCTTTGGGATCCTCACTGAGTGGGGGAGGGGAGGCTGGTGGCCTTGTAGCTCTGTGGTCTTAGTCCTGGTACAGTCACAGCCCCAAAGCAAGAGATCCATTTTCTCTGTGAGAAGAGCGCCCAGGTGCTTAAGATGCAGAACAAGGAGGCCCCTCCCAGGTCTGCAATACAGCAAACAGACCAACTATTTCTGGACTGAATTTATACCGAGGAACTAGAAACATAATCAGAGAACAAGTGAACATGATGCCTGTTACTATGCAAACGGTGCAGGGAAATTAGCTACACAAACTGAACAGCTCAATTGGAGCAGCGTGCAGGTCCCAAGGGGGCCGGACTGCGCTGCACTTGAAAAGCCTTCTGGCGATTTCTCTCGTTTCCAAGCGGAGCACAATCCAGCCCCTTTGGACGGCAGTACCGGCCCTGCCCTCCTTGCTCCAGTACCGGCCCTGCCGTCTTGCTGAGGGAATGCCAAGAAAGGGGGCAGCACAAAAGCACCGGCAGGAAAAAACATGAACCCTGGCACAGGACTGAGGTCTTCCTCCAAAACCCTGCTGAGATGGACCTCTGTTCCTGCACGCCTGGCGCTGTTTCTCTTCAGGGTTGTTTCCACGTGGATTTCTTCCCCTGCAGAAAACTATCTGCCTACTGTCCACCCGTTCTTTGCTTCTGTGACTTCCTGTGAGGGAAACTTCAGATCCTCCAGTGGCAAAGTAGGGCTGGCCAGAAGGACACTGGGGAACGGATGACCAGTCTTAGGAGGGAAGATGGCAAGCTTAATCGGGAGCTGCTGTGGTGCTGCCCCATTTCTTTTGTAAGAAAAGTGGAACAAAACGGCTTGGGTGAGGGAAGGGGGTGGGCGCGGTAGGAGAGAGCGGAAGGATCAGGAATGCAAGCCCAGCAGCGTCCAGAGTCAGGAGAAGTGGTAGGGGAAGCAAATGCAGCTCTCTTCATCCCTGTAAGCGACATTTCAGTCTGTAGAGGAGGGAGAGGCAACCCTTCTGCATGCCCTGCCGCATCTCCCTGTCTGGCAGCCCAGTCCACCACTGCCCTGTCCGGGGGGGGGGGGAAATCCGGCCCCAAGAGCCCCAAAGCTGGCCTGATCCCAAACACTGGCAGGGCCTGTGGGGTGCAGCTCCAGAAGTGGGGGGGGGGCGCCAAGCCCGGCCTGATCCAGCAAAGGCAGTTCAGGCAGTTGCACCTTTTCCAAATCTTCCTCATGCAAATGCCCCGAGAGCCTGCAGCGACCTTTGAGGCATTTAGGGAAACGCCTCCTTAGGAAGTTTACCCGGAGAGCAATAGGACAATTAAGAGCTGGGACAGGCAGAAGGAAGTGCTGAGGCAGAGGCTCTCCGGCCTTAAGACAGCCCCCCAGGTCGGCTCTCAGGCCCCTTTGCTGCCCTGCTCCACGTTGTAAGATGCCCAGAAACTTCTGCCCAGCCCCCGAAGGCTCGCAGCCCGGAAAGCGGCTCCCTCCCAACCAGTCTTCAGGGGAGCCGGCCAATCTCGCCTTCCTTGACCCGGGAAAGAGCCGAACTGGCCAGGCGGCCAGGAACCAGCAGGCCGCCCACCCGCTCCGAGGATAAGCCCGGAGAAGCAGAAGCCGGCCAAGAGGGCTCCATCAGCGCCCGCCGCCGGCTAGAAACCGCCGGGGGAGGCAGCGCTTTCCGGCGAGCGCAGCCCCTCATCGCTCCGCGGGGGGAGCCGGCCTTCGGGCCAGCGGCTGCTGCGGGCTAGGGAAGAGCCGGCCGCTCCGCTCCGCTCCCCCCCTCCCCT
>QLTV01003983.1:559238-570834 GCA_003457575.1 Thermophis baileyi | reverse complement strand
GCACGGCTGCACGGCTTCCTCGGCGCGAGAGGCGGCCAGCTGCGCCTCGCGGCGCAAAACGTCGCCCGGAGGCGTCTGCCAAGCTGCGGTCCCTTTAAATGACCCCGCCCGCGAGCGAGCGAGCCAGCCGGGTGACGTGGGGCCAGCGGGCAGCTGTCACGTGACGGCCTAGCGGGCCGCCATTGGCAGCCAGGGCAAGGCGAAGGCGCCCCGGGGTCTCCGGGCGGGGGGGCCCCGCGGGCGGCGGCGCTGACGGCTCTCCGCCCGCTGCCTTGCAGTTGGTGGCGCTGGTGGGCGCCCTGCTGGCCATCTGCTGCATGATCTTCCTGGGCTTCGCCGACGACGTGCTCAACCTGCGCTGGCGGCACAAGCTGCTGCTGCCCACCGCCGCCTCCCTGCCCCTGCTGATGGTCTACTTCACCAACTTCGGGAACACCACCATCGTGGTGCCCAAGCCCTTCCGGGTGCTGCTGGGCGTCTACCTCGACCTGGGTGAGCCCCCGGCCCGGACTGTGGCTCCCAGGGTGGCAAGCTGCAAGGGCAGCCCTGGTGCCGGTTGGCGGAGGGTGAAATAGGGTCTGCTCTGCCCTGTGCTTTTCCTGCAGGGATACTCTACTACGTGTACATGGGCATGCTAGCCGTCTTCTGCACCAACGCAATCAACATCCTGGCTGGGATTAACGGTCTGGAAGCCGGGCAGTCTCTGGTGATTGCTGCCTCCATCATCGCTTTCAATATTGCGGAGCTAACGGGTGGGTGCGCAGGGTTTGGCCTGCTCTCTGCAAGGGCCGGTCGGGCCCTGCCAGTCGCCTAACCTGGCTGCTCCTTATCTTCCTTCTCGCAGGGGATTGCAAGGATGACCACGTCTTCTCCCTCTACTTCATGATTCCCTTTTTCTTTACCACGCTGGGACTGCTGTACCACAATTGGTAAGAGGCACACACACCCTTTTTGAAGGCAAAGGCCAGCCTTTTCTCACGGCAGGATCTGCAGTCCTTACAGGACAAATTGTGGGTGGCAGTTTGGGAGTCTGGAGGGGTCACACAACTCCCCTCAGGGCATTTTGGAACTTTCTTTCCTGAGAAGGAAGAGACGGTCACCTCATCAGTAGCGTGGAAACAAAGACCCCTTTTTAAGTGCCTTCTCTTTATTACGCCTAATGCTTCCTTCCGCCTTCTGTGGGGAGAACCTTCACTGGACTGCCACATCTGCTTTCTCTCCTGGCTGACTGCAGGTACCCCTCCCGTGTGTTTGTGGGAGACACCTTCTGCTACTTTGCTGGCATGACCTTTGCCGTGGTGGGCATCCTTGGGCACTTCAGCAAGACGATGCTTCTTTTCTTCATCCCACAAGTGGCCAACTTCCTCTACTCGCTGCCTCAGCTTTTCCACATCATCCCGTGCCCCCGCCATCGGTTGCCCAGGTGAGAAGGATGAGCCTGCCTGCTGCTTGGCCGCAACCAGAGTGAAAGCCAAGGAAGGGGCGATTCCTTTCAAAGCACGCGTCTAATTGAGGAAGGCCGTGGTCCTAGGCAAAGATCGGGGCTGTAAATCCCATTTGCTGAGATCTGTATTTTCCTTCCCTTCCTCCTTTCCTTTCCTTTCCTTTCCCTTTTTCTTTCCTATTCTATCTTGTCCTATCCTTCACATTTCTGAACTGCCCATCTCCTTCTCAGCGGGACTTGTCAAACCAAACTTCACAAAGGATCTTCTGGCTTTTACTCAGAACTATTCCTTTTCTTGGGGCAGAAAGAAGGGCTTCCTGCCTTGATCAGGTCCCCTCTGCAGTTCCTACTATAACCAGGTTTCTGCTCATCCTGGCCTTGGCTGCATTCCCATTTCCCTTCTGACTGCCTCCATCTCTGCCTTCAGATTCAACACAGACACAGGGAAGCTAGAGATGAGCTACTCGAGATTCAAGTCAAAGAACCTCTCTCCTTGGGGAGCATATACCCTCAAGGTAACCGTTAACCGAAGCACGAAGGCAGGCTTCGGCAGCAATCTTCTGAGCGTGTCTTGGCTCTGCCTCATGCTGATGAAGCTTTACCTGATAGGTAATGCGTATTTTCCCCCAGGTAGCTGAGAAACTCTGCTTGGTGAATGTGCGTCAGGGAACAGACAGAGATGGAGAATTTACAGAATGCAATAACATGACCCTTATTAACTTTGTGCTGAAGCTGATAGGACCAACCCCTGAACAAAACTTGACGGTTCTGCTGCTGCTAATCCAGGTAAGGAGCACAATTGGGGGAGGCAGCTTCAGTGATGCTCCCTTGGAGATAACAGTTGTGCCCTTTTCAACAAAACCTACTTAGGGGAAGATTAAGCAGTTTTAGTTTCCACAGTACACACGCTGTTGCCTGACTGCCTTGGTATGTTACGTGAAACTGCAAAGCAGGATGCATAGCCAGGGGTACTTTGCAATCCAGCAGGTATGGTCAGGTGAGCAAAGCCTCGGCCATGAGCAAGCGGCTGCGTGTTTGCACTATCATCCCTCCTCTCCTTTCTGTCTTGAGGTTGCTGGTAGCTTGGTAGCTTTTGGTATCCGGTACCAGCTTGTGCGGCTGTTTTACGACGTCTGAGCTGACCTGCGGTCGTTTGCTCCTCCTCTGTCCCTGCTATCCATTCCATCTGAGAAAAGCCTGAATGCTGTCCTGCCCAGGGCGCTTCTTAGCTCCTGCCAGAAAGTGGGATGCTGCTGCCTCCGCCGGGAAGATCAGACCAGCCAAAGGGTCCAACTGTCGGCCTCTTCTAGACGCAGCTTGGAAGCAAGATTTTCCCCTCTGGTGATCTCAGGCTGCCCATGGGCCTCTTGCATCCTTGGGAGGGAATCCAACGGAGTCAACGCCTGTAGCAACGGGGGAAGCAGGGGACACTCAGCTTCGTAAATGGTTTCCTTGCCCTTTACTCCAGGGGAGGATCTGATTTTGGTTTCTTCACTTTGTGCTGAAAAGAACTTCATGTGTTTGAGATATTGCTCTGAAGCCTGTTTAGAACTGCTGTACTACCACCTTTCCCACAAACTTTGCTGGGTATAAATTTGTACTGTGTTTTTCTACACCCTGTTTTGTTCCCAAAGTATTTATGTGTTGGACTGCTGTAGAGGGATGGAGTGGAGACTGAGAACTTTGAGGATGGTATAGGAATAGGCAGAGGGTAAGCCGGAGAGGAGAAGGTGAGAGGGAGCTGGGAGAAAGCAGAACTCCTTCTTTGCCTCTGTTTTTACGCAAAAGGAGGAAATAACCTACCAAAAGCAGCACTGAGGGAGATAGAATAGGTATACAAGTTGAAATAAGAAAGGAATTAGTAAGTGAATACCTATCTAGCCTGGAGGAGTACAGATCAACTGGGCCAGATGGTTTGGCATCCTAGAGTTCTGAAGGAGTTGGCAGATGTAATTTCAGAGCCACAGAATGTAACCTTTCAAATATCTTGTAGCACAGGGAAACTACCAGAGGACTGGAAAAGGGCTGGTGTGGTTCCAATCTATAAAAAGGGGGAAATGAATCCAGGAAATTATAGGACAATCAGTTCGATGTCAATACCTGGGAAAACCCTGGAAAAGATAATCAAGCGGAGGATTTGTGAACACCTGGAAACAAACAAGGTGATTACTAGAAGCCAGCATACGTTTCTTAAAAACAGATCATGCCAGACAAACCTTGTTGCCTTTTCTGACAGTGACTAAATTGGTGGACTAACAAAAGGCTGTACCCATAGTATACTTGGACTTCAGTTAGGCTTTTGACAAAGTGGGCTACAACCTACTTCCTGGTAAGATAGAACAATGTCGGATAGACAGTACCACCACCAAATGGATTCGCAATTGGCTGACGCACCACACCTAGCATGTTGTCCTCAATGGAACTACATCTACCTAGAGGAAAGCATGCAGTGGGGTACCTCAAGGTTCTGTCTTCAACATCTTAATAAATGATCTAGATGAGGGGATAGAAGAAGAACTCAGCAGATGACACCAAGCTGGGGGGAACTGCTAACTTGGGAAGGTAAGCTCAAGATCCAGAAGGATCTTGACAGACTTGAACACTGAGCCCTATCTAACAAGGTGTAATTTAGTGGTGAGAAGTGAAGGTCCTGCACATAGGCAGGAAAAACCATAGATACCGAATAGGTGATACCTGGCTCAACAGGTCTAGGTGAGAGATCTAGGCATTCTAGTGGACCCCCAGAAGTCTGAGCCAGCCATGTGCTGCAGCTGCCAAAAAGGCCAATGAGGTTCTGGGCTGCATTAACAGAGGGACAGCATCAAGATTACAAGAAGTGATGGTACAGCTTTGTACCACACCGATAAGACTAGGAATTGTGCATCCAGTTCTGGCCACCATGATACAACAAAGATGCTGAGGCCCTAGAAAGTGCAGAGAACAAAGATGAAGAGGGTTGGGAGACTAAATTGTATGAACAGTTGAGGGAGCTGCGCATGCCTAACTTATAGGACAGGAGGATGGGGGGGGAGGGGCATGATAACTCTCTTCCAGAACTTGAGAAGCCATCACAGATGAGGGGATTGACTTATTCTCCAAAGCACCAGATGCCAAGACAAGAAGTAACGGGTGGGAGCTTGTTAAAGAGAGATCCGTCCTAGAACTAAGCAATTTTCTGACAGAATAATCCATGGATTAGCTTGCCTCCCGGAGTTGTGGGTGCTCAGTCCCTGGAGGTTTTCAAAAATAGATTATTGTTATTTATTAAATTTGTATGCCGCCCAACTCCCAAGACTGGGCAACCATTTGACAGGGATGGTATGAGGCCTCTTGCCTTGAGCAGGGGGTTGGACTAGAAGACCTCTGAGGTCCCTTCCGGTCCTAGGATTCGATCTTCTATGATTTCACACGCATTGCTCGGCTGGAGGAGTCTTATTCGGGAAGGACTTCGCCAACCTTTGAATCGCGCGCGCTGCCCGCTCAGTGGCCCCGGCGCCAGCCAATGAGCAGAACCGCGGGCCGCAGAGTCCAATCGGCGGCCGCGGTGGGCGGGCCGGCGTGAGAAGCGCGGGCCATATAAAGGCGCCCCGCCGGACTCGTCGGCTTCTCGCTTTCTTGGGTGCCGGCCATGTCGGGTCGCGGCAAGGCGGGCGGCGGGAAGGCGCGGGCCAAGGCGAAATCGCGCTCGTCGCGCGCCGGGCTGCAATTCCCGGTGGGCCGCGTGCATCGGCTGCTGCGCCGCGGACACTACGCGGAGCGGGTCGGGGCCGGCGCTCCCGTTTACCTGGCGGCGGTGCTGGAGTACCTGACGGCCGAGATCCTGGAGCTGGCGGGCAACGCGGCGCGCGACAACCGCAAGACGCGCATCGTCCCGCGGCACGTCCAGCTGGCGGTGCGCAACGACGAGGAGCTCAGCCGCCTCCTGGGCCGCGTCACCATCGCGCAGGGCGGCGTCCTGCCCAACATCCCCACCGCGCTCCTGCCCCGCAAGGCCGCGGCTCAGGGCGGCGGGGCGGCGGGACGGAAGAAGGGCACCCTCCAGGCCTCGCAGGAGTACTAGGCGCGGCGGCGGCGGCGCAACCGGAGAGCGACCCGAGGCTGCGGAGCTGGACGAGCCGGAGTAGCGGACCCCCTGCGGGCGCCACGTGCTTGGACTCGGGGCTGGGCGGCGGGAAGGGGCTGCCCGCGCTCCACTCCATGGCGGGGCTGCTCGCGCCCTGGCACCCAATAAAAGGACATTGAAAACGCGCGCTCGTCCGGTCGTTTGTGGTCCCTCCGCGCGGCCAAGCTAGGAGGGGGGGGGATCGAGGGGGTCTCCAGCCCGGCCGCATTGCCCCGCGGGGGTGGTCGGGAGGTAGCTCCCTTGCCAGGCCTTACCCCCCCCCCCGCCGCCGTGGAAATGGGCCTTTTTAGTGCTGCTCTTTGGCGTGTAAGGCCAGGCCTCCCCCCCCCCCCCGCCGCCGTGGAAATGGGCCTTTTTAGTGCTGCTCTTTGGCGTGTAAGAATCCGGTCGGCTGCAGCCTGGGGGGGGGGTGGGTTCCGCGGAAGAAGTGCCAGACTCGGGGCTGTCGCGTGTTGTAGCTCTTTAATCGGTTTTAGCAATAATTGTTCCCGAGTCCCCAGCAGAGCTCAACTTTACAGCTCTGTCTGGGCCGACCAGTGATTTCTTGGCAGAGATTGGCGATTCTTGCCCAGAACCTGCACGAGCCTCCACACCAACTGGAGTTCAGCTGCTCCCCAGGCAGTGCAGTGGCAGGCCATCCCTTGCTCCCGTCTCCTCCGGAAGGGATGGACAACTGGCCGGCATCATAGCTCTCCCAGGAGGTGGTGCCTATCATGCACTGCTGAGCTGCCTTGCCACGCTGAGGATCTGTTTGGCCCCTTTGCTCAGCAGCAGATCGGCCACCTCCTGCCCCAGCCTCTCGGCTGCCTCCTGAGCAAGACGGGGTACATTCCTTGCTGTAATGCCAACATGTTGGAGGTTGTCATCCGGCCCATCTTCATTCTGAAAAGGAAGGGCAGCCCATGGGAAAGGTTTTGGGCTAGAAGCCACAGCTCACCCTAGGGGGAGTTCCGGGGCCGCGGCATGCTGGGACTCCGGTTGAACTGACAGCTAACAATAGGGAAGCACCCCCAGAACATGCCCAGATTGGCTCCCTGCAGTAAAGTGTGCTGTTATCCTAGAAAGAATTCCATGCTCTTGCTCTGAAAGCAACCAAGACTCTTTTACCTCCAGGGAAAAAATCACATTTCTTTGCATGGTCTCTTGCAAGCTGTCAGAACCATCAAGGCTGTAGACTGCTCCAGTCAAGTACAGCTGGAGAGGAGAGGAGAGGGATGTTGGAACTGATCAGCAAGCAGAGCGTAGAGAAATGCTAGCATTTGTGGGCAGCCCTCCCCCCTCCATTTTAGTTCCTTAAAAAAAGGTGCGCTCTCTCAACTGTTCCTCCCGCCCCCCCCCCAGGCCTCTGCACACTCTGTTGGTGTCTGCCTTTCAGTGGAAGCCAGGAAGCAGGCAGTTGCCTTTACCTGGCCATCCTTCAGCAGGGTGCTCACGGCCACTGGCACACTGCAACCTCCTTCCTGTGGAGGAAAACATGGGCTTGAAGGCATGGCGGGGCTCTTGGGCCATGCTTCAGAGGGCCCCCCCCAGCCTCTGCCTGAGAGACCTACCAAGTGCTTCATGAAGGCTCGCTCAGTGATGCAGCGCAGAACGGTCTCCTCGTCATGCAAAACTGAGACCATCTCTAGGATCTCCTGGTCTTTGGCCCGCACCTCAACGGCCAAGGCACCCTGGAGGGGGAGAGGGCAGTAAAGGAGAGGGGGCCCTTTTCCTGCGATTCAGTGTCCCCCAAAAGTGCATTCTCCTCCTCCTCAGGACCTGCATCACAGTCCCTTTCTTGGGGTTTTCCATCCCTAAGCAAAAATGTTCCTTTGGCGGAGGTCACGTCAGGCATCTGAGCTGGGATGGGCGGAGGGGGGGTAGAAAGGCCCAGAATACTAGGCATCCAAGGTCTAGAGGTTCTCCAGAGGCCAGAGTGGAGAGATGTGGGGCTCTTGCCAAAAGGAAACCTGGGAGGTGCAAATGGCCAGGCAGAAGGGAGGTCCCATCACTCACCTGCCCAACCGCATACAAGCAGTCCACGGGGCTCAGAATCTAGAGGGAAGCAAGAGTCAGCAACAGACTACTTTTTAAAGTAGAGTATTAAACGCCCCTCCACTGGGGCAGCCCAGGGCACATGCCAATCCCCCCCCCCGCCGCTCACCTGGCCAATGCGGCTCCCCCAGCCCATGCGCCTGAGTCCAGCTGCCGCCAGAACCAGGGCGCTGAAATCCTCCTTCTCGTCCAGCTTCTTCAGGCGGGTGTTCAGGTTGCCCCTCTGTGGGAAGGCTAAGCAAAACCAAGAGGCTTTGGAGGCGGGGCACTGCAATCCCGGGTCTGGTCATTCTAAGCCTCTGAGGGACAGAGAACTTCAGGCACACCCAGGCCCTCTGAGGAGCCAACCTCCGCCGCAAAGGGCCAGAAGAAGAACGGTGCCTTGAAGAAGGGCCTGCCTTGCCAAGAGGAGTAAGAACCAGCTGTTATCCCTTCAGGATAAGCTGGGTGGTTGAGACTGAATTTTGTTATGAGTTGGGGCAGTTTCAGTTCCTGTGAGTTACTTGGAGACACAAGAAAGGCCGGAGCAAGGAGCAAAGCAAGGCCTGTCTTGTTCCAGAGCTGTTTCTCATTGTGGGCTGGCAGTTTTAGACTTCTGCCTAATTGTAAGCCAGCCAGAGTTGCTTTGCAAGTTTGGGTGGTCAGAGAAATCAAACGAATAAAGGTGAACTTGGGCCCTCCTGAATCATGAAAGGATACAATATCCTTGAACTGCAACCGAGGGAATTTTCTTTTCAGCTGAGCTGCCCGGCGAAGTGAGCTGGTCCCAATTACACTGCAGGAAAACCCAAATTGAGATGAGCGAGGCTACTCAGAACCCTCCTTGACTCCATGAAGGTCTCCCAGGGTCTTCCCTCCTCCCCTTGCAAGCTGCAACTGTTTAAGAAGAGACTGAACAAGTGTCTAGAATGGTAGAGGGTCTCCTGCTTGAGCAGGCAGTTGGATTAGAAGAGAACCAAGGTGCTGTTCTTCTATATTCTGTTTCTCAGGAAGCAGGGCGCCCCCCCACCCCCCCGGGCACAACACCTAGGCAGCCCACTAGACAGCAATCCAGGGTGGGACCAAGGCCAAGCCCTGCTCCAGCCAGCCCTCCTCACCTCTTCTCAGGGAGGCTGCTGAGGGTTTTGCCAGCATGTTTGGGGTGAAAGACAACAGCATCGTGTGGGTTTTCTCTCCTGCAAAGGATGGAGGGAGGATGCTTCAGAAACATCTCAAGTAACCATTGGCAAAGAGGCAGAAGATCCCGCAGGCCAAGCAGAGAAAGGAGCTCAAGGCCCACTTTGCTCCTGCAACGCTCCCCAGGCACCTCTGCTTTGACTGGGTTCACAAGCAAAAGGAAGGCGGACAGACGGGCAAGGTCACCACTTGGCTCTGCCAGGCAGGAAGAAGAGAAGAGCTCAAACTCACTTGCAGATGGCACCAATTGTGAAGCCTGGTGGCAGGGAAGTGGGCAGGTCTTTCAGGGAGTGAACCACCAAGTCCACCCTAAAAGGAAGAAGAAAACATGCCAGGCCAGCAATAGGCAATCCGCACCATGCCACGGTGAGTCTGGCATTGGATTGCTGGCTTCTCGCCTGGCAAGCTGAATGTCCATCAAGTAGGGTGCAGCCCTTTTCCAGGTGACCCATATGAAACTCTGGGCCGTTCCTGTTCCCGTGGTCCTGGAGAGTCGGGCTTTGGGCCCATCTCAACAGGACTACCAATGTTCCACAAACCTTCAGAAGAAGAGCACTTACTCATCTCTTTCCAGTGCATTTTCCAGCTCTTTGGTAAAAAGGCTTTTCTCTCCAATCTGTTGGGGAAGAGAAACAGGATGGGAACCCTTCCAGTCTTGCAGGGCTCCTCTGTCCCAAACCCCCAGGGCTCTACTGTCACGTAGCCCTGCCGGACAGCCCTGGCTGTGTCTCGAGCCGGGGGGGGGGGGGAAATCACATAAGTAGAGGAACAAACCTTGGATAAGGCGGTGCCCCGGGCGGGGGGGGGGGGGGAAATCACATAAGTAGAGGAACAAACCTTGGATAAGGCTGTGTCCAGAATCCTGTCTCCAGTGGTTGACATGGCAACTATTAGAGAAAAAGAAAACTTGGGAGGGTAAACATGGCCCCCCTCCCCCCCATCTTGCTCCTAATATACCTGCTTGGGCTGCCTCCACCTTACCCCAAGAGCAGACCCTCTCTGTCTTCTAGACCCCTTTCCCCGGATGCTCACCTATCTCGAAGCGGAGGTGAGGGTGGTGCACCTGGAGCATCTCCACCACACTGTCCGTCTGGATACGAGCCAGCTGCAATGTTGAGAAAGGAAGGCACTCAGAAAGGGCCCCCAGCAGATCAGAAACACAACAGCTGCCTGCCTGCGAAGGAGACGCAACCAGCAGAGCTCAAACTTTCTGCTGCTCATACAAAGAGCCCAGGCAAGAGGACAATCCTGCCCCTCTATTCTATCTCTGGGTGGGCCTGCTATTTGCACAAACATTCTTTTCTGACATCGGGCACCACTATGGGAAAACAATGCTGGGACAACCTGACCTGAACTCTGTCAGGCATTAACCGCCCCCCCCCTCCGAAAAGATGAGACTGAAGGGGGCAGACTCTGGCTGTGCTGGAGGGCAAGAGGAAGGGCAGTGCCTGGGCCTTGGGGGGGGGAAGCTGGTCCCCCTTCCTCCATCCACCCAGCCCTTCCTCTCTGCTAGGCTCCTCGCTGGCCTCCCCATTCTCGTCAGAAACTGGCGGGTGGAGATTAGCTCTAGGTTACAAGGGCAAGGCGTTATCAGCCTTTCCCAATCCTGGATCTTTGGGTGGATCCTTCAACGCCTCCGCCTTGGCAGCCATGCTGGATTTCTGTGGCTGGAGATGCTGCTTTCCTGTTACTGTCACACTGCACAGTTTCCTAACCCTTCCGTGCTTTCCACCCCAGCCTTGAGCCAAAAAGGTTGTGCTCCTTCCTACGCTAAAGAAAAGAGAGCAAGGCTTGCTCAAGCTACTCGGGATGGTCCAACCGCCAAAGCCTTAGTTAACCCTGCCAGCCAAGCAGAGGCCAACGACTTTGTAAAAGAGAATATTTGTAGCTCAGGTTTAAAATGTGGGATCCTTGGTGGACTCTGGGTTTGGTTGTTTTCTTGCAGAAGTTTCATTACTCAACTAGGTAACATCATCAGTGCTAGAGGGCCAGAAACGGTGGCCCTCTTTGTGCCCTGGTCACCAGAGGTGATACTGTAAACTGCTCCTACGGTAGAAGTTGCGGTGGGTGCAAAAGTTGCCCCACCACCCTGCGGTACAGAAATGCACAGTTGCAATTCAAAGAGCTGGGTGCAACTTACAAAGCTCTCTGTGGCTCAGCTGCTTAGGGGCCCCACCTGCCATTGACTTGGCCAACGGCAGCCCCCCCCCCAACACACACACAGCTCCCTCATTACCAGGAGGCTAAGGGCTCCACAGGCAGCTTTTGCTCTTGTTCGGGAACAGCAGGGTCACAATCCCCCCCCCCAGGGTCTTCGGAAAGGTAGGAAAAGAGACCATCTCCAGCCTGCATCAGAGGCTAATAAGGAAGGGAGGTCACCCCTATCATTCACCCAGTATGCCTTTGCCTCGGTTTTAATATTGCCCGACTTGCGATGAACAGCCGGGGGTTTGTGCAGATTAAGGTGGAAGGCAAATGACAGGAAGAAAAACCAGCCGCTCACCCCCCCCCCCAAACGCGCAGGGCAGTCGAAAGGCTTTCGCGGTGCAATGAACGGAGGCTTAGAGACCCCTACCTGGCTCTTCCGGGTGCCCACGCGGACGGGCTGCTTCTTCCAGGCGTTTTTGTTCTGCAAAGAATTGTCTCCCATTAGACGCAAAGCGAGGCCGCTTCGAGACCGGGAGGGGAGCCGGCAGGCAGAAGGCGCGTGCCGGGCGCCGGGGCAGCTCCCGCCTGGCAGCCTCCCCGGGAGGAAAAGCCTCCTCCGCCCGGTGAGCCCCGGCGAAGGCAGCCCCGCGAGCCCCTCACCTCCGCGGCCA
>QLTV01003983.1:544880-559078 GCA_003457575.1 Thermophis baileyi | reverse complement strand
GCGGCGGTGCCCGGCGGAACAAGAGCCGCGACCGGGGTCCCCTCGCCGGACGGCCGCGTCGCGTCACTTCCGGGGCCTTCGGAACCGCCCCTTCCGTTCTCCCCGGCCTTCAACGGGAGCCGCGGAAGCGGCGGCCCGAAGGCGGCGACGGGGAGAGCTTCGCTCGGGCTCCGGGATCGGGGGGGGAGGCTGGGCCCCGAGCCCCCAGTGGGCCTCAGCCTCCAGCAGCTCCTCTGACCGAGACTGAGCGGGTCGCGCTGACCCGAGAAACCCCGATCCTGCCGGCCGCCTCAGCCTCTTCCAGGGGCTGCAGGACTTAATCCAGGGATGGCTTCAAGCCGGCGGGGGGGGGAGGGGACCGCTTCAGGGCTGGGACGGAGCCCCCGAATAATGGGACTGGGTGGCAAAGTGTGGGTGGCCTCCTGCGGCCCCCCCTCCCCCCAATCTTTAAAAAGAGTGCTGGGTGGGCTGCAGCGTCCCGAGCGACCCGTTAGATTTAGCCCCTTTGGAAAGAGATTTGTGAGAAGCCACCGCAATGTTGAGGAGGAATATAAAGGATGTGGGAGATGGGAAAGAAGGCGGGAAGACCGCGGGGATTTGTGGAGCAGCCGAGGGCAGAGAGAGAATGGAGACGTGGAGCGTGTGCGAACATGGGGAAAGCGGAGAGGTTGGGGGGGGGGGAACATGGAGAGATGGGATGGGGCTTGAAGGAGCGGGTGGAGCAGTCAAGTTAGAAAGAAATCGCAAGGAAGGCATGGATCGGAGGCGGAAAATGGAGAGGTGGTGAAGGAAAAAGCTGCTCAGGCAGAAACTGAAACAATTAACAGAAGCTTTAAAGAAAGTTTCAGTCCCCGTTACCAAGGGGGAAGAGGAAACCGAGATCTCAGATTCTGAGGAAAATGCCACCTCAGACATCCCCCACCCCTAGTCAATTTCTAGGGCTGCCCCATTCTGTGGCAGATAAAACATGGGTAGCTGGGAAACATTTGAAAGACCCTAAAGACATGAGGAATTGTCTGTTTTAACCCACAATGATCCTAAGCGAAACATCTTGTATTAAACACTTTCCTTTGGCTAAGAAAGTCTCCGATGCAGCTTCACAAGCCTCTGACTGGGGGGGGGGGGCGCTTTGGTTCAAGAGGTTAACCAAGCCCATTATGGCCCAAGATCACCAGGCCCCTGGTAACCCCCAGAAATAGCCCTTGTCAAACCCAAGGCTGCTGAAACAGGGATCACGGAGGTTATTTGCAACTAAGGAAAGTATTCTAAATAAACCAGTAAACCCCTTTAATAGCCCCCTTGAGCCCATTCTTGACACCAGATGGGAGAATTCACAGTAAGCCCCTGATCTGTTTTCGGCCTCCGTTCTTGAACAAAACACACAGCATGAATTTTTGCTTTGGGTTGGACAACCTAAACCCTCATGCCCCTTTCAGCTTCTCTAACAGCCAAGGAAATCTAGTTTACTGGTGGGGCTTCATGGCGGGAAGATGGGACCCAAAATACCTCCTGTGTTGCTGTTTCTACCAGAGATGTAAAGTTTGGGACTCGTTTGCCAAATTCTTACAGCACACGAGGTAGAACTAGAGATTGCTCAACGGGCATATGGAAACTAACTTGGAGAAACAGAAGCAGATTATTTTGAACTTGCACAACATGGCCCATGAGAGAGCAAAGAAAATCTTGATGAAAGCACATCTAGTTGTAATGTGGCCCAGTCAGTGGCGAAGAAGTCAGCACATTGTTGTTAATTGCCTGGAATGCCAAGTTCAAAGCAGGAACTACTCTTAAATTGCAACTTCCATTCTATGGACAAAGACAGATTGGTGCATGGGACATAATTTTCCCGGATTACATTGAGGGTTTTTCTGAATGTGTGGAAGCCGCTTGCATATGCAATAAAATTGGAGAAGCCACTTGCAAAGTTGTTGAACCCACAGGTCTTGTCACTGCAGCCTGCCATTCCAGATTGCAACAGATAGGGGCACATCTCGTTACTCAACTCTTTGAAGCCTTTGCCTTGCAATTGGGCATAAGGAAACTTGTCTCCAATACCCAAATGCATGGCAGACTCTTTGCCAACCATTCTAGAAGACATTAGAAACTCCATCGCCGGATCAGCTGGATATAGTCCCTATGAAATCCTGTTTGGTTTCCCATGCACTCTGGTGTTCACTGTGAAACCTGAGGATGCATTGATTAGGAGTCCAGAATCTCTTAGCAGAAAGAAGAACAGACATTGCTAAACTTAAGGCTGCTTGCAGAGACGCCAAAGCTATTCCATTAAACCAAAGGTGGCCCCAGTCCCTCTTTTGTCCTTTTTTCTCTTGGCTTAATCTACAGCTGTATCTGGACACAAACCAAGGCTAGGACTGCTCCTCCTTTGTTTCTCAGGAGTCAAGCCACGAAGACCTACATTCTCTCCAAAATACTCCTTCTGGGACAATGCCTAGACGTTCTGCAGCAGTTATAATGACAGTGTTTGTGGAATTGTTTCAGGGTTTCTAAGACAACTCACTCTGGCCAACTTGCCATGGGACAAGAGTTACACTAATATCGAAGAAATGGTGAAATAGAATAATTAAACAAAGGATGCAAAAGGAGAGACAAAATGTGAATGACAAAAAATATTGTTTTAATTATATTAAATTGAATTGTTAAATTGTCCTGTAGTGCACAGGTCACCAACCGGTGGTCCACGGACCACTGATGGTCTGTGAGAAAATTTTGGTGGTCCGCGGCACACCCGGGTGGAGGAGCTGCTCCGGGATGACTAATGGCCAGTCCTGTGACTAGAGCTCTGGAATTAGGGACCGGCCAGGCAGCTCACGGTGGGGTTGGAAATCTCCGCCGTAGAGGGAGCTACGTGAAACTTGCAACTTTGCAGCGCAGCCCTCGCCAGCCGGAACAAGGTAATGGTGCAGGGGGGGGGGCGCAGGTGTGCCGAAGCAACGGGTGTTGGCAACCTGTGGCTCGTTCTTCCCCCTGCTGTGGCTTCCTGTTGGCTGAACCCACCAGTGGCTGGCCCCCTATCGACCTGGGACTGGGGGGAGGGGGACTGGCGCCGGAGCTCTGAGCAGTGGCCGGTGTGGGCTGTCTGCACAGCTATGAAGTGGGATCGGCGTGGCCGGTTCTTGCCCGCAGCATTGCCAGCAAGGATCAGGTCAGAGCCGCTGCCACCCGAGATCAGCAGGCCAGATTCAGTGAGCCGGACGCACCGCTGCCACTCGGGAGAAGAAGAGAGAGAGGAAGCGCTGTGAGAGAGCCCATTTCTCACGTTCTTTTCCTCCCAGGCGGCGGCAGTGCGTTCAGCTCCCCGAATTTGGCCTGCCAATCTCGGCCGGCTCAGTGGCTTTCAGTATTTATTTGGAAGCAAGCCAGCCTCTCAGCGCAGCCCAGCGCCGAATCCCAGCTCCTTTTCAGGGCAGGTGGGACGCTCAGGGGATGCACATCAGTTGCTTTTCCTTGGGTGGGGAAGTGGGGGAGAGCTGCAAACCCAGCGGCATCCTCCTCTGAGCAGAAGGAGACGAATTTCACCAAGGCTGGGCTGCATTGTCTGCCAAAGCAGCAGGGTTGTGTAATGCTCCAGTTGGAAAGGAAGTCGGGGGGGTGTGAAAGGGTGCTGGCGGGGGGGGAAGAAGAGAGATAGCCATGCACTTTCTTCCCGGCGGAGTTTCCGTGTGTGTGAGAGCGCGTGGGTTGGGGTTGCCTTCGGTTTCAGTCTGGCCTCTCAGGCTCCGTTAATTCCGAAGATTCCGGAACTCGTGCTGCCCGACTGAAAACTCTGTCGGACAAAATGACCCTCCCCGCGCCCGCCCCTTTTCCCCGTCTGTGGCTTTCCCCCAGACTTAGTTAGGCGCTGGTCGTTTGCAGAAGGCAAAGTGGGGTCTGTCTGTGGCTCCGACTGGCAGGCGAAAAAGTCTTCCTGGCGGCGCTTAGCTGTTTAAATAAATCATTGGGAGAGAGAGAGAGGGAGAGAATGCATGAAGGACCCAATCCCGTCACTGGGAGTCCAGGCGCTTCAGCAAGCAGCGCGCTGGATTCGTATTAGTGGTCCGTGGGATTTAAAATTAGGAATGTATTGGTCCCTGAGGTCCAAAAGGTTGGGGACCCCTGCTGTAGTGAGTTGGCAGCAGCGAGTTGTCCCATTCTGCTCCCAAGATCAGCTCTTGGATCACATCTTGGTTACCCGATTTGGGATGCCGGGGAAGGAAAATCGTTCAAATTTTTCTATTATTTGCCTTTGTATTAATCTCAATATTTCAATGTGTTAAATGTTTTCTTAAAATATTGTACCTCCATGCCAACTAGACAACAAACCTACTGGCAAGGATACATACAAAAACCTGTAATGCTCTGAGTTTGTTGATGGGGGAACCCCATTTTGTGGCATCTGCTGTTTAACTCGATGCCGGGGAAAGAATGTGGGAGACTAAGTCTAAGCCACCATACCTAAAGGTGAAACAAGCACATAAGCAAGGTGAACAAAAGCCAGGAAAAGCTCACCCAGGGAAAGTAGCTAAGAAGGAACCAAGTTGTTGAAGAACCAAAAGAAAAAAATGTCACGTAAATCAGACAAAGGAAGTTGGGCCTGAGCACCTGGGAAGCCCCTCCCTGAGCCCCACCTACAAAGCAAGGACTTTGGGGGATAAAACGGGTCCTGAAGCCCGCCTGCCCGTGTTTGTACCCACAAAGAGAGATACTTTGTAATCAGTAAAGTTTGCTGTTATTTTAAATTAACTGGGTCTCCATGTATTTTACAGAATCGTTTGTGCCTCACTGTGATTCGAGTGTGGCAATTTTCCAGGGCTGTGAGTGTGTGACTATAAGCTGAACATGAGAGCACGTGTGGTCACCGGGAAAGCACACCTTTGCCCCAGTGAGATTTCCCGGCCGCCCCCACCGAGCTGCCCCATAGTTGGCAAGCCTCCAGCCCCGGGACCCTCGCCTCACCCGGCCCGTGTGAAAGAAGGCCCGGAGGCAGGTGGAAGCAAGGCCCTTCAGTCAGTCATGCAGTCACACCAGTTCTTCCTCTCTCAGAGGCTGCCGTTGTGGCTCTGGCAGGCCTGGCTGGAGGCTCTGCTAGGCCCCTCCTGAGAGCCAAAGCCCCAGCCGGGCTGCTTCTGCCAGAGGAGGTCACATGCCCCTCCCCGCCCCGGCCCTGCCTGGCGCCTGTCCTGGGGAAGAGCAAAGCTCCAGGAGAGGAGGAGGAGGAGGAGGAGGAGGAGGAGCCAAGGCAAGCAAGCGGGCTTCATGTCCCTCCAACCGAGTCCCATTTCTCCCCCGCCCGCCTCTGTCTGGCAGGGCGTTTGTGCTGAATGTTCCCAGGTGGAAGGACTTCTAGGTGCCCCTCTTTGTCTTGACAAGCAGGTCCCGTTGCAAGCTTGCATCGAGCGCTGGGGCTGATTTGCTCGGAGGAAGGTCCGTGATGAGGGTGAGTTTGTTGAAAACACCACGGCCAAAATAATCGGCAACCACCGAGAAGCTGTCGTTGGAATATTTCAGCTGCCGGAAGCCAAAAGAAAAGGAAGTTTGGCAGGGCCTCAAATATTTGAGCCCGTTTAAAAGCACCAGAGCCCGCCCAAGAACCCACCTGGTGTTGGAACTGGTCATGCAGGTCTCGTTTCTGCTCTTGGGCACGGATCATGTCCATGACTTTCCGGTTTTCAGGAAGGCACGTGGGGCACTCCGACCCACTCTCCGAGTAGCTCTCAAAGCAGTGCTGATGGAAGGAATGGCCGCACAGGAAGTGCACCGAGGGCAGCTCCAGAGCACTGGTGCAGATGCTGCACTTCGTCTTCTGGAATATTTTGGGGCTAAAGGAAAAAAGGTCATCAAAACTGGGGCACCCCCTTGGCACCAGCCACCCGATACTGCTACAGCCCCAACTTCCATTTGACCTCTAAGCCCTGGGTGAGGACACTGCCTGCACTCCCGCCCAGTGGAGGGAAGTCAAAAGCAGCAGCCTTCCAAGGAAACGGTGGGATTTCTGCTCAACTTTTTCCAAGAGATTAAGCACTTCCGTTTCTACACATCACCCGCAGAACAGGGCAATGGACGGAATCCAGGATGGAATCTGCTGACTCTGGGGCAGATTTAGCAGCAGGTTCTATAGCTACCTTGTTTTCAGTTCTTCAATATCCTGGCGGATCCGCTTGGTCTCCTCCCGGTATTTCTGGATCTTTTGTTCATCCTGCTCTATCTGGCAACTTTGTCTCTGCAGTTTGCTGATGAGATAATCCTTAATGACTGACAGGGTGGCCGTGGAATTGTGAGCCAAAGTTTGAACAACTAGAAAAGAGACACCCATCAGGACAGGACAGGACAGGACAGGTGCAGCTGCAATCCTGTATTGCTTCTTCCACAATACTCATCTGAGCCAAATAGTGCAGCAGGGGGATTGTAGGAGCCCTGGTGGCACAGTGGATAAAAGCGTAGCATTGCAGGCAAACTCTGCCCACAGCCTGGAGTGTGACCCTGACGGGCTCAAGGTTGACTCAGCCTTCCATCCTTCTGAGGCCAGTAAAATGGGGACCCAGATTGTTGGGGGCAATATGTAAATAACGCTTACATTGTAAACCATCCAGAGTGTGCTGTGAAACGCTATCGGGCGATATACAGTAGTGGCCAAAATTGTGGAAACCCTTTGGGAAAAGTGTTTTTGAGGTTTGATGGCTAATAACACCACTTTTTTTTGTAGTACCACCATAAAGGTATATATCAATGGAAAGATAATTTAATCAAGAATGTAATGCAACAAAGTTTGTTCAATTATCTGTATTCTACGAAAAGTTATAGCCAAATAACCAGAAAAAGGAAGGACAACTTGCTTAGATTGATATCAGGTAGCTTTCTTCATCTGATTGTAGCCGATGAACATGAGTGTTTAGAGAGCCAATCAGGTGTCATCTTGTTTTGGCAATGAGCCAATCAGATCACAGTAGGATTCAGTTATTGATGTCATGTATTGAAGCTGAGGAGGAGGAGGACATTTGTCAGTGGGTTATGTGATCGCTATCAAGTTGGTTGGGTTTTTTTGTGTTCTTTCATTTAGTGAGCTTGTAAAACATAATAAAATTAAAGTAATGGTGCAAAGAGTTGACTGGTCACCTAGAAAGCGATGTAAAATAGTATTATTAAGTGAACACGGCTACAGTTATAAAGAAATTAGAAGAAAAATTGGTGGAAACTTAACCAAAGGTGGCATTTCTAAGTTTTTGAAGAGGTATAAGGAGACTCAGTCACTACAAAACCACACTGGTAAAGGCAGGAAAAGGTGCGCAACAGCAAGTGATGATAGAAGAATTAAGAGACTGTGCCTATGTGACAGAAGAAAATCTGTTTTTTTCTATGGTGATAATTTTTGTATATCTCATTTTTTTTACGTGTTTCACTTTTCTTCTTTATAACTGCTATTCTAATAGCAAATCTTTCATAAAAGTTATTGCATTACATTCTTGATTAAATTATCTTTCCATTGACATATAATTTTATGGTACTACTCCAGAAAAAGGTGGTGTTATTAGCCATCAAACCTCAAAAACACTGCACACTTTTCCCAAAAGGTTTCCACAATTTTGGCCACTACTGTATAAGTCTATTGCTATTGTGTGTGTTGCTGCCAGACTACATCTCTCAGCCATTTCAGCAACCCATCCAAAAAATAAACTTAGTTCTTCCTGTATTGTCAAAATCAGTTTAGAAGCAACAAGAACAACATAAAAAATAGCCTATAACCCCCCCCCCCAAATATCATAAGAACCGGATTAGGCGCCTTTCCAGCTTATCATTTTCTCAAGTCTCGTCTGTCTGTGCATAAGGAGAGGGGCTCCCACCTTTTGGAAGAGAGAAGTACTGTTTATCAAATGGATTAAATTACTAAAATACCCCTTTTTTCTATTTTAAAATCCAACAAGATATTTTCCCACCCCCATTCACAGGCTGGCAGCGGGGCACAGGTTTTGAATTTCTCTCCCTAGAATGCACACCCAGCATGGAAGCAGCGAGTGAGCAGGGGCTGCCGCCAATGTCCCCTCTAAGCTGCGCGGCCGCGCACGTGACAGGGAACTGCCGCGCAGCGCTTTTCAATGTCAGAGGGAACACTGGCTGCCGTACAAGGCTAGGGCTGCCCAGTTGTGACAGTCCTCCAAGATGAAGACAAGTAGGACTAATGGCTCAGATATTTTCCGCCCACATCTATAATCAGTCTGTATTGTGAGCCCTTAATATCTGCAGAGCAGAAAACTGCTCCCCATCACCAACTTCCATAAAATCCCCGCAGCCAAGGTGGGCAAGGCTAAGCTGCACCTTCTCTGGCTCGGAAAAGAAGATGCCGGGGCTCAGCTCAGCGCTTGCTGTCGGCACCCTGATCCCAAAGGCAGAGTCTGGCCTCACCCAGCAAAGGCGGCATGAGATGTTTGGTTTCGATGCGTGCGAGCACAGCCGCCATGTACTCCTTGCAGTCCTCCTCCTTGTGGGCAAAGTAGCCAAGCGCTTGTTCCCAAAGACAGGCCTCTTGTTCCCCGTACAGCTCGCAAACCTCCACCACCTTCCGGTACTGCCCGTTCTGCATGTGGTAATGCATGATCTGCTGGAAACTGGAGAGGGCAGAGAAACACAGAGGGGGGCAGACGAGAGTTGGTGAAGAGCCAGAGGGTTTGAAACTGGCCGGTCTTCTTTCCCCTTCCCAAGTAACAAAGGACTCGCTCATCTGCACTCACAGTTTGTGCTGCTCGTAGAGGTAAAGGATCCCATCCTTGAAGTTATGCATCTGGCACAAGACCAAGGCCTTGTCAAAGACATCCTGGAACTTTCCACTCTTCAGCAAGAGAATGGTTTCATTGTGCAGCTTCTCTTTGATCTGGGAAGACCCAAGAGGACATTCTTGGACGTCAGACGGACTCCAGGGCCTCCCATGACCATGTACACTGGGCAATCTCCCAGGACCTACCTGCGGATCTTGTTCGTGGGCCCAGTTCTGGAGACGGAGCTCCAGCAGGGTGTCGTATACACCCTGCTTAGAGTCCGGCTGAACCTCAGACATGTGTTCTAAGAAAGCCTTCAGCTCCCGGGGGTTGTTAGCAAAGATGGGAATGAATTCATCAGGATTTGCCTGCATCATGAAACAGTTGGGAGGGGGAGCAGAAGGGAGTGAAAGCCAGATAGCAAACTTTTTCCTAGACCCTCAAGCAGAGCCATCTGCCTCCTAGAACACCAAAATTTCCCCACAAGGAGCATCCACCGGGCACAGTGGGAGCCACAGGAAGCATTGCAATGAAACTAGAGGAGGGAGAATATAATTGCTCTAATGGGCAACAGCACAAAGACGACTCTGAGATTTTCACAGGAAGCCTGAGATTTTTGTGCCCTGCCTGTCCTTTCCCACTTGGTCAAGACCCTTACCTTCTCCCGGGCTATACACAAATTAGCACCACCAGCCCCTTGATCTGGTTTAAATAATAATAATAATAATATTTTAAAGCCTTTCATGATACTGGGCTCAAGACACTTCAGCCCCATCCCTCGGGCAACTGGTATTGTGCCCCAAATCCCACTTCAGCCTGCCACTTCTCCCTCCCCAGGCCTCAGCCCGTACCCTCTGCTCTGCCAGCAGGCCAGAACCCTCTTGCTCTTTCATTGGCCGATAGTCTGTGCAGAGGATCTTCAGCAGTTCAGTGGTTTCATTGGGGATGTGATGCATGAGGATCTTGCCGTAGCGCTTCATGTTGCTCTCAGCCTGCTCGAAGGGAAGCTTGCCGATATAACGCAGGGCCTCCTGGAAGTTCTGCAAGACCAAGGAAGCAGGCGATGAGAAAAGTTTTATCTATGGTTTTTTCTTATGCTGGTGGTAATGCTTCTCCAGGTTGAGCCAATTTCAGAACAGGCTTACATTCATCATTTCCCCTCCTTCCTAGCATCTAACATCCTTGGCTGCCAAACGAGAAGTCTAGAAGCAACCAGGCAGGTCTCACCTTGATATCTTCTAGCTGAATCTTCAGGTACCACTCGTGGTGCTTGTGCTTCTCAGCCAGGTACACAGCATGTGAATAACAGCCTGCCTGGCGAAGTACCTTGATAGCTGTCTCCACGTCAAAGTGCACCTCGCTCTCACTGGTCTACAGAAGGGACAAAGAGAATGGAGTCAACCCTGGAAACTCCAGACTGAGCCAGCTAAGCCTTCCAGACTCCCTTATGCGCAAATATCTGGAGCCAAATAGATTGCAAAGGAGGAGGAAGGCCTTCGCTGCTCACCCTCTTCAAAGTTAGACCCAGGAAGAGCCAATCCCTAAAGAGAACTCTACTTTAGTCATCCCATCAGCTGAAGGGAGAAAATAACTGTTGTTTCTTCCCTTGCAAAGGCACGTTTTCCAAAGTTTCCTCATTCCAGGACTGAAGTGACATTCCCACCAGAGGGAAGATGCATCTCATTTCACAAGGTTTTCTACATTTGCACCAGGAAAACTCTAGCACATCTGGCAACTCGGGCAGAGAAGACAAACTAAATTTTTCAGAAGACTACACATAAAGAACAGCAACACAACCAGTCTTTTTGAAACTGATAAGCATAAGCCTCCCTGCCAGAAGAGACACCCGTAAAAGTCAGGGACTTCCATCCATGGAAGCCATTCATAGAGAAGGGCCATTTGGTGTCTAGAAGGAAAAGCATTGAGATGCCTTTGCCCCATCACCTTGATGAACTCCTCCAGCTTGGAGATGTCCTTCAGCTTGGTATAGCAGTTCAGCAGCAGGGTGGTGTGGTCTGCATTGGCCAGCGATTGCAAGTGGAGCATCTGCAAGTAGGCGGTCAGGTTGTGTATCCGCTGAGCGTCCAGGAACTTGCGGATGACGTAAGAAGGCTCCAGTTTCCCAATAGTGCTAAGAAAAGAACACAAGTCCCAGTTGCTGGGATTAAAGGATGTAGGTCACAAACAAGTGAGCAGCTACAACCACTGGCCCCACTGCAGTGGAAGCAAGCACAGGCCAGTTTGGGGAGGAAATGAAGCAGGCGTTAATAGAAGGCTTCATCAGCACAAATCCTCTCGCAAGAACACCCCGCTAAAGATACTCCCACCCTGAGTTGATGCACGCCGTGGATCTCCAAACTCCCAAACGCGATTTGTTTACATCCTATGCAGTCATTCCATTTATTTGGGGAGGGAGGAAGACTACTCTCACTAGCCAGGACCCATCCAGCTTTCATTCTGACCTATCTCAGGACTTCGATGCTCACTGGAAACATCCATTTGCAGTCCCCATTTGGACAGATTTGCCACCTGGTGAACCCCACTCTTAACATGACTGCAAGAGAAGCATGCAGGAAGGTGCAAACTAGTTGGATGCTAACCCAGAGGAGAAGCCTCGTCATCCATGCCAAGCCCCATGAGAGAGGGAGGCCAAATCTGCACCTAATTCTTTAATGTTACCCACCGGAGGTATTGCTGAATAGCACCATCATGGTTGCCCTTGTTGTACAGGTGATCTCCGTACTGGCGAAAGATCTCAGACAACCCATCACTGTCCAGGTGGTGACTTTTAGCCAGGTTGATGGCCATTTCAAAAAGGTTCTTCTTGAAGAGCATCTGTTAAAAGGAAGTTGAGGTTCAAGAAAGGTTCCAAGCAGAGATTCTAGCCAAAGCTGCTCCCTCCTCATTTAGACTGTCAAGTCCATCTGCCTCCTCAGGGCCTTGTACGGATGTTGGTGTGGAAGGAATTCTGCAATGGGCAGGCCTTAAAGCACCTGGCCCCCCGAGGACCAGATCAGGGCATGTGCTGCAGCCAAGAGCCCCTCTACCTCTGCCCCAGTGAGCTCCAGAGAAAGCAAAGAAGGATCTCTTGCCTCCAGTTTGGTCTGCGTATCTTTCTCCTGCAGCACATGGAGTTTCCCATCCCTCGTCAACACATACAGGCATCCCCACTCTGCCAGGACATCCACCACGTCATCAAACACAGAGCTGTAGGCAATGAACTTGTTGCCCAGGTCATAAATATTCAGGATCTGCTTGTCAGAGTTTTGTGGATCTCCCCCAGTAAACTCAGATCTGGAGCAGAGAAGGGGAAGAGCGAAAGACAAGCTTAACCAGAGACACCCTAAAATGCAGAGACCGTGAGCTCGTTTTTGTGTCGTCAATAAAGGAAGAGTTCACAGCAGCTCTAGCTGCAGCCTTAGCCATAGGCCACTTGCCTGCACATTTCCAAAGAGTAACGCCAACAAGGGGCTGCACTCTTTGAAAAAGGGAGCGATGCGTTCAGCAGAGACAGCAGGCTGTTCTACACTTCTAAGTGCAGACACAACCATCAAATAATTTCATAAACTTTGATACCTTAAATCTTACTGAAAACTGAGTCTTTCCAAAATCAGTCATGTGCTTTAAGGTACCTAGTGGCAATTATATTCTCTATCACTTATTTACAACTCTCAGAAAATGAAGAGTTCCAACACAATCTGGAAAGCAAAGCTGAAACTGTTCGGCTACATATGGAGAAATGAAGGACAAGAATGTTCATTAGAAGTACAAATTACTACCACAGTTAGGAATGTTAGAAACACACCCGTATTTAGAGGCGTTTCATCTAACTGTCCAAAGCTCCATCCCAGCAATAAAACAAACTTACTTGGGAGATACTTTCCAGTCCTTCGACACGATGATCAGATAGCCTCGATACCAGTGGACAATCAGCTTTTGACCCTCAAAGGCAAAGCAAGGCCCACGCTCATCTGGCTGGTACAGATATACACATTCATCTCCTGCCACTATAAACTGGAGGTCCTGGGAGGGATCACTGAGAGTGGAACAGCGCAGTCCACAGCCACGCATGTCCAGTTCCAGCAGTGGACAATCCTTCACAGAGAGTGTGTAACACTGCAAAGCCAAAGAAAAGGAAAAAGGTAGCAGTGAGGACAGAAATCCAATCAGGCAAAGAGTGGGTCAAAACCGAGTTCTGCCACATCTTCACTGCCCCGAAGACCAACAGCCTACCTGAATTTTCTCAGTGGTAGCCACAAACAGATGAGTTGTTTTGCTTGATTGGCGAAACACAAGCCCAGTAACTGGGTGGCCTCCTTCCTGTAGGACTTGAGTTTTACTATGCCGATCCCTTGTAATGTCCCCCTTGATAAGCACCACACTCCCATCCACAAAGCCTATGAGATAGAAGGAAACAAGATCCAGAGATCAGAAACATTCTCCACTTCTTCTTCTTCTAAGCTGAACAGAGCCCTCAGGTGACCTGTTCCATACTATGTAGGCCTTTAAACTCAACACCAGCGCCTGGAATTAGACCCAGAAACAAACTGGTAACCAAGGTAGCCCACACTGCTGCATTTCGCACCAGCTGACATTTAGGGATATTCGTTAGGGCCCCCATGGTTACTTTTAATTGTAACCTATGCCAGGTTTTAACAAAAAGGGTATAAAAATACTTTGGCAGACTGCCTCCCCAAGCGTTTCTCTTCCAAGTTCACTTTCCAATTTATGTTTGGAATACACGATAGCAACTCTAGTTACCCATTGCCATGAAGTTGAGATTTTCATGGACGGTGAGACAGGATACCAGCGTGAGTTTGTTGCCTGGTATTGCAGGGAAAATCCTGGTGCACTGAGGTGTCCCCCCATCACGTTTCTCTAAATTCCAGACTTTGACCTACAAAGAATCACAAAGAGATTGTTAGGGAAACTACCTTGCACCCAATATAGGCATGTTTGGACTGGTAAGTTTTGCATGAGGTTTCTTGGCTTGCATATTTTGCATTTATAATACCTCCTTTTAACTGTAGCCTTGCTGTTTTATATTGACTGGTCTTATTACTCTGTCTGGAGACAGGATAATAGACCTTGCTTCTGTTAGGACAACAGATAAGCGCCCAGAGGATTTTAGAGGCGGAACAGGTTCCTATCAAATCAACCGCAAGCATGAAATGTCGAAGTCTATAGAGATTTCAAAAGGAAATCTCTTGACAAGCGCAGAGATCGTAAATGAAACAAGCGGCACCTGCGGAAAAGCAGGCTTCAGTTTCTCGCTCTGCTCCCGCCACCTACAGCTCACCAGGGGATTCAGCCCTTCCTCCTCCTCGCCCACCGACACCAGGATGCTGTGCTGCTTCAGCTGGAAGAGGTGCGTCACCCGCAGCTTGTAGGCCTGAAAGCTGCTCAGCTCCAGGGAGCGCGGCAGGAACCAGATCTGCCCTTCCCAATGTGGGC
>QLTV01003983.1:534009-544379 GCA_003457575.1 Thermophis baileyi | reverse complement strand
CGCCCTCGGCTTGAAGAAGCGGCCCCAACCGTCGCGGCCCGCTCAGTGTCCCGGGGCTCCGCCAGCGAGGCGGGGAAGCCTTTCTGCCGGGCTGGAGGCTGAGGGGAGGGGGCGGCTCTAGCGGGGTCCGGGCTCGGTAGGTGACCTTCCACCTCGCTAAGCACCTGCGTTGGAGCGCGGCTTGCCTGGGCTAAGGTTTGGGGCGCCCTCCGTGGGGCCGAGGCCAAATCGAAGCCCCGACGCTCCTGGCGGAAGAGCTGAAGCCAAGCCAGGCTTTTGTGCTGCAGATTCCCTGGCTGTGATGTCGGTGGACCTGGGGAGCGAATCCATGAAGGTGGCGCTGGTCAAGC
Organism: Thermophis baileyi; assembly: GCA_003457575.1. Taxonomy (NCBI): domain Eukaryota; kingdom Metazoa; phylum Chordata; class Lepidosauria; order Squamata; family Dipsadidae; genus Thermophis; species Thermophis baileyi. The sequence continues at coordinate 544,029 of QLTV01003983.1, read as the reverse complement.
CCGGGGTGCCGATGGAAATCGTCTTAAACAAGTGAGCCAGAAAGCCCTTCCTCCTGCGAGGTTACCGCCTCCGTTCTGGGGAAGCGGCCTTGTTCGGGGAGACAAATTTATTTGTCTGCCTTGCTTGCTCTAGGGAGTCTCGCAGGAAAACCCCACTCGCCGTGGCCCTGAAGGAGAACGAGCGGCTCTTTGGTGACAGCGCAGCGGGAATGGTAAGCCCTCAGACCCCCTTTTTCCTGGGTCTCCTCCTCTCTCTCACTCTCAGTCAGCTCTAATTACTTCTCAATAACTCTTGAACTGCATTTGTGTTACTTCTGCCTTGGCCTCTGCTACTCTTATTTTTTCCCACACGCTCCAGCCATTAAGCAGTTCACAGGTTCTTTTCAATTCACACTGCAAAACGCAGAGAGAGGTTTGGTATTTTGAAACGGCTCCATTTGAGCTTTATTGTGAGGAAAAAGGATTGCTGCTGCCGCCGAGCAGTATCTGTTGTGGCACTTTTATTTTACAGGCTATTAAAACTCCAAAGGTCACATTCCGCTATTTCCAAGACCTTCTGGGCAAACATTTTGACAACCCCCAAGTAGCTCGGTACCAGTCATGGTTCCCAGAGCATCAGCTGGAGAAAGATGCAAGGAGGGAGACGGTCATCTTTAGACTCTCAGAGTGAGTATCCACAGACAGTGTCTCTCGCACTGCTCAGGCACAGCGACCAAATTGACTCAGAGAGTTTTGTACCTCCTGGAAATGAGTCCTGCGTTTTGTTTTACTTTTTTCCTTCTGGGCATTGGTCAGGTGTCCCAAGTGCGTTTTGGAATAACTCTGGTGGGAGGTAGGCACCTGCCTATCGTTATTCAAGGAATGGGATTTGAATGTGATTTGCAGTTGTTATATGGATAGAATCTAGTTCTTTGCAAAACATATTTCTACAAGCATCTTTAAGGGGACTTGATTGTTCTTATTCTTTGCAGCAAGTTGCAATATTCTCCAGAAGAGATGCTGGGTATGGTCCTGAATTATTCTCGGGCACTGGCTGAGGACTTTGCAGGTTGGAATTGTTTTTGTGTATACATGGAAGCATGAGAATTTACTTTTGGGGATGGATGTGGGCGAAAGACTGGGGAAGTGATTCTCCGGGTGGTGGTAAGTTTTTTTTCTGTTAGTCCCATCTAGCAGTACGGAGCAATGAGGTTAGTTAGGATGCAATAATAGTTTGCTTACCAGGCTTTCTTCCCTGAAATGTTAGGAAGAGGAGACAAGCATTTTCAGGATCAATCGCATCCCTTTGCAATGTTCAAGCTTTTAGAAATGGGGATGGTCCTTACTTTGCTAATTTTTAATTTTTTATTCTTCTGGAAGACACTTGGAGGGTGCAGTCAGTTTTATCATTATTTTAACTTTATGGCAAGCTTTTGACAGCAACTTATAAAAAATGCTGCAAGCATTGCATAATTTTAGATCTTTGTTTTATTGTTGTTGATAATGTTTTTAGCAATAATGTTATGTCAGCTGGCTAGTATGTTGCTGAAATAAAATGAAATGATCCATTTTGAAAGTTACATATTGCCCGCAAGTGAAGTAAACGACAAGAAGTTAAAAGGTATGTGAACTGTGAACTAACTAGCTGCTTTCACTGCTCCTTCAGAGCAACCAGTCAAAGATGCAGTAATCACCATCCCTGCATACTTCAACCAAGCAGAGAGGAGAGCCGTTCTGCATGCGGCCAAAATGGCCGATCTCAAGGTTCTGCAGCTCATCAATGATAACACTGCCGTGGCGTTGAACTATGGCGTCTTCCGGAGGAAAGACATCAATGCCACAGCTCAGGTGGGTTGGGCCAGGGTGGTTGGTGGGTTGGGGCAAACTGGATAGTGCAGTATTCAGGGAGAACAGTCTCTTTCCCAGTTTCAAGATGAAGCTTTTGTTCATTGATTATGTGCCATCAGGACAGTACTGACTCTTAGCAACCACAGTAGGAGATTTTTTTTCAGGGTGGTCTGTTCCCAACCTGGTCCTTCAGGCCTTCTGTCAGTACACCCATTGTCACGAATTAAGTCCATCCCATTTTGCTGCTGGTTGTTATCCTCTTCTCTTTCCTTCTGCCTTTCCCAGCTTTATGGACAGCCTGCTTTTTTTTGTAAACTGAGGGTCCACAGCTTCCACGATCCTGTAAAGGAAACAAGGCTGCAAAGTAGAAATACCACACGTAAAATGGTAGTTCAGGAATAGACGCCTCTAGAGGTTTCTAGGCTCTGTCCGCAGCATCTCCATGACAGGCGTGGCAGTAGAGAAGAAGCCGGGCTGGGCAGGCTACACACTGACTTGCTGGCATCCTTTTCCTAGAGGAGTCATTCTGAATGCCTCTTCCAGGGCCTTTGAAGTGCAATCTTTTTCTCTTTTCAGAACATCATGTTCTACGACATGGGGGCAGGCAGTACCGTCTGCACCATCGTGACCTACCAAACTCTGAAGACCAAGGAATCGGGGGTCCAACCTCAGCTGCAGATCAGGGGTGTTGGGTAAGAGTTCCTGTTTGAAATCTGATCTCTCATTTTCTGGCAAGTCAGAAGGAAAGAGATGTGCAAATGAGTCAGAAGTTTGAGGGAAGGGAACAGAGGCCAAGCTTCGGGGCGGGGGAGTGGAGTCAGAGGAGAGGGTTAGACTTATTGACGAATAACTCCCGCCAACGTCCTTCTGCCCTTGGCTCTTTTTGCTCAGCTTTGATCGGACGCTAGGAGGGCTGCAGATGGAGCTGCGCCTTCGTGACCACCTGGCCAAGCTCTTCAATGAGCAGCATCCGGGCAAGGATGTCCGGCAGAATCTCCGTGCCATGGCCAAGCTGCTGAAGGAAGCCAATCGGGTGAAAACAGTGTTGAGTGCCAATGTGGACCACATGGCTCAGGCAAGTGGCACCCAGAGCTCTTGACTGCACCTGGGCGCAAGGGGCCTGAGGTTGGCAGCTCGGTAAAGGTGGTGGTGGCTCTGAGAAGAAGGGGAGCCTCCCACGCCAGTTCTTCCGCTGGAGGATTTGGTGAGCCGGGGGCTCTCAGGTTCTCTTCTCTTCTTTCCAGATTGAGGGTCTGTTGGATGACATAGATTTCAAGGCCAAGGTTTCCCGACAAGAGTTTGAGAATCTGTGTTCTGACTTGTTCGAGCGGGTGGCAGGACCCGTCCGGCAGGCCCTCGGTAGCGCTGAGATGAGCCTGGTAGGTACAGGAGCGGTGGGATGCAGCCTTTGGGAGTCGCAGGGCTCCACCAGTTGTTAGCTGATGAAACAGGGCAGGATTGCACAGCAGCTGCTCCTTCTACTTGGAAAACGTCATTTTGTTAATTGGAATATGTTCTTGTTCTGAGTTCGCACCGCCCCTAGTTAGAAATACATAACAGTAAAAGTGCTTTTGCTGCTGATCACCCAGAATGTCACCATCGGATAGCAAGGCTGAGCCTGGCTCCCACTCTGTCCCTTTCTCCCACTCTCAGGATGAAATTGACCAAGTGATCCTTGTTGGAGGGGCTACCCGAGTGCCGAAGGTGCAGGAATTTCTGTTGCAAGTAGTCGGCAAGTAAGGTTGCTTCCTTGGCCTCCTCCCCACTGCCGCCTTAGATGGCTGAGCATAGCCAGTCGCACCTCTCCCAAGGCATCCATCCTGGCTCGTCCAGCTCAATGCTTTCTCCTGGCTGGCCTGGGAACCTTGGTCTTGCAGGAAGGGAGACAGGCCAGCTCTTGCCAGCTAGCTGAGCAGGGACCCCCACCCAGGCATTATCTCCTCCGAAGTTGGGCACAGCTAGCAATAGGGTGGGGGGGAGGGAACTGGTCCTCCACTTGGCTGGTGGAGCATAAGGGCAGCATCTCCATCTTCTCCAGGGAAGAGCTGGGGAAGAACATCAATGCTGATGAGGCTGCTGCGATGGGTGCAGTCTACCAGGCAGCTGCTCTGAGCAAAGCCTTCAAGGTGAAGCCCTTCATTGTCCGTGACGCAGCCGTGTACCCGATCCAGGTAAGGGGAGGTAGAGGCAAGCGGGGAAGGGCTGGCCGTTGGGGAATGAACTGGGCCACTTTCCAGAGTGGCGAAGAGGGCAAGCAGGCCGCCTCTTCCCCCCTTCCCTCCCACAGGTCGAGTTCACTCGGGAAGTCGAAGAGGGGGACGAGTCCAGGAGTCTGAAGCACAACCGGCGCATCCTCTTCCAGCGCATGGCACCGTATCCTCAGCGCAAGGTCATCACCTTCAACCGCTACACAGACGACTTTGAATTCCAGGTCAACTATGCCGACATGGGCTTCCTGAGCGAGAGCGACCTACGGTGAGGGCATTTCTGGGCCGGCTGTGGGAGTCCAGCCGCTTTTGCCTGCGTAGCTACCAGGGAACGAGGACGCCCAAGACGTGGGCGGAAGCACCAGCCTCCACCTGGTTTGTTTTCAGAGCTGGTGCCTTCACCTGGGCTCGACATAGTATGTCCCCTCAGCTCCTTTTGGGACCTGCGGGCGGCAGTTGAGGAAAAAGATCCTTGCCCGGCTTGCCTAGGGTTTGGCATCTTGGGGGCAGAGCTGGAAGCCAGCTGCAGAATGAGGAGGGGCCTCACTGCTCACCCATCCCCATCTTGCTGCAGAGCTTTTGGGTCCCTGAACCTTACAAAGGTGAAGCTGCGCGGCGTGGGGGAGAGCTTCAAGAAGCACCTGGATTACGAATCCAAAGGCATTAAGGCTCATTTCAATATGGATGAGAGTGGCGTGCTGAGTCTTGATCGGGTGAGTCAGGAGGGCCCTTGGCCTTAGGTTGCGCCATGCAAGCGACGTCGGTTACATTTTTTTCTATTGTGATCTACTTTGTGAAAGCTTCCAGTATAGTTTCCGTGTGTTTATTTCTTTCAAAGTGACAGGAAACCTTCCGGTCAGCATTCAGCAGTCATGATTGGGGAGGGGTTGAAAGGCCAAGGGCCACAGGTTGCCTACACCTGCTGCTGAGCCTCCAGCCCCGGCCCACATCACAGGTGCGTTTTTCCTGCTCTCTTCCAGGTGGAGTCTGTATTTGAGACAGTGGTGGAGGAGAAAGCAGAGGAGGAATCCACACTCACCAGTAAGACCTTCGGTTTAGGAGCCACCGCAGGGCTTCGCAGGTGGTTGGGCCAGGGGACGGCAGGAGCTCCAGCCAAGACTTGGCCTCGTCGGAAGCTGTTCTGAGGCTTGTTTCTTCTTCTGGGCAGAACTTGGAAACACCATCTCCAGCCTGTTTGGAGGAGGCAGCCCTGGGCCAGAAGCCCTTGAGAACGTGACGGAGGCTGTTCACGTGAGTAAGGGCTGGCGCCTAACGCAGGCTGGGCTGGAGTTAGCACCAACAAGGGCGGGGGTGGGGGGGATTCAGGGTACCCTGGATTTTGCGTGGGGCTATATGGCGTATGTGGGACTTTCAGGAAGCTGGTCTTGATTGGCCCTGGGCTTTATGTGGCTTGGGCCGGGTCTCCCGGATCTCTCCAGAGTCCCCCACGGCTTGGCCGAGTTGTCTGGCTTTGCAGAAGTGTTCTCAGGGCCCCTCGTGGTTTTCCGCCCCCAGGAGGAGGAGGAAGCTCAAGCAGAGTTTGGGAGAGACTATCAGAAGGACCGTGCTGGGCCTGCTAGTGAGGAGGGTGAGAAGGAGCCGCCCAGGTCTCGGGAGAAACCTGCTGGAGAGGCTTCTGCCCCTGAGGGCCAGCAGGAGGACGCTGGAGAAAAGGGGGGGTCCAAGGTGAGGCCTTTTCTGGCAGCGAGGGGGGGGGAGGCTTTTATGTGGTGAACGAGCATCATGTCCAAGTGGAACAGGGCGCTGGTGTCTCCCCGACCTGTGCCAGTTGTCCTCAATGGGCCTCTTCGAATCCTTGTCTCCCCTTGAGGGCTGATATTGGCTCTCAGATCGCAGACACTTCCGTGGCCCGGCTGGCCCCACAAGGAACCCCCCATAAGTGACATCCTCCGTGTGACCCAGTGAAGCAGGGCTCGTGGGAGCGCTTTGTTCTGGTGACTTAGTCTCAGAGGCAGAGTAGACCCTCGCCCGCCTCTGGCAAAAGAAAAAGTGAGCAGCTGGAAACGTTGTTGCTCCCATCTAGGAAGCCCCAGATAAAGCAGAGGCTGGAAAGGGGGAGGACCCCCCTGTGAAAAGTCCCGCCGAGAAGGCAGCCGTGGCGGCGGAGGAGGAGAGGAAGGCCAAGAAGCAGCGGCTGGTGGAGGAGATTGCAGTGGAGCTGGACGTGCATGACGTGCTGGAGCTGCTGCCGGAGGAGCTGCAAGGCTCCAGCCTGAAGTAGGTGGGGGGGGGTGTCGGCCCCTCCTTGCCTTGTGGGAAATGGGCGATCTGGCCCTTTGCCCTTCTCATCTCTCCCAACCTCAGGTTGCAGGAGCTGACCGAAAGGGACCTGCAGAAGCAGGAGAGGGAGAAGTCGGCCAACAGCCTGGAGGCCTTCATTTTTGAGACCCAGGTACGAGTGGAGGATGGCTCAGAACAGCCTGGCCCCCCAGCCAAGCCTGACTGATCTCCTCGGACGCTGCCAAGAAGCAGAGATGCCTTGGCCAGCCAGGAGGAAATAAGGACAGCTGCTTGAGAGGCACGTTCCCCCTGGGGTCCTCAGAGGTGGTTCTTCAGAAAAGTGAGTCCCTCTCGTGCTTTGCAGGACAAGCTCTATCAGGAGGAGTACCGGTTTGTTGCAACTGAAGAAGAAAGGGAGGAAATATCCAGGAAACTAAGTGAAGCTTCCAGCTGGATGGAAGACGAGGGCTACACAGCCCCAACAAAGGTTAGACATCACCAATGCGAAGCTGAGTAAGAACCAGCCGGCGGCTCTGGGAGGCTGGATCAGGAAGTCGCAGGCAACATGTGGCAGTTCCCAACTTCCCTCGTTACTGGCCATGTTGGTGGGGGCAGTTGAAAAGGGGAGTTCAAGCAGCACCTTCAAATGGTAGCTGACAGGGGGGGTGCTTGGGATGCCCTTCCCTCATCAGGAAGAGCCCTCAGCACAGAGTTGCTCAGTCAGACCGGCGGCGTGGCACGTGGCCGATTGTTTCCTGACACCACCTCCTTGATGATTCAGTGTTTCACTCAGTCGGCACAAAAAGCCTCATACATGAGGCCACTATTAGTGGCACTTATCTGCCCAGCTCTCCTGGCATTCGTGTTTTCTTCACGTTATGATAAACAGGGGGGCTTGCTGAGACCTGGTCCATTAATCATGGTCTAAGAGCTGGGTTAGCTTCTGCGTGGATCCCGCTGGCTTGTGTGGGCGGCTCCTGCCGTACCAGAAACCCTCAAAGGATGGCTTTGCGCCGGGCTCCATTTCCTCTCTCTGTGATTCCCAGGAGCTGAAGGAGAAGCTTTCTGAGCTGAGGAGGTTGTGCCGGAGCCTCTTCTTCCGGGTGGAGGAGAGAAGGAAGTGGCCAGACCGCCTGGCTGACCTGGAGAGCCTGCTGAATCACTCCAGCATTTTCCTCAGGTAGGAAGGAGGCAGGGCAGGGCCCCTAGACCTCCCCCCACCCTTGAGAGAAGCTTCTGCAGCTGGGATTGCGCATGTCCAGAGTGCCTGAGATGTAGCCAGCGCCTTGCAGCTTTTTACCCCTTCCATAGTGTTCCATGAATTGTGGGGCGTCCTTGATTCTGTGAGTAGAAGCTAGAAAAGGGATTTCTGGGAAAGACTTCAAATTGTGGGGCCTCTGATTGCTGACTTAAACAGAACTGCAGTTTTATTAGCAAAAATAGATGGTGTGCTCTTAAGTCCAGCCTGCTGGCTTGAAACAAGCATCAGCTGCCCTCTCCCTGGTGCAATTGAGAAGGAGGGCCGCCGCCTTGAGCAGGCGCTGCCACCTGCGCCTGAGTTTTGCTTCAGGCAGGTTGAGCCCCTTTCCTGCTCCTTTCAGGGGGGCCCGAATGATCCCAGAGCCTGATCAATTATTCACCGAGATCGAGCTGAGCACTTTGGAGAAAGCTATCAATGAGACGGAGGTAAGCGCAGCCACAATGTTGGGGATTCCAGCCCTGCCTATGCAGCAGCAGGCGGCCTTGGGTTTGGGAGCAGGACTTAATCCCAAAAAGCACAGACGGCTTCTGCTCCAGGACGTGTCGGTGCTCTTCCTGTCTCCGAGGTCCTTCTTTGGGGCAGGAGGTCAGTTCCCCAAGGTCACCTTGCTCCACATGGCACAGCCAGGATTTGTGGCCAGTCCGATTCCTCAGGCGGCCCTGCTGAATTCTACTGCCATCGGCCTTTACCGTATGAAATGGTAAAAGGCAGCTATAATATCCCTCGGGAGGAGCTCTGGAAGAATCTCCAGCGGTGGCATTCCCAATGTGAGGAAGGGGCTTCTTAGGCAGAAGGCGGCCAGCGGGGAGTGGCCGGGAGACGAATGCCGGTTGCCTTTTCCCAGGTGTGGAAGAACGAGACCCTGGCCGAGCAGAACAAGCTGCCCCCCACCGCCAAGCCCGTTCTGCTTTCCAAAGACATTGAGATGAAGATCTCAGGCTTGGATCGGGAGGTGCAGTACCTTCTCAATAAGGCCAAGTTCACCAAGCCCAAGAAGAGGGAGAACGCCACCGGGTCTCCGGAGAATGGCAAGACCGCCCCTCCCAAGCAGGAGACTCGGGAAGGTGAGCAGGCCTTCTGGCAGGTGTTCCCTGCCTCCGGATTCCTGAACTGGAGCCAGAGCAGCCTTCGGAAGCCCCCTGGGTGCCCTTTGCTAGACTGCACGTTGGGTGGTGGAGGGAGGGCTGCCTTCACTGCAGAAAGGTTTCTCCTCTCCACAACTCTGTTTTTTCTGCCAAGAGCAGATCGACCGGAAGATGCCAGCCCAGCCAAGGAGCCCCCCACGGAGGAGGAAACACCACTGGACAATGAGTTGGACCCAGACGGAGGTAAGGGAACCCCGCTGGAGGAGGAAGAGGGAGCCTTTCCTTGGGTCACACTGGAGTCCGGGCACCGGATTTCCACATTCATCCAGAGCCGCAAGCGCTACAGCACAGCAGTGGCATTTACCTGTAGTCCTCGCTCACTGACCTCGTTCATCTACTGTTGCAAATGTCCTTGAAGATCTGCCCATTGCGCCACCCCAGGGCCACATGATCGCCGCTTGCAACCTTTCTTGATTGCTTCCCACAACCCAAATCAGTGAGGAAGCCAGCAGGGAAGGCCACCCGTTGCTCTGGTCAGTTTCCCCAGCCTCCTTGTGCTTGCACTGACCCACAGCTGCTTCTCAGCCATCCTGGCTTCGTGCAGCGCTGGCTGGGCCCTACTTCCCATGACCTCCCTGCAGCCACCCCCACCCCCAGGGTCCCCCAGCTCCCGACCTGGGTCTCCTGCCACTTCCCAGTTAATGACCCATTTGTCTTGGAGTTAGGATAACAACTGGTCATTGCAGCCACCTTGCTCAGTAACAGCAGTGCCGGTCTCAAAGGCCATGGTAACCAGAAGAGTACCTGTATCATTTCCAGCATGGTTAACATTCCACACCAGATGATGGGAAAATAATGCTAGTTGAATAATGCAAAGCTGCTTAAGTGGCAGGAGCTGGGCACAATCTGGGCTCTCGGAGTCCCAAGCGAGCCCTTTGATTGGCCACAGACCATGAGGGGGTGGGGACTGTCCTGGGATAGCAAAAGGCCCAGCAGGATGTTTCTGAGATTGTTTCCTGATCTTTGCATCTGAACTGTTAAGGAATTGTGCAGAGTAACCTCTGCTTCTGAAGGCTTGCACAGTGAACCGTAATGTTGCAGTAGATATGAGTAATGATTCAGTCAATACACAGATACGTTAAAGTATATAAAAGTAGTTTACTTAAAGAAATAGCACAGTCCAAATAACAGTCCGAATCATACACGTTCTATCAGTCAGTATTCAGAAGTACAGCAGTCTTCTTACCAGTCTTTCTTTGTCTTAATCATCAAACAAAGAATTCAACTATCAAAGTAAGATTTTGCTAGTAAGATTTTGAGTAGTGTGGATATTCAGTTTTTATATTCAGACAGTTAAGGTTGTATTACACTAATAATGGCACATGGACAGTCAACTTGG
>QLTV01003983.1:473094-494246 GCA_003457575.1 Thermophis baileyi | reverse complement strand
GGAAGCCGGGGGGGGTGGGCTGCGCCGTTGCGGCTGGAGCGGGCTGCCGTCCCTCCGGCGGAGCAGGGAAGAGGCTTCCGGCGGCCCCGGACAGGGCGACGTTTCTCCAGCGGTTTCTGGCCCGTCGCCCCGCTCGGCTCCTGGCAGCCCGGCGCAGACGGCCTCTTGGGCTGCCCTTCCGGGTGCAGTGCCGCCAGGCAGCGGGCTCCCCGTCGGAGCCTTGGCTGACCGAGCCCTCTCCCCCTTGGATTGGCGGGGGCAGCGCAACGCCTCCGTTCATTTTGGCCTTCCACTGCTGAGCAGGGGTTCGGGTTCGGGTTCTCCCCTCTGCCGAAGGATCGTTGCCTTTGTGGGAGCACCTGCCATGTGGCCTTTGGTCCCCCTTCCATGTGGTTGCCCGTTCTCATTTCCTTGCTGCCTTGGCATGATGGAGCTGGCTGCACATTCTCCCTTGAAGGGCCAAGTGGTACAGGGTGTGCCCAGAGCCAGGTGGGCTCTAATGCCCTGCGCGCCCCCCCCCATTGTTGGATGGCCTGCTTCTGGCGCTTCTCCTGGGCATCCCTGCCAGCCCCTCTTGCTCTGCTGCCACCCCAAGTGACCACGCTGAGATTTTGGGCCTGCCTCTTGAGGTAGGGGTTTGGGCTGCAGCCCCCATTCCATGCATTGGATGGCTTGCCTCCCCACCCACCCCCACCCTATTGTAAATACAGGCTGTGGGGGTGAGGATGCAAAGGAATTAGCTGTGGATTGTGTCTGCACGTTGGTCAGGTGGGATTGCTTGCTCAACTTGGAGCCCTTCAGATGTGCAGGGTGCCCGGCTGACCTGCTCCTTCTGGGGATGGAAGTTTGGTGGGTGCCCTTAATTTTTGCACTGGCAGAGAAGTAGGTCTGAGGGTGCCTTTGGGTTACTTAACATGGGCTCCTTTCTAGGCTCATCCGAGGCTCCTCTCCTTTCTCGCTGCTTTTCAGGAGGCTCTCAGAACCCCCAACCCGATTTGGCCCAGGCTGGGTCTCTGGAGCACCCCAACCCTGCAGTCCTGCTTTTGGGTGCGGGAGGGGGGCTGCTCTTTCTGCCATCCTTTGCACTCATCAGACCTGCAGAGCTGAGGCTGGTTTGGATGGCAAGTGCCCAGCCTGCGTGGGGGGCAGAGGAGCCTTACCTGCCACATTGCCTGAGCATGTGGGAAACTCCCCCCCCCCAGAAAGAGTGGGTTCTAGAAGGAATAGGTCAGTAAGCAGCATGAAAGCTGTCTCTGCTCTGCCTGCCTGGAATGGCCTGGAGTGACCCTCCCCCAGTTGGAGGAAGGGGGGGGGCAGAATGCCCAGGTGGCCTGGCTCTCCTGCCTCAGGGAGTCCCTCCTGGGTGATGAAACCACAGAGGGGGGAGAATGTGTGACTTGAAACTGCCCCCTCCCCCTATAAGAAAACTGCTGAGTAGCTGCTTTCCAAGGGGTTGTGGCCAGAGCCAGGCTGGCTCGGCTGCCAGAAGCAACAGGGTGGAATTTCCTCTGCCTCAGGCCAGCTCATCTCAGGCCGGCCAGTGTGTCTGTGACTACGGGCCAGACTAAGGGTGGGGGGAGTGGAGACTGGAGCCAAGAGCCGCCCCCCCCCTTAGGCCTGGTTCGTATTTTCTCATCCAGGCTGGGCTGTTTTACATTAGGCGGCCCCCTCCCCCTCCAGGATTCCCCATGCAGCCGCTAATGAGCTAAGCCTCCCTGCCCCCCCCTTCACAGTTTTTGGCTGTGCTTGGAACATTTTATAGCCTTTTCTCGCAGGAGGAAATGCCAGGAAGGGCTGTCTCTTGCTTTTGTGAGGGGGGGGTCCCACTAGAAGGGGAGAGGCTGGGGCCAGAGTCTCAGCAGAGGGCCCCCTGCCTGGTCCCAGGAAAGGCCAGAGGCTTGGGCCTGGCAAAGGAACCATTGTGGGCAGGTGGCAGAGGGTGGCTGAAGAGAGGACGTGGTAGCTTTACCCAGGAGGCTTGGCCCAGGCCAGGCACAGTTCATGCTCAGTTGGAGGCTGCCTGCTGGAGGTGCTGAGAGCGAAGAAGAGTGAGCAGGGAGGCAGGCTCAGGTCATCGGGCAGTTTTATAAGATCCATTTCCTGCTGTGTATGTGCATGCATTTTGTGGCTGCTTTTTGCATCCACGGCCTCTTGCCAAAGCCCCCTGCATGGCTTGGTGTTGGTGACAGACACCTATGACCCTTGTGGCATCCCGCTGCATGCCACTCCATGCAGTGCCCTTCCTCGGGTAGGTTTGCTGAATTTTCTTTGGCTGCAGGAGGGCCAAGCGGCCTCTTGTCCAGGCAGCCTGGCTGCTGGAACAGACAGCGGACCAGATGCGCAACACAGGCCCCTGGATGGTTCCTGGAAGGGCAGTCTCTGAAACCGTAGTGTTGGCGGAGTCGGGATAAGATTGGGGCAGCAGGGAGGAAGGTTTGTGGAGTTCGACTTAGCGAACAGGCCCTCTTCTCTGCCTGCTGTTCTGCTTGGCTGGCTTCACCCACCTGTTCGAAGGACCCTGGAGAAGAGCATCTCGCGCTACGCTCCCTCGCCCTCCGGCTGATCCGCACCCAGACTCTCTTCGTGGGATTCGCTGTCTGTGTGCTGGTCTTTTATTTCCCCTGCATTCTGAGAGCACTGCTGTGGACATCTTGATCTGCAGTCTTGATGCACCAGTTAGAGTAGCTCCCTTTAGGGCTTCCTTTTGTCAGAATTCCCTGTTTCCAGTGCATTTTTACTAGACTAAACGGAAGCCTGAAAATTTGAAGCAGCCTCTTCTCCCCGTGACTACAGAAGTCTTGTTGGAAAGGTTCCCCCCCCAAAGCCCCTAAGCATGCATCGCCTCCACCTTTTGCCTTTTTGCAGAAAGAGGCGTTTTCTTTCACCTCTGCAACAGGAAAGGGTGGGAAGCTGTGGGGGCACCAACCCTCCCCAAGGGGCAAAATCTTCCTTGTCACTGAAGCTGATTCACCCCGTGGCCTCCTTGGCCTGAACGGAGTTTGGGACAACAGACAACAGTTTGTAGCCCTCATGTGAATCGGGAGCTGCTCTCCTTCCCTGCCTTTCCTGTGTCTGGTTATCCTTTCCCTTATTATGGGAGGTCTCCACCATTTCCTCATTATGCCTCGGGTCTTGCATATATTTGTCTTGCCGGCAACTCTTCTGAACTGCAGTCCTACGAACTCGGAGAAAATGGCAGGCCCCAGCACACCCTGCCATTCTCCTGGCGGTTTCTCAATCACTCCCTGGCACATTGGGCACCTGCTGGGCTCCCTTTCTCTTACAAAACCAGCTCCTTGCAGGAGAGAGATGCCTTCTTGTGGCAAGCGCCATAGCCAATTGCTGCATGTGAAGAGGGTCACCTTGGCATGGCTGCACTGCAGGAGGCCGAGCAGTTGGCATCAAAGCTCTTAACAGAATAACAGCACTGGAAGGGACCTTGGAGGTCTTATAGTCCAACCCCTGCTCAAGCAAGAGACTCTATGCCATTTCAGACAAATGTCTGTCCGGTCCCTTCTTAAAAGCCTCCAGTGATGGAGCACCCACAACTTCTGAAGGCAATCCATTCCACTGGTTTACTGATCTCACCATTAAGAAGTTTCTCCTTAGTCCTAGGTTGCTTTTCTCCTTAATTTGTTTCCATCTATTGCTTCTTGTCCTGCTTCCAGTGCTTTGGAGAATAAGTTGGCCTCCTTTTCTTTGTGGCAGCCCCTTAGATATTGGAAGACTGCCATCATGTCACCCCTAGTCCTTCTTTTCATTAAACCAATTTAAAATTTTCATCACAGAATCCTTCCCAAGCTCTACATTTGTTGTAATAGCAATAGTATTTAGACTTATATACCACTTCACAGTGCTTTACAGTCCTTTCTAAGCGGTTTACAGTCAGCATATTGCCCCCAACAGTCTGGGTCGTCATCCGCTCTTTTAAAGTCTGGTTTGATTATGTTCTATTGCTTTATATTATCTGCATCATCTTGAACTCTGATATGACATGGTCACTCTCCCCCAAAGTTCCTGTAGCTTCAACCCCCTCTATCATTTCATCTCCATTAGTAAGAATTAGTCCAATATAGCTGTCCCTCTAGTTCCCTCCTCTACCTTTTGCATGACAAAGTTGTCAGCTAGGTTGGTTAGGAACCTGTTCTATCTCCCACTTGATGCCAAGTTGATGACAGGGTAGTTAAAGTCCCCCATTACTACTGTGGTGTGTTTCCTACATACATTTGTTAACTGATTAGCAAAAAGTTTGTCTATTTCTTCTGCTTGGTTGGGTGGCCTGTAGTATACACCTATAGCGATGTCATTCTTTTTTTCCCTTTTTGTATTAACCCATATGCATTCGGGAGGCTTTCATCCTTGGCTTTATGCATTTCTGTAGAGATGTAGTGATCTCTTGCTTGTTGCTGCATGGGCTCAGCTGCTGGTCACCCGATGGCAGGCTAAACATTGCTCTCAGATGACTTGAAGTGGAGCCATGGCTGGGATAGACGCCTACAGTTGGGGAGTGGAAGGAGCGCAGGGGCTTATTCAGATCCATCCTTGGACAGTCTCTGAGCATGTGCAGAATCCCAGTTGGTCAGGGCTTTACGTTGCAGACCCTGGAGGGGCATCAGGGTGTTCATGGCTTGCTGCCCAAACCCGATGTTCCCTTTGCTCGGCCTGCCCTGGGCCAGGCAACCGGGGGGGGGGGATATGGGTCGTTTGCTCCGGTTGGCCTTTTTCAGAGAATGCTAGGGAGAAGTGGTGACCTTTGACCCTGGTGCAAACTCAGGCCAGCGCATGGGGGCAGGGCAGGAGACTACCCAGAGGCAGGTGGTGGGCTCTGCCACATGAGGCGGAGTGGCATGCCCTGAGCGGCGGGTGCCCCAGATGCAGGCATTTCCCACTCAGGAAAGGACACGCCTGGGTGATCGGCTTCCTTCTTGGCCCTGCTACCTGGGCCCTCCTTTGCTGCCCACTCGGATCTCCTGGCCCCAGGCAGCAGGGTGCTCTTCCCTCCCTCAGGGGTCAGACCTGGGTCTGTCTGCTAGCTGGGCTCTGAGGAGCCAGTGGGGCCAGGCAGTCTGGATCACGGCCACAGGACGAAGAGCTCTCCAGAGCCAGGAATGGCGGCCTTGTCAAGGAGAAGCCATGCCACGTCCTGACACTCCAGGTGGGGGAGGTCAGAATAGGGCTGGGGGTGGTACCATCCTGTGCGGGATCTTTCCTTCCCCATGCCCGCAGGCGTTCTGGGGGAGCTGGGCATGGCAGCAGACCCAGCCGGCTGAGTCAGGGAGCTGGCTGGCTGGCTCCCAGAAATCAGAGTGTGGTTTCTCCCTTTCCCTCCAGCCTGGATTTTTTTCCGCCTTCACTAAGCGACAGTTTTGTGTACGCACAACAAAGGCCTGCTTGCCTTGGCTCCTCTGGGGCTGGACCAGGCGTGAGTCAATTGGATTCCAGTGGGGCAGGAGTGCGCAGGGCAGCCCTGTGCCAGGGGATTTTGTTCTCCATCAGTGCAGGCCGGCATGGGACCCTCATGGCACAGGGGCCAGCAATCCCAGGCCTCCTGCTTCCAGCCCCCCAGTCTGGCAAGAGTAGGAGGGAAGCTAGTTTTCAAAGTTGGAGAGGCTTCTTAAGGCCTGGGTCACGGGGGCAGCAGCAAATCGATTGTCTTTCGGCCCATTCATCTGGTGCAGTGGGAGCCACCATGGCCCTCCCAGGGGAGCACAGTTTCAGGCCCCCCCCCAGAAGACGATTGGCTGCCAGTGATCCTTCCTGGAGGGCTGAATCAGAGTTTTGTGACTTGGCAAGTTGGGGGGAGGGGCGTCCTTCTTCTTTCCAACTGCTGCCTTGGGGATTGTGCCTTGAGAGTAGAACTTGGCCCTGGAAAGCTTCCGTCAGTCTTCCGCCAGCAGATTTTCCTTGCGGGAAAAGCTCTGATCAGAAAATGGCAACTCCGCTTGGGCAAGGACAGGGCTGTTGCACAATCAGCGGTTGAGCTGAGGGGTGGGTTGCTGGCAGAGGCCGCTAGACAAAACAAATCTTGGAACCTGGCTGGGGCGAGTCGGATCCTGGCACCAAGGAATTCCAGCCTTGCTTGGAGAGAACTGCACGAGGAATCGGAGAGCCTTCCTTAACAAGATTTGCTTCATTCTCAAAACTTGCAGAATGTTCTGGGTCTGTTCCCACTTCAGACAGGGAAGAATGTGATCTTTGTATGAGCCAAGGCTTGGGAACTTTGCTAAAGACGGTTTCTCTTCAGGCTTCGACCTACTTAGCGCATTGCTGTGGGTTGCAGCGACCTGGAGTGACGCTGACTCCGAGACAGGCATGGCCTTGCCTGAGCTGAGCAGGCAGAGGGAGGTGGCTCCAAATTGGCCTCTCTCCAGTTGAAGACTCGCTTGCTAGGACTACCCACTCCTCAGAACCATGGGGGAGCCAGCCTGCTCTGCCTCGGTTCCCCAGGCGTCAGCTCAACATACGATCCCTGGATCAGGCTGGAGGCTAGGAAGAGGGGAGCAGTCGCTAGGTGGAACCCGGTGGAATGGCCCATGCGTTCGAGGAAGGCTGCCTGCCAGCTGTGGCAGTTGCTTGTGCCTTCAGAGAGATTCCCTGATCCTCACCCTGTGCCCTCTCTTGCTTCTGAGCCACATCCCTTCCCTGCCGCCTTCCCAGGGAGCGCTGGGGCGCTCTCTGCCCTGGTGTCCCACCTCCCCCTCCAGTCTGGAGGTCGTGGGGGGGGGAGGCAGAAGAGCAGAGCTGGTGGTTTTACAGGTCTGCAGAGCTGGGGCCCTCGGGAAGTGCGTGGAGGGGCAGGAAAGCGCTGTAGAAGTTCTGGAATAATTCTGGATAAAATGATGGCGGGGGGGGGAGAAGCCCCCTTCTCTACAGGGTGCTCAGGAATGCCTGCAGGAGGGAGTGTCCTCTTGCTGGTCAGTGGCTTCAGTTTGACCCAGGGGGCTCTGAAGGACTCCTGCGCTGGTCTTTTGTCCCATCTTGGAATCCTGCTTGCTGCTCTTGTCAGGGACCTTCCGGCAAGTAGCTCTGTCTATGCTGTGGCTAGGAGGCCCACGGTGAAGGTGGGGCACGGGTGGGTGGACAGGCGAGCCGAGGACGGGCCTCGTGTTCCGCATCGGTGCTGGGTCACTGAGGGCTGGTTTCTGGGCCACCTCTTACTAGATACCCTCCGGAGCACCTGAGGGCTTTTAGCTGTATGTCTGCCCCTCTATCCCTGCATACGTAGGCATGTGTATTTTTTTCTAATTTTACTCCCTAAAATGTCAGCACAAGTAAGCAGTCACCCTTTTCCTTGCTGATGACAATATCCGTATTCCTGGGTTTTGTAATAATAAAGGAAGCCACGGTTCTCAGCAACACTCACACAGCAATGATGATGAGGCCGGCCAAACCAGATGGACCCGTGCAGGGATTGTCCCTAGCGAGGATTGCTTTGCCTCTTCCCTGCTGGACGGCAGCTGTCGCCCTTCTCTGCAGCCCCTGACTCTTCCCTTCCAGGCAGAAACCTCCTCTCCCCCCCCCCCCAGGAACCCTTGAGACAATCTTCCAGTCTCGGGGAACCCTTGCGTAAAAATTGCTGTATTTCAGCTCGTGGCACAGTGTAGGTTCCCCCCCCCTTTCCGTCTCTTGTGGAACCCCAGCCGAGAAAGGCTGCTGCAGAAGTAAGCACAAAGGGTGAAGTGCAGAGAGCCCGAAGCAGGACACGCCGCCTTCTTGGGAGGGAAGCGGTGCCCCCAAGGCCCCGGCAGGGCCTTCCCTAATGAGGATGCTTGTGTTCCCGGCTGTTCTACATCCTTGGCTATTTCTCGAAGAATTAATTGGGATTCCCTCGGCACAGAATTTGGGGCACTGGGTGGCTGCTGGCCTGGAGGTCTTCAGGTGGTCCAGCAACATGTTGGAAGACAAGGTTGACGGTGCAGGTTCTCCAGGCTGTCAGAGGCAGGACACAAAGGGCATGGCCTTGGTGCGATGGCCATTTTTGGCTCCACATCCCCAACTCCTGGCTTGGCTTCAGGTATTGGAGGCGTTTCTCTTTAGCCCAGCAGGAGGGATGGCAGTGACATCCAAGAGAATGTCCAGAGACCCCCAAACACTGCCCTGAACTCAGTCTGGGTTTGGGGGAAGGCATGTCGGTCTCTGTGGCTGCAGAGAGCTCTTTCCTAACTGCAGAGAGACCCAGTGCCTCCCCCAGTCACTGCCTTGCTGGTTGACCAGCCCTGTGTGGGAGGCTTGTGGCTGTCCAGTGGAGGGAGAGGCTAGCATTCCCTCCAGCATTGGTGGCTGGGGGGGGGGATTCCCTCTCCGTCCCTCCTCTTAAGTGAAACAAGAGAGGGCCTGCAGGACCCTGGGATGGGCCTATGTCTGTGAGAGTATGCAGTCCACAGCACAGGCCACACGCCATGCTCTGAAAGCTGGCGTGTGGCCCGTGGGCCAGGCTGGGTAGATGCCCAAGTGGGCCTGTGGTGACTGGTCTTGCAGGAGAGAGGCCTGTGCTTGGCCCAAGGAGCTGTTCCAAGCCCTGAGCAGAAATCCGGGTGCCATTCCCAGCCTTGCCTCCCCTCCTGGGCTGAGCGGCTGGGAATACCGAGGTGGCGAGAGTGGTTAGAGTGCAGTACTGCAGGCTACTTCAGCTGACTGTTCAGCAGTTCAGCGGTTCAAATCTCACCGGCTCAAGGTTGACTCAGCCTTCCATCCTTCCGAGGTGGGTAAAATGAGGACCCAGATTGTTGGGGGCAATATGCTGACTCTGTGAACCGCTTAGAGAGTGCTGTAAAGCACTGTAAAGCGGTATATAAGTCTAAGTGCTATTGCTATACGGCCACAAAGGTTTTGGGCACACGGGGCTCTTGGAAGCCATCTGCAAGGCTGTGGCCAGGCTCCCTCTTCTGCTCTTCTCTAGAGCCCTCCTGAGATGCTTCCTTTGATACCTTCTGCTTAGATTTCCCCAACATTAATCTGGGGGGGGGGTCCCATATAAAGATGGAGGCTTTCTCCAGATTGGGATTTCACTAGGGAAATTGCCTCGTCATCCCCTGGAAATCTCCTTAATTTTTCCCTGTGCTTCTGGGCACAAGGCCTTGCAAGGAGCATTCATGGTAAGCACGAAGGAGGAGAAAAAGTGTTCCAGGCTCAGTGCAACATCCCTCTCTGTCTGCTGTGTGTCCCTTCTGCCCCATAGTCGCCCTCTCTTTCCTTGACCCCCAGGGTTCCCTGGACACTTGAAGGGTAGAACATCTCATTGGCCTCTCTAATCCAGCATCGGTTCTCCCAGGGACCCTCAGGCCCAGGGGCGTCCGGTTGAGGGGCATTGGGCCATTCTCCCGGGGCTAGCCTTGGACATATTTATTTCTCATCTCTACCCTTGTCTTGGTAGCCATTCCCATGTTTCATGGAAACAGTTGTGCGGTTCGCGTACCTGTGTGGGATGATCCCGTAGGGCTTATCAGGGAGTGAGCAAGCCTTGAGCCCGATGGGGCTTCAGAACCCCCCAGAGGGATCCGATCTCAAGCAGGACCATCACTTGAGGGGGTGTTGGCACAGGCTGACCGCACCTGTGGGCAGAGGCTGGCAATGTGGACGCTCCCTTGGAAGATTTTTGGGCCTGGAGAGCTGACCTGCCTCTGAGCTTTCCTGAGGAGCAAAACGCCCTGCCCGTCCTTTAGGGGCAGGGAATCGGAAGGTACCCAGGGCGCCCTGTGGCTTGGGCAGAGGAGATGCTGCCCCCCTTCTGGAGCCGAAGCCAAGGGGACCCTGCCGCAGGTAGGAGAGCAGTCCCGAATCCTCCTCCTGCCCCAAGGCCTTTCCCACCAGCATGGCCGGGAGTGGGCGAGGAGCCACTTGGGGAAGCCTTTGCCATTGGCATCCAGAGGCATCTTGATCCTGAGGCTGGGTCTGCCACCCTCTCCTGCAGGTGACTTGTACTCCCCTCTCCCTCTCCAGCAGGCTCTCACTGGGCAGCCTGGAAATAAATCTCTCCTGGTGTAGAAGGAGGAATATAAATATCCCCGGAGTGATGTGATCTTTCCAGCTGCTATTAATAGGCCCCCAGAGGCTGAGCCGGCAACCCACGTGACGACGGATACTTAAAGAGACAGGGTGTCACAAGGGAGCCCCCCTCTAAGGGCTGGAGCACCTGCTAGCCTGAGACAGGTGCAGGTCAAGGGATGGGCTAGGGCCCCTCCCCACCTTGAGAGGACCCTGAAATTGGTACTCCAAGGTAGGGCTGGAGAGGATCCAGAGCCACCCACAGGCCTTGAGAGGGACCTCTTCTCACAGCCACATGGAAGGGGGGCCTTCCCCCTCCCTTGATGTGTGTGTGTGTGGGGGGGCTTCTCCCTCCCCTGTCCTGAAACTCCCCCATTCAGCTATCCCTTTGGATTCGCTTGGCCTCTTTCAAATGGTCTATTGCTCGCCTTTTTCCCAAAATGCTACAAGGTGCACTCGGGCCCATTAGCCACTCTCCTGCACATTGTCAATTGTTACAGTACAATAGAGGTGTTGAACTTCATAGAGAACTGTGTAGGCTTCTCCGGCGTATCATATATTTGTATGAAAGGATGGTGACATGGACTGTTAATTCCAGTTCATTTCCAGTGATTCCCAAGGTGGAATTTGCATGTTTTTTGGCAACTGGGCAATAGGGGTGTGTTTTCATTAAATTGCTACTGAAAAGTCCTTTCCTCATCAGTCCCAACCAAGAATACCTATTTATGTTTTGTTTTGTTTTGTTTTGTTTTGGGCATCTTTTGCTTTTTAGTGTCCACTCCCCTTGGAGAGGGGTTTCTGAAGGTCTCAAGGCTGCTTTGTTGCCTTAACCATGCAAAATGATTTTGGATTGTAAGAAAATTTGGTCATCTTAGTGCTCAGCCCAAACTCCACTTATGAAGATCTTGGTCCCAGCACTTCTCCTTAGAACTTTTCATATTTGTCTTCTGGAAGAATTGTTGATTGTTTCTCTTCTGTGTTTTCTCTTATCCCAACTCATAATGAAGTTACTGTTTATCCCAGGACAGCCGAAGTGCTTTTTTAAAGCCTTAACAGACTTGCCTCTGTCCAAAAATCTGTTGAACTTTGAAAAATCAATAAAGACTTACTTCTGCAGAAGCCATGCTGATTCTTCAATATGTCTGAACATGTTTAATCCTGCCTCCCCTCCCCCCACCCCTGCATTGCCTCGGCCAGTTCTACAACACGGTTATCTTTGGATGAGAACATCTGGATATGGCAACTTTTGGAGTGGATCCCTTACAGGGTTCGGCCAATGTAGTGTCCTTCCAGTCTAAACAACTCCTCCTCTTGAGGCCTCCTTCTACTCTCATGCAGTGCTGTGCACCCCTTTCCTTAACTTAGCCAGAAAGGGGTGCCAAATTGCAAACTCCCACGGGCAGCAGGGGGAATTCCTGGGCCCCGAGGTTGAGGGCTTGTGGCGAGTGAGGATTGCAAGGTTTGCCGGAGGTCTCGGGGACACCCTGGCACAAGGTGGGTGTCCCGAGCAGGAGGTGTGGCATCTGCCATGGCCTCTTCTTTGCCCCTCTGATGATTGTTTTTGTCTTATGCCCCTCTTTTTTCCCCCTCCCCACCCAGGAGGCATTTGGCCCGACCAGAAGTGCCAGTGGCAGTGGACCCAGAGACGTGGCGCTTCCTCCAGTGTCGCTGCTAGAAACTTCAGCCAGTCAAATGCACCCTGACAGTAAACTGGCCAACCATGGAAAGACAGGTAACAGCAGTGCCCACTCCCAGCCCCAGCCCCACCCTGTGAGCCCCCCTCCCATCGGCCACCTGGGCGCTAAAGATGTGGGCGGGGCAGGGAGCCAGGGCAGCAAAGTTGGCCAGCCCGCCACAGGCCCTCTGGCACTGAAAGCCAGCCAGGCTCCTGTTTCTGTCTTTGGGGCCTTGAAGGGCAAAGTCAGGCGGGAACGCAGTGTCTCCGTGGATTCGGGAGAGCGGCGGGAAGCAAGTGCCACCCCACTGGACAAGGAGCTGAAAGGTGAGGGTGCAGGGCCGGCAGGAGGCGCAGCAATGGCCCCGCTTGCTCCATGGGTGGGGCGGGGTGGGTTGGCATCTCATCTTCCCCCCTAGCTGGGCCACCCTTTGGATGGAGGAGGGCTTAGCGCAGCCTTTTGCTTGATAGGCGAGACGGTCCCTCGGAGCAAGAGGCGCTGCGTGCTGGAGAGGAAGCAGCCCTACAGTGGGGACGAGTGGTGCTCTGGGCCGGAGAGCGAGGATGACGACAAGTCCCTGGGCAGCAGCCACAGTGAGTGCCCCCAGGCTCAGGCATGACACCGCAGCCGTCTCTCTGCACCCCAAGGAGGCAGTGGCCAAATCTCTGAGGGCCCCCTCAGGGAGACACAGCCGTGCCTTGGTAAAGCGTGGCCCCTGGAAGTGCCGCCTCCTCCTGCTTCTCTCTGACCTCCTCAGTGCTGGCTTGCAGCTGGTGCTTTCCAAGGAAACCCGCAGGACGAGGAAATATCCATCATTGCTGAGGGGAGCACCTGGCCACTGGGGCCAGGGGCTAGCAGGCCTTTCTGGGGAGGGGGGCATGACTTGGGAAGGCGGGGGAGGGTCAGCCTTCCCAAGCTGGGAGAGGTGACGTTAGGTGCTTGCGTATTTGTGGGTGACGAGGGGAA
This sequence comes from Thermophis baileyi, assembly GCA_003457575.1. NCBI lineage: Eukaryota > Metazoa > Chordata > Lepidosauria > Squamata > Dipsadidae > Thermophis > Thermophis baileyi. The sequence continues at coordinate 481,620 of QLTV01003983.1, read as the reverse complement.
TTTCTCTGGCCTGCCACCTGCTGGGCACTTCAGGGAAGGCAGCAAGTTTCATGGGGCTCTAGGGGCCCCCCGGGGTGCTCTCTTACGCTGCCCCTGAATGTGTGCATCAAGCCGAGCTCTCTCAGCTCTTCACCAGCCAATCTGGCGCCGCAACAGCTGCTGAACTGCAGCGGCTGTTCAGCCTGCCGTGGTTGTCCCTCGCAGATTGCCACGTAGCAGAGTCGGCCATGAGCGCAGGCACGCAGCTGGGCCCAGGATCCAACCCTTTGCCGGCCCTGAACGAAAGCAACACGCCTGGCACCCCTCATAGCGCAGCCCCCAGCCTGCGGTCAGATGCCGGAGGAAAGCAGGGCCTGCAGCTGGTCTATGTCTTCACCACACACCTGGCCAACACGTAAGCCGTGGCATTTCGTGGGTGTGGGGAGCATCTCCTTCGCCTTCACCTCTGCCAGCCCCAAACCAGGGGGAGGTTTTCCCGCAGGGAGGCTGGCCTTCCCCACAGCTGGGTCCCAGGCAAAGGGGGCCTGTCCTGATGGCTCTTTGGGTGTCTGCAGGGCTGCAGAGGCTGTCCTTCAGGGCCAGGCAGACTCCATTCTTGGCTACCATCAGCAACATGTGCCCCGGGCAAAGTTGGACCAGGTAAGGCCAGAGCTGGGGAAAGGCAGCCGGTTGTGCTGCTGGGAAGGCCAGACCGGCTGTCCTGAGTGGGAGACCTGTGGCCGGAGCAGGGGTGGTTGCCGGCCACAGGCTCCCACTACCCGCGATCACCCTCTTTTTCCTTTTGCAGCCGGCCCCTCTCCCGAAGATGCCAGGTGCCGTTGAACCCCTCCCGCTCCACTTGTCTCCTGCCAATACCCCTCAGGGACCGCCGGCCCTGCCCCCAAGCAGCCAGGCCCAGGGACAGCAGACGGGAGGGCCCCCCCTGGGGCTCGGCCAAGGACCTCTCTCTTCCAGTAATGCTCTCCCGCCAGAGGGGGCCCCCGAGGAGGCTTGCCAGGACCTGACGCCCAACTCGGTGGGAAACGGCAGCAACAGCAGCAGCTCCATGGCCCCCAGCAGCACCCACCCCAGCACCCCCACCACGCTCAGCTCCCTGCAGGCCAGCACTGCGGAGGGCTTGTTGGGGGAGGGGGCCAGCACAGGGCCCCCCGCGGCAGGTAACGGGCCTCGCAACCCCCTCAACACCGAAGGTCTCTCCAAGGAGCAGCTGGAGCACCGGGAACGATCTCTGCAGACTCTACGGGACATCGAGCGCCTGCTTTTGCGTGGCAGCGAGGCCGAGCCCTTCCTCAAGGGCGGGCCAGGCCCTGGGGAAGGGGCCATCCTGCCCCCCCAGGCTACAGCCCCACAGCCTCCCCAGGCTGCCCTCTCCGGTTCAGGCGTGAAGAAGTATGAGGAGCCGCTGCAGTCCATGATTTCACAGACGCAGAGCCTGGGGGGCCCAGGCCTGGAGCAGGAGGGGCCGTTGCCCCCAGGGGTGGACCTGGGCCAGCCAATGAACATGGTGCTGCAGCGCCTCAGCCAGGACAGCCTGACCCCTGAGCAGGTGGCCTGGCGCAAGCTGCAGGAGGAGTACTACGAGGAGAAGCGCCGTAAGGAGGAGCAAGCCGGCTTGCATGGGGGGCGGCCGCTGCAGGAAGTGATGCTGGCCCAGCCCCTGGGAGGCGTGATGCTTCGGGGGCCCCCGCCACCCTACCACAGCCGGCCCGGGGAGCAGTGGCTGCTGCGGGGGGCACCCCTGGACATTCAGGAGCAGCTGCGGCCCACCTTCCCTGGCCCCCGCGGCTTCCCGGGCGGCCATGTCCAGAGGGGCTTTGCCACGATGCCGAACCTGCCCCTGGAGTCCCTTGGCCCGGTCGGCGGCGGCCCCCGCTCCGTGCAGCCCGGCCTACCGTGGGGCGAAGACCTGCCCCTCAGGGGTCCGGGACACTTCGTGCCCGGGGGGCTCTCGTACCCCCCAGGGCAGGGCGAGGCTGAGCGCTTCCTGCCATCCCGGGCCCGTGAGGACCTGCTGCGTCACCCCCTGCTGGAGAAGCGGCCGGGGTCTCTGGGACTGGAGATGGAGCGTGTTTTGACGACCCACCGGCAGGTGGAGCCTGGCATGTTTGCCGGGGAAGGCCTGGGCTTGGAGTTCGGGGGGGCCCGGGCCCTGATGAGCCCCCCACCCCCGCTGCAGGAGGTGGAGCCGAGCGCCTTGGCCACGCCCACCAACTTGAACATGAACGTGAACATGAACATGAACTTGAGCGTGCAGATGACGCAGCAGCAACAGATGCTGCTGACCCAGAAGGCCCGTGGGCCAGAGCTGATGCCCCCTGAGGAAATGGCCCGAGGACGCGCCCCAAACGGCACCGGGGCCATGATGGGGGGCCCACCGAAGATGCTGATGGGCTCGCCCTTCCCAGGCCAGGGACAGCAGCAGAGCTTCTCTGGGCAGGGCCCCTACCCACCTGTGCCTCAAGAGATGGGCGGCACGCCAGATATGTTTGGTCCGGAGCAGGGCAGCATGGCCAGCACCCCACGGCTCAGCCACGTTCCCATGCCACCCAGCACCAGTGCCTCGGCCACGAACATGCATGCGGCTCCCATCCGGGGCCTGGGCCGCCGCCCCTCGGACCTGGCCCTCAACATGGGGCAGATGAACTCGCCCAGCGTGGGCCGTCTCAAGTCTCCCACCCTCAGCCAAGCACATTCCCCCCTGGGCACGTCCCCTTCGGCCAACCTCAAGTCGCCGCAGACGCCTTCTGCCCTGGTCAGCCTGCCAGCTGCCGCTGCCAGCAGTGCCCCCCTCAAGTCCCCCCAGGTGCTGGGTTCCGTGCTCAATGTCCGCTCCCCAACTAGTTCGCCCAGCCATCTCAAATCACCCTCCATGGCTGTTTCTTCCCCAGGATGGGCACCCTCCCCCAAGGCCAGCCTCGCCAGCCCAGGCAAGCCAGCCCTCGGAATGGGCAACTCCGCCCCCTTGGGCCACCTTGAGCAAGGTAAGGGCAGAGGTCTGCCAGGGGCTTAGCGGGCTGAGTAGTTCTGGGAAGGGAGAATTTCTGGAGACTTTCTGGTTTTCAGGGAGTCCATTCAATTGGCTTTCTCTATGAAGGAAGAGGAGGGGCTCTTTTGACAGACAGGGTTGTAAACATGGCTCCCCATTCCTTTCCTCCTGTCAAGCCACCTTGCAGGCACCTGGGGGCAGATCGGCCTCTGAGCCGTCTGTCTCCCACTTTATTGCAAGAGACTCTCTGGGGTCACGCCTGGCCTCCGAGAAATGCCAGTTCAGCTCAGTCATTTTGGGTTTTAACTGATTTTGACAAAAGCACTAAAGAGGTTGCCAGGGCCCCCTTTCCATTGAAAGCAGGGAGGCCTGTTCTCCTCAGCAGCGCCCTTTCAGTCAAGGGTCACCCTTGCTTCCACGTGGCTCCTGAGAGGCCCCACAGCAAAATGTGGACGGGGGCAAAACTGCCAGCATTTTCTCTTGCTTGCAGTTGAATGAAATGCATCCAATGTGACTGCAAGGCTCTGGTCCCCTCAAAGAGGGCCCGTTACTTCAGGGTGCATGGAGGTCCCCCTCTGACTTAAGGCTGCTTATTGCTGCTGTTTGCAACCAGTCTGCATCGTAGTTTTGAAGGGCACACGCATTCCTCTGCTCAGTAGGGGGGGGGGATGTAACCGTATTTTCTTTTTAGCTCTGAAGTGCCAAAAGCAACCCGCCCCCCCCCAACCCTAAACTAATCCAGCAGATCCAATTGTGAGATTAACACACTTTACTGAGAGAATGCCCCGGTTTGCAGGTCCTCCTGTAGGAAAGTCTGAGATATCCCTGGGGTCTCAGTCAGCCTTGGCCTTGACTGGAATATCTGTGGGGATCATTTCCTGCCTTGGCGGTAGGGTGGGGTTAGATGGGAGAGAACCTGTGAGCACCCCGAAGGCTCCCAGGGACCACCCAGGGGTGAAATCCAGCAGGTTCTGGAGAACCGATAGCGGAAATTTTGAGTAGTTCGGAGAACTGGCAAATACCACCTCTGGCTGGCCCCAGAGTAGGGTGGGAATGGGGATTTTGCAATAATCTTCCCCCAGGAGTGGGGAGGGAATGGAGATTTTGCAGTATCCCCACCAAGCCACGCCCACCAAGCCACGCCCACGGAACCGGTAGTAAAAAAAATTGGATTTCCCCACTGGGACCACCCCATAGGATGGCTGTTTAGACCCCCGCCAACACACGGGGCATCTTCTCAGCATCAGTTTGGGGAGCTGGAGGGAAAGAGAGTGGCTGCCCTCCTGGCCAGGCCGTGGGGTTCCCGGATGCCTTTGGCTGGCATGGTTTACGCTATGTCAGCTCTTCCCCCCGCTCAGCTGCGAGGGTTGCCCGAGGTTGCTTTGGCTTGGCCTGAAGACGCTTCTGTCTCTCTTTTGCAGGTGCTGTGCCCTCTGGGTCTCGGAGCAGCTCCTCTGCCCCGCCTGGCAACACCTCTGGCCCCCTGAACCCCAACCTGCCTTTTCCTTCCTCTCCAGATCCACCCCCATCCCAGAACCCTTTGTCCCTCATGATGTCCCAGATGTCCAAATACGCCATGCCCAGCTCCACGCCACTCTACCACAACGCCATCAAGACCATCGCCACCTCAGATGACGAACTGCTCCCGGACCGGCCCCTGCTGCCGCCTGGGGCTATGTCTGGTAAGAGTGGCTGGGCCGGCTGTGGGTATCCACACTTCTGCACCACCCAGAGAGCCAGGACAGTGATTTCCCCTGGTGTCCTTTCTTCCCCATTCCCAGGGTCTCCGTGGGCCCCTCGGCTCCAGATGAGCCCAGCCGTAGGAGCGAGCTGCCCATCTGAGGCAGGGGCTCCAGCCAGGAGCCTCTCTTGCCTGCCCCCTAACTCCTTTCTCCCCAAAGGCCACAGCAACAAGGCTTGGGGGGGGGGAGGCATGAGGTTCAGAGGCTAGGCTGTTTCCAGACAGCTGGGCCTCTGCCTGCCACCGGAGTCCGGAGGGAGGGAACCTTGGAGAAGGAATGCAGGAACTGTTCAGAGAAAGGCAGGGAGGGAACACCAGATAAGCCAGCCTTGCCTCTTTGGCACAAGGGGGGTGGTTTCGGGCAGGCTTCCAGGGGCCTCCTCTGGACCCCATAACGGTACCGTCGAGTTGGGGCATGCTTGCGATGAGTTCTGCCCCAGGGCTTAGCACCTTCCCTTTTCCCTTGCAGGCATGGGCGGAAACCAGTCCAATCCAATGCATGTGAACTCTGTGGGGCCGGCCCCCGTGCCAAGCCCTATGGGCCTGAACCTCACTGGACAGCAGCTGCTCTCCCAGGAAGTGGCAGCCCCCCCGATGTCTTCGCCCAGCCCCCTGGGGACCGGCCTCCCCATGCACAGCGGCGCTTCTGTGCAGAACCCGATGATGCCCCCCGGCCCTCCAGACGCCCTGGGCCAGTCCTGCGGCCCTTCTGGCCAGCTGGTGTTCGCACCACGTCTGCAGCAGCCCCCCACCAATGGGGGCGGCATTCCAATGGCCCCTGGAGGGGCGGCCGGACCCGGGTTGCAGCAGCCGCCTCCCCCGCAGCAACACCACTACCCGCCTGGCTTGGGAGTCCCTCCGGAGGAGCTGCCCCCCCAGCAGGTGCCCCCCCAGCAGCGCCTGGCCGGGCGGCTGCCGGATTCCTACCCATCCGTGCTTCCCGGAGTGGCCTCCGTGCTGAGCGATCCAGAGCTGAGCGATGTGATCCGGCCCACCCCAACGGGCATTCCCGAGTTCGACCTCTCCCGCATCATCCCTTCGGAGAAGCCCAGCAGCACGCTGCAGTACTTCCCCAAGGGGGAGGGCCAGGGGGTCAAGGCCCTGCCCCCCTCCAACCTGCACCTGGCGAGCTTGCAGAACATGATGGTTGAACAGGGCCCGGCCCGGCCCGGCCCACAAGCGATGCCACGCGGAATGGCCCTGTGCCACCCCGGACAGATGCCCGTGCTGGGCAGGACAGGCCTGCCCCCCCAGCAGAGCCTGGTGGGCAACAGCCTGCCCCAAGGGCTGGTGCTGCCCCAGCAGAGCCTCCTGGCCCAGCAGAACTTCCTGCTCATGCAGGCCAAGCAGCGCAGCATTTCCGTCTCCGGAGAGATGTACGGGCAGCCGGCGGGGCACCTGATCTCCCCCCAGGGCTCCCTTATGGGCCCCCCGTCCCAGCAGAACCTCATGGTCTCCATGCGCCAGCGCACTGTCTCCCTGGACGGCCAGATGAGCTACGGCCCCGGAGCCGGCGGCATGGCCAACCTGCCCTTCTAAGGATTGTTCTGCCTTCTCTGCTTTGCTTCTGAAAGGAGGAATTGGGAGGTGTCACTAGGTCTGGGGGAGCAACCGCTGGCCCAGCCTTCTCTGGATCGGAGTAGACAGAGGAAAAGGTGGACGCCCTCGACCAGTTACCCTGGCGCCAGATGGAAGTCCCACCCAGCAGCTGCCTGCAACAGAGCGGAGTCCGTGCACAAGCTGCCCATAGGGCTGGACACTCCAGGCTGGTGCTGGGACAGGGCCTGAGGTGACGTTTGCACCCCCACCCCAACTTAGCTCTCCTTACAGGACGTTGGCCAGAAACGCCACGGGAGTGGATTGGCACTTTCCCCCGTGCTGTGGATGGATCGTGGCCAGCGCAGGAAACGAGAGGGGGACTTCCTGGACTGTTGGGCACTGCCCCTTCAGTGGCCTTCTGTGTTTGCTTGTTTTCCCACGGGGGGCCAGTCTGGGTGAGTCCGCCCCAGCTCTTCCCTTTGCTTCCATGCCACCTCGCGCTTCCTGCCCAGCCCCTTGCTGGAGAATAGCCATCGGATGGCTCCTCGGCCCAATTCCACTTCCTGGGCTTGTCGTGGAATAGCACCTGAGGAGGAGAGGAGGTTTGGGGATCAAAGGTCGAAATTGCTTTTATTTGGCAGCAGTTGCCCACAATGAACGAAGAGAAGTGAAAAGCAGGTGGTTGCCCTCTAGCAATGCCAGAGACCGAGTGAGGCTCGCAGAGAGACGGGCGCGAGAGGGAAGGCCCTGTGGCCTCACTTGGGAAAGGCTCGCCTGCCCTTCGTGTGTGTATGTGGGGGGGGGGGGTGTTTCACACCCTGCCCTCTAACTTTGTCTAGAACAAGGCAGTGCATGGAGCAAGTCAGGGAGGCCCTTCCTCTCTGCCTGCCCAGGGTTTGAGGAGCACCCGAGGCTTGGGCCAGGCCGGGCTCGGGGGGGGGTGGACTGGGTCTCGCAGGCCCCTCCCGGCAGATGCATCTGGCACTGCCAAGCTGGGGCGCCTCTGCACTTTTAAACTCAGCTTCTGCCCGAGACCGCCCCCGCCCCCCAGCTTTGGCAGTGAAGCTCAGAAGGGGGGGCGGTTGAGGAGGCTACAGGAAGTGTGCTGGGGCGATCGGACAACAGAATTAGTAGCCCCGAGAAGCAAGGAGGAAAGGCTGGTTTTCCAGGGTCTCTAGGGCCATCCCAGCGAAGGCCTGGCCAGGAGTTTCGCCACAACAGCACCCCCCCCCAACGCCGCAGAAGGTGCTTCCAGTGACCCACCGTCATGTTCATCCCCGCTCGGAGCATTCATGGGCTCTCCCCCACCCCCCAGCTCTGCCTTGTGCTGTGAATGTGGTCCAGTCTCGTGTCTCCCGTCTCCCTTCCTGTTTCCCTCCCCAGCTTGAGTCGCCTCTGCTGAGCGCCCCCCCTATCCCCTCCCCGCTTCCTCTGCCGTCAGTCAGGATGAGGCCAGGGGAGGAGGTGCCATCAGGGTGACCCAGAGCCCCTGCGGCTGACTGGGGGGGGGCACTGGATGCTCCATGCCATCTCCTGCCAGCCATGCATTTTGTACCAGTCTATAAATAAAAATATATAAATAAATATAAATATAAATATATAAATACAATATGTGAAGACATCTTACCGGTTTTTATTTTGAAATGATTTCTAGGCTTGTTTTGGGGTATCTGTGCTGCCTGTAACGTATTGATTGACCTGTTTTATAGGTGCCTTTTTATTAAAAAAAATCAAAACTTCTGCCAGGGGCTTTCTGTGGTGTCTTTATCTCTACCGGTGCAGGGATTGGCACTGGCCAACTGGGCGGAAGCCTCACCATCCCCGAGATTGAAGACGGGCCGCCCATCATGACTGTCAGGGAGGAGGGGTCTTCCCCAGGGGTGAAATCCTCCTGGTTCGGCCCGGTTTGGGCGAGTAGGTAATGGTTGCAGCAGCTGGTTCGGAGAATCGGGATGGCAGTGCAAGGCTCCACCCACCGACATCATCACTTCCTGGTTTTTTAAAAAACTTTTTAAAGCCTATTTTCCTTGTTGGGTCCCCTGAAAGAAAGAAAGAGAGAGGGGGGGAGGGAGGGAGGGGGGGGAGGGAAGGGAAGGGAGAAAGAGAAAGAAAGAGAGATGTGTTAGAAGGAAAAAAGCAGGACTCACTTTACAGCCGGGAGATCGCTTGGCGAAGAAGAAAAACAAATGCTGTCGCTTTAAATCAGCAGTCTCCAAAGTTAGCCAAATGGCTGGCTGAGGAATTCTGGAAGTTGAAAACC